>VXAD01012330.1:312913-462612 GCA_013399195.1 Dicrurus megarhynchus
AGAGAAGAGAAGAGAAGAGAAGAGAAGAGAAGAGAAGAGAAGAGAAGAGAAGAGAAGAGAAGAGAAGAGAGAAGATGTGCATTTCACTCTGGAGGATTCCACATCAGTTTATTTATGGAGAAAGTTGGGCATAGGAGAAGGAAAATGCTAACAAAATTGGTATTATGGAAAATGTTAGTACTGGGTAAAGGTACAGTGGGAAGACTAGTTTGGATTCCATTCAGCTTAACAATGATTAATGATTTATCTGTAAATACCCAAAAAGGACAAATGCTCAGGAACTTCTGCCAAAGGAGAGCTGTTGAGGTATAGATTTTCCCCTGCCAGGCTGGGAGATTCAGCACTTAGGTTGCTTTACTCCCCATGGGAACACAGTGCACTGAACAGTATATAAAATCTTTTTCCTGCCATCGGTCCCCCAGGGCTTTAAAGCTCTGCTCAGGACAAGTTTCACCAGGAGTTTTGTCCCAGGTTATCCCACAGACCACAGTGTGCCTTGGAGGCTGCAGACTCATCCTGCACGACACCACCACACATCATTTCCTGCTCTTCCAGAGGGACGTTCCTTCTTCTCATTGGAACACCAAATTGGATTTTTTTGCCCTCTTATATAAGCAAAAGCTGGAAAATAGAGAAAAATGTAAAATGCAAAACTGACAAAACATGGAAAGTGCAGGAATGGGGCCTGCAAAACTATTCCTGCCTTTCTATGCCCCCCCAGGCAAAGGTTTCCTTGGGTCCCTCTTGGAAACAGCACAGGAAATGCTCCATTCTTGTGGTTTAGGAATGGTGTTTCCCAGTTTAATACACTCACTAAAACCACTCTGTGCTGCTCCCTCTCCCCTCCAATTGGAGGCACAAAAGGCAAAGATCACAGGTCGAGATAAGAACAATTTACAGGAAACAGCAATGAGATAAGAAAATGAGCAGTAACAGCAACAACACTGAATGTTAGAGGAGATAAAGAAACAACTCACTTAGAACCACCCCCCTGATAACACCAGTACCTGATGGCTCCCTCAGCCACATTTTCTCGATCAGGAGGAACCCCTTCTGCCTGGGAGGCCTTCCCTTCCCCCTGCTCCTGGCAACAATGTGAGAGGTACAGAACAACCAGAATAATGTTTGGGTCCCAGCCATGTCTCTTCCTGGCTATTACACCCCTCCAGACACCGAGGTCTCCCAAGCCACAGGGAGATCTCACCAAGATGCTGATGCTGAGTAATGTTTAGCAAGCCTTCAGAAGCAAGGGACAGCACATGAGCTCAGTGGAGGTGATGCAGGGGCCTGGCCCACAGTGACTTGGGCACGGTTTCAGCCTCAGGCAGAGAAGCCTGAGGAGTCATGAAGCAGCTGATGGGACATGCTGGTCCACCTAAGGCAGCTCTCACCACCCTCAGGATTTCTGCAGGGGCTTGGGGTTTGATGGACGAGTATATCTGTTGCCCTACAGCCTCTTCACCCTTCCAAACCTGCTTGATTTGACACCTGTTTCTAAAAGAGGCAACCATGCATCCAGGCTTTAGTGTGGGAACAGAGATCCCATCTCTTTGAGAGACCCCCCTCCCAGCATCAGCATTTGCCATATCTGCACACTGGAGCAAGGGAGCAAATCCGAGGTGACAACTACTATCCCAGCCTCTAATTCCCAGCTCATTGCTTCTGCTGCAGTCTGGCAAGCATGNTAGGTTGCTTTACTCCCCATGGGAACACAGTGCACTGAACAGTATATAAAATCTTTTTCCTGCCATCGGTCCCCCAGGGCTTTAAAGCTCTGCTCAGGACAAGTTTCACCAGGAGTTTTGTCCCAGGTTATCCCACAGACCACAGTGTGCCTTGGAGGCTGCAGACTCATCCTGCACGACACCACCACACATCATTTCCTGCTCTTCCAGAGGGACGTTCCTTCTTCTCATTGGAACACCAAATTGGATTTTTTTGCCCTCTTATATAAGCAAAAGCTGGAAAATAGAGAAAAATGTAAAATGCAAAACTGACAAAACATGGAAAGTGCAGGAATGGGGCCTGCAAAACTATTCCTGCCTTTCTATGCCCCCCCAGGCAAAGGTTTCCTTGGGTCCCTCTTGGAAACAGCACAGGAAATGCTCCATTCTTGTGGTTTAGGAATGGTGTTTCCCAGTTTAATACACTCACTAAAACCACTCTGTGCTGCTCCCTCTCCCCTCCAATTGGAGGCACAAAAGGCAAAGATCACAGGTCGAGATAAGAACAATTTACAGGAAACAGCAATGAGATAAGAAAATGAGCAGTAACAGCAACAACACTGAATGTTAGAGGAGATAAAGAAACAACTCACTTAGAACCACCCCCCTGATAACACCAGTACCTGATGGCTCCCTCAGCCACATTTTCTCGATCAGGAGGAACCCCTTCTGCCTGGGAGGCCTTCCCTTCCCCCTGCTCCTGGCAACAATGTGAGAGGTACAGAACAACCAGAATAATGTTTGGGTCCCAGCCATGTCTCTTCCTGGCTATTACACCCCTCCAGACACCGAGGTCTCCCAAGCCACAGGGAGATCTCACCAAGATGCTGATGCTGAGTAATGTTTAGCAAGCCTTCAGAAGCAAGGGACAGCACATGAGCTCAGTGGAGGTGATGCAGGGGCCTGGCCCACAGTGACTTGGGCACGGTTTCAGCCTCAGGCAGAGAAGCCTGAGGAGTCATGAAGCAGCTGATGGGACATGCTGGTCCACCTAAGGCAGCTCTCACCACCCTCAGGATTTCTGCAGGGGCTTGGGGTTTGATGGACGAGTATATCTGTTGCCCTACAGCCTCTTCACCCTTCCAAACCTGCTTGATTTGACACCTGTTTCTAAAAGAGGCAACCATGCATCCAGGCTTTAGTGTGGGAACAGAGATCCCATCTCTTTGAGAGACCCCCCTCCCAGCATCAGCATTTGCCATATCTGCACACTGGAGCAAGGGAGCAAATCCGAGGTGACAACTACTATCCCAGCCTCTAATTCCCAGCTCATTGCTTCTGCTGCAGTCTGGCAAGCATGTTAGGAGAAATATCCCATGTTATTTTTTTGGCTTACGGAAAGGCTCCAAGGAGGGATCTTATGCTTCTGCCCCAGACGCAGCAACAAACTTCTGGATTTGCTGCCGGTGTGCCGAGACTGCCAACATGTACACAATAAAAGTAAACCCTTCCTGTGGCCACAGACCACAACATGCTGGTGATCCATGGTATTATCCTGTTATTTAGTGAGTCATCCTCGTGGCTGAAAAATACACACAGCCCAGTAAGTTGTTAACAATAACACTGGATGTGAGAGACCCGTGTTTGTTTTACTCCAGTGTAACTTATTCCATATGGTCCTTTAAAGCATGCTAAATGTTACATCGCTTGGGGCTGCCAACTATTATTTCAAGATGAACTCCCAGATCTAGAACACAGCTACTTGAAGCTAGGCTCTGAGAAGCATTTTCTGTCCAGGAAAAGTGCCCAGTTTGGGAGCAAGACAGATGTTCTGGATCGCCCTATCTTGATCCGGATAAGCAGGTCCCCATTTTAATTGGGTGTCCAGAATAGTGATGTTTACTGCTTCTCTGCTGCCTGCTGTGACATCTCTCAGATGTAAGCCACATGCACAGGGCAGAAGCCATGCCCTGACCAGGGAGATAAGTTTAACTTCTAGCATTTACCTCTTATGCATGTTTTTCCAAGTTGCTGATGAACCCATTCTTCGTGGAATCCTAGTGTGTTTTCCAAATCTCCTTGGTAGCCTTAATTCATGGGAAAAATACTGCAAAAAAAGAGATATGCAGCTTTGAGAGGTGCCCTCGCTTCGCTCTCTGGCTACATTACTCAAAGGTTTAACACAATGAGGTCCAGCACCACAGTGTATCCTTGAGTTCCTGCCATGTTCTGTCCTGGACTTAGTCCACAGCACTGCTTGGAAAACAAACGCATTAAAAAGTTTCTCTCCTCACTAGGGGTGTTCCCCAGGCCTCAGCATTGGGATCAGTCCTGTTTATTTATTTAGGAAATGGTGGAATCACCATTCCTGAACGTACTGAAAAGACATGTAGATGTGGTGGCTGGGGACATGGTTCAGTGGTGGACTTTGGTGTGTTAGGTTTTCAGCTGGACTCATGATCCTAAAGGCCTTTTTCAACCTAAAACATCCTGTGATCCTGCTCTTTTAGCCAAAGGTTATGGAAAAGAAATGCTCCACAAAGCATCTTTCTTGATAACTGAGAGATTTGCCTTTTGGCTTGAGTTGATTTGATCCGAAGTGAAGCTCTGAGAGCAGGAGTAACAGACACTTAGAGCTGTTTAGAGCCTTGCTCATAACCTCACCCTTCCCCTGAAGTGTGACAGATGCTCAAATTAATCTTGACAAAAGAGTTAATCTTGAAGGTTCTCTGCTGTGAGTGTGTATGAGGACCATGGAGATGTGTGTGGGGATCATGTGGAGGAGAGCGGAGTGTACAGGACGCGAACCTTTTATTGTCAGAGAAGAAAAATCTTTGTACTGCTTGCCACTGAAAATCTGCTTAGTGGGCAATGACTTGTCTGCTAAGTTATCAATCACTGGTAAAGATTCAGAACAAATCATGACTATTTTAGAAAAATTAGTCAGACCCGTTCTAGTTCCTTAAAACCTCCAAAATAAATCACCGAAGACCCACTTGAGGATCCATAATTTGGTGAGAGTCCTTGCATTTTTAGAGGCCAGGACAAGTCTGTCTATATGTGCACCTTCTTCCTGTGTACCTGGAAATGGCCTTAGGGCGTTAAAACGCCTGAAGATGTGCCTCCACAATAATGCACTAAAAAGTATGTGGCCTTTTACCCTTAATTTCAATGTCCTTACCTTAAAACTAACCAGGTAGACTATTTTTGAGCACGCTTTGATGCACAGACCTAGAAGAACGCTACGAAACAAGACAAGTTTGTAGGCATTGCAAGCTGTGCCACTACCTATGTTTGCTAGATGTTTTCTGTCCCTGTTGATAAGAACATGACAAATTTTAACATTCTTCTCTTTGAAACAGACAGTCTGATCATCTTGAAACGTGCCTTGATGTACGCAGCTTACGGAAAATCACAGAACAAGACAAGTTTGAAGGCTCTAACCTTAATAGAGTTGATGTTTCACCAGCACAGATGTCCTGCCTTCATCCTGGGTTGTAACTTCATTTCTTGTCTTTGGGGTGGATGCTGTTTGACGCGTGTCCCTTCTTTCGTGGCAGTGTCTTATGCAGACGCTTCACTTCAGCGGGGTCTTTGCCACACAAAGCCATCTGCAGGAAAGCCCTGTGCTGAGTCAGGCTCTCTGAGGTGTGCTGGATGTGGCAGATGTTTGTGACCGGACTGACTTCAGGTACAGCCTCACACCCGTGTCGCTCATTTGTCATGTTGCCGTAACTAAGCAGGCAGCTGACCAAAAGCCCCAGATCAGTCCTGACTGTGTCACTTGCTTTACCTTATATTTAGGTTTTGCCTCTTTTATTCTTCCTAAGTTTTGCTTCTTTATCGAGTCCCTCTGCCCCAGACAAGCCCATGATTAAGCTGGTACCGTGCCTTTGTTAGAGGCAATGTTTCTCTTTTCTGCCATTTTTCCTGCTGCTTGTCTAGTCAGTGTCGCTTCTAATCAGACATGGTCGGCTGCATGTACATCACCCCTCTCCTTACAATCTGCAGGTTCTGGTAGCTTCTCATACCCTTATTTCACGTTGTTAGACAGCCATAAGTGAGGGTTAACCAAAGATACTATTTTCATAGAATCATGGCATCACAGAACGGTTTGGGTTAGAAGGGAGCTTAAAGATCATCCAGTTCCAGCCCTGCTGCTATGGGCAGGGACACCTTCCATGAGACCACTTGGCTCCAAGCCCCATCCAACCTGGCCAAGAACACTTCCAAGGATGGGTCATCCACAGCTTCTCTGGGCAACCTGTTCCAGTGCCTCACCACCCTCACAGTAAAGAATTTCTTATTAACATCTAATCTAAATCTCCTCTCTTTTAGTTTAAAACAATTAGCATTGTTCTATCACTGCCTGCCTGTGCAAAAAATGGCTCTCTCATGAGCATGCTGGCATGTGAATCTCTCTCTCTCTTTTGTACACTTTTAAAATTAATATTGTTGCTGTTACCATTAATTTTCTTATCTCTCTGCTGTTTCCAGTAAATTATTCTCATCTCAGCCTGTGATCTTTGCCTTTTGTGCCTCCAGCTGAGGGGGGAGTGGGAGCAGCGCGTGGCTTTAGTGGGAGAACTAAATTGGGGAATACCATTACTAAACCACAAAACCCAAGTGGGATATACCATGGGCTTCAGAGCAGTAATCAGCTCTCTTCTCTCTGGAGTCCTACGAGCTAAATGGCTCATCCACCCAGGAAATTGGCCGCCAGCCTGGAATGAAGGTCGGTCTGCTCCCAGGTTGTGTGAAATTGGATAGTATTGACACCTAGACTTCTCTGTGCTCTCCCACCATGGCCTAATTTCCAGTGCTCTGACTCTTCTGCAACACCAAATTTTTGTCCAAAGCCTAAAGGTGTGTCTTCTTTCCTTTCAGCCTAATCACAACCTTGTTTTTATCTTTGTGATGTGCTGGATGTCTCCTGATTGTTCATCTCTCAGATACATCTTTCTGGTGAAATAATGTTGAGAACTAGGTCACCTACACCTGACCTGAACCCAACAGAGGTTTGCTCATCCTGATCTAAAAACCTTTCAGCGATAAAATACACGCTCGTCCCTCTTTACAGACAACCCAGCTGCCTACACCATTACTCTCACGGCCATAGAAAGTTTTTCCTTGTGCCAAACTTCAGTGTCCCCACCTGTAACGCCCTGAGTTCTTATCTTGTCAACAGGAGGAATGGAAAGCATCCACTCTTTCAGATGTGCAAGGATATAAGTGTCCTCTTGACTTGTCAGTTCGCATTCCTGCAATGTTTCCTCTTGAATCATGTCTTCTAGACCTCTCACTTCTCTTATTTCTTCTGTAGCTGTTGCCTGCTTTCCTGATGCCACAGGTCATATAAAT
Source organism: Dicrurus megarhynchus (assembly GCA_013399195.1). Taxonomy (NCBI): domain Eukaryota; kingdom Metazoa; phylum Chordata; class Aves; order Passeriformes; family Dicruridae; genus Dicrurus; species Dicrurus megarhynchus. The sequence goes on from VXAD01012330.1 coordinate 319,939, forward strand.
ACAGCTGTTAACTCTGGAATCTACCCATGGCAAATAAAATCCGGGTACTGTTAGCAGCCCCGGAACAATGACCAAAATACCACACTGGTATCTTGAGGTGCAGGGGGCAGAAAATTTCTGAGTGGCTGAGGTGCACATGGAAGGGAGCTGAATGAGAAGGGAAAGCCTTTTATTCCCATCAGCCCTGTAAGACACTGCTCTACCAGACACCCAGCTGCCTACACACCAGCAACCTGGTTCAGCAGCCTCAGAACCAACACAGATTTCAGAGAAGCTGGGCAAGCTTCCCATAAGAGCAGGAGATTTCCATACGGAACTTGGGCATTTCGAACCATGAGGCAGGTGTCAAAGGGGCATCTTCAACCATCACAACCCAGAAAGACATGATAAAAACATTCAGCTCAGAGCAGCTTTTAAACAGGCCATGTTTGAAATTCCAAGGGGGAAACAGTCTAGCACGTGACAGCGTGGAAATTCAAAAGGAGAATCCAGTCTTACAAATGGCACACTTTCATTTCTCCAAAGTGTCCAGCAAAATCCCCAAACCCATAACCACTAAGCAATCAGGAAGTTACATCAGGTTTTCTTGTTTCTTTTTTCTTTTTATTTTTCCTTTTTTTTGGGGTAAATTCCCTTTACATGCAGGGCTTCAATTCCCATGCTTAGGGCATGCAGCATTGGTTTTTGCCTCAGTACTGCTCGAGCCTGCAGCACAGAGAGGATAAGCATTTTTGGTTCATACATCTTCAGAAGAAAGAAGTAGTAGAGCAAACTGTGCCAAAACAGCAAGATCTGTGTGTGCACCAGTGTAAGTCCCTGGCCAGCAGACTAAGCTGTGGGGAAGGAAACTGGGATAAGAACCCTGCTGCTGTCTCAGCTCTCCCAGGGGGGAAGTCAACCAGGAGCAAGGACACAGGATTTCTGCTGGGTGCCTCGGGAAGACCAAGGAGCACAGGAATTCCAGCCACATGGGTCCTTGTGGCCTAAAATTGACTGATAACAGCAGACAACATGTTCCTCTGTCCCCAGGACTCGAGGACTCCTCTCTGGCAGAGCTGTTCCGTGCTGGAGAGACACCTTGCCAGGCAAGGCCACTCGGAGGTGAAACAAGGCAGAGCTGAGGCAGAGGTTGGTAAAGTCAAAGCAGCAAGGAGTCAGGGAACATTCCTGACCACCCTCAAGGACAGCAGATTAGAGCCCACTGCAGTGAAGAAAATTTCCCCCTGGGAGAAGTCATTGCACGACCTCTCACCCAGTGGGCTCAGCTTTTGCAAGGTGTTCCACCAGCTCTCTTGACCTGGAATACATAAATAAAATATAAATAGGGTGCTTTGTGCAGCTGAGGCCAGTCACATCTCACTTTCAATAAAAAAAGGCTATTTTCCCTGGAATACCCAGCCTTGCTCAAGGCTGGCAAACAGATGATACAGAGGAGGCCAAATTACTTTCACAACCGAAAAAAACAGCCAGAGCCATGCACTACATCTGATTTGCCTTGCGCTTCCCACTGGTAACTATGGGAACTTTGCACATGGATCAAAGGAGGAATAGGGCCAGAGCTGCTGAGGAAGCCTCACAGCCCCCAGTTTGCAGGACACGGCTCCCAGACTGTGCCACATGGCATTTGCACTTCTGTTTTTCTGGAAGTCCCAGCTCCTGGAGTCATGTGATTACTATTTCATCACTCTTATGGGTTTTTAACTTGCTTCTGGTTGCCAAGTAAATTGGAAAGCACCAAACTCTGGGGTTCAAAAGCAGAAGACAAATCCAGAGAACACGTTATTTGCTACTTTTTAATTCTGTACTTGCGGGGGGGGATTCTTCTTTTTTTAATCCAAATTTTTTTTTCCAGGCTAGGACAGCCTTGGGATGGTGGTGAAGAGGGCTGGAGTGTCAGGTGGAGAGTGCTGGTGCCTATTTGGTGGCAGCGCTGCCCCAGGGCTGGCACACTGCACTTCCATGGCCCCTTGCAGGGAAGCAGCAGAGTCACTGGGCTGTGGCCTTCACTGGGAAACACATCTCAGTTAACCTTGTGTCTGCATTTTTAGTCCCTGTGTTCTGCAGCCTTGTAACAGCAAAACAAGGTGTCACGGTTTTTCCGGGAAAAGATGCTAAGGGACAGCCAGTTCAGCAGGGGACACCTGGTCCTCCATTTTCCAGTGATTCAGTGACTCCAGCTAGGAGCTGGGTTTTGCCTGAGAAGTGGAAGTGAGACGCTGGTATTAGCATGCGCTGCTGGTGAGACAACTGACGGCTGCCAGAAGGCTTTTTTGTTTCCACCCCTTTGAGAAGAGTAAGGAGACAGTTTGCACCTTGTACATCTCTCTCAATAAGCCCAGCTGCTGAAGTCATTCTGTGCACATATTGAATTTTTCCTGTGTATGCCTGGTGACCAGAAAGCAGGGGTTTTTTTCAAAAAGAAAAGTACCACTGTGAAGCAGAATTTGAAGAGAGGAATGTGTGGCTTGTTTTTCAGCCTAGTTGTTTGCAAAATACGTGCAACTCTCCCCATTTCCAAGCTTCCTAAATTCACATCCGGCCACTCTAACTACTCCTCCTTTCAGTCCCCATGCAGCAGGTGGTTTCCAGTGCAAATATACTTTTGTGTCTGTAACACATAAGCAGCGCTCTGCAAAATTTGGCCAGTCAATGCTTCTTCCAGGAAAGCTCTCTCCCAAGCTGTTAAACGCTATGCTCATGAATTAGTGCTCTGGATTTATTGTTTAAACATGCATAAAACACAGCACAGAGCAAATATCCGGGGGGAAGCTCGAAAGTGGCACAGGCTCAGCTTCTCCAGTTACCTTCTGCAGGCTCTCAGAGCAGCGGAGTGACAGCAAATCACAGGCCACCGATTATTCACAGGTGTGCCAAAACATTCCATCAAACCCTGCCTCCTCCCTGGGCTGCAGTCTGTACTCTCAGTTTTCCAGGGGAGAAGACACCTTTCTTATCCAAGCCCCCTGGCTGGCTGATGGACAGCTGTCGTGCAATCAGACCTCCACGAGATCGTCGGGACTCAGACTGTACCAGGTACTTGGACGCAGTCAAGGAGACACTGCCTAGAGAGCTCAAACAGAAATATATTGATGTCCAGCACTCAAAATTGCCCTTCCTACTCACTGCTGTGTCCCAGTCCATCTGCCACATTTCTAAATGCCTGATTTTGCCCCTAACCGCAAAGGCTGGTTTGAAGGTATCAGTGAAAGGAAGTGCTCAAGTGGCTGGAAACGATGTTTCTAAGCATCTTTTTTAGAAACACCACTCTCCAGGGATCTCCAGGTCTCTGCCAAGAACATGCATAGGAGAGCCAGAGAATGTTCAGGGAGCGCATGCTCAAGTCTGCTGCGGCGAGGAGCAAAGACGGATGGATGGCAAGCAGAGGTGACAACCCATCTGCTTCTGCAGGACCTCTCTGGTATCTCCCGAGGGGCCCGAGGAAAACCATGACCAGACATAACCAGCCAAGGCAGTCTCACTAGCTATCCTCCAGCATCATCTGAGACCAAAGCATTCCATTGAGGAGATGTTCCAAAGAGGGACAAGAAAGGGTGGTGGGACAGCCCCTTGGAGATGAACATGCTTTGGCTGAGCTGGGCATTGCCCTGACCTCTTGACTCTTACAGGGAATATAAGGCAGGAATTTTTCAAACAAGAAGCGCCTGAGGCTCTGTGTCCCTCTCCTCTAAACTGTGCAGCAGTTCAGATGCCTTTTTGCACAAGGCACTGAGCAGACAATTGGCCTGCACCATTCTGTCCTGTGCTCAAGGCTCTGCAGTCCACTAACCCCACTCTTCACCAGGAGAAACCGCCTTTGTGCTCTGCACACGCAGACAATACCCAGAAACCTCCTCCAGCAACTGCAGAGAGATGCAGGCTGCTGTTGGAGAGAGCTGTGGGTGGGCATGAATGAATGCGGGAATGAATGAGCCACTCGCTACTATTGGCATGAGAATCTCCATGATTTTGAGACAAGTAATTAGTGGTTGTAAGCATGGTTGCAGTGGTAGGTGTTCACTTGCAATGGCTGCAAAGAGTGACAGGGAAGTTAAGGCAGCTGGAGGAAAGTGCTGCCTCTCCCAGCACAGTCCAGGCTGCAATCTGGAATGCTGAAGCACGGATGTGCCCACACCGTGACAAAACTTGCTGTGTCAGGGCACGAGCAGTCTTGTTGCATTTTTGCCTAGAGCATCAGGTAGAGCGCAGGAGCATTTGCTCAGCTTGCCCAGCAGATTTCACAGCCGTGCAGAGCTCTGTTCTGTCACAGCCACCACTTCAGCTAGCTTGGCTGAGAAAAAGCAGTGTGAACCACGGCCACTGCAGTGGGGAGCAGTTCTGGAACACAGCATCTTCTCTCAGCAACTGGACTCACTGTCTCTCCCACTCCCTGACTTCCACTTTTTCCTTCAGAGCCCAGCTCCACCTTTCTCTTGGAGGCTATAAGAAATGAAGGTCTAAATGTTCCTGGAAAGGGGTGTGTGAGGGGCTGGGGAGTGGAGCACATCTTCTCCAAGCCTCCCAGCCTCATATTCTTCCTAACCAGTCACTTTTCGAGCAGACAGATGAAAGCTGCTCTCACGTTCAGGTGGGATAGTGCTGCTTCACCTTTGCTGTCCCAGTGCCATTAAGGCTGGGTGGATACAAAGGGTTCGTGGACAAATGGGCATCACCACAAGCACTGACAAACTCTTGTTTTCTTCAGCTCCCCTGGAATGTCACGAAAATCCCGCAGCTGAAGCAGCCTTTCTGAGGGTCTCAGCGGGAGGCACTGGGAGACAGGAACACGCACTGCAAGCTGCAGAGAGAGGTGAGTTGGGAGGGACCGTGGGCACGCCTGGCTCTTCAGAGGGCAGCTCACCAGTGGGTGCCCGTTAACACAGTGCTGGTGATCCAGAGGAGTTGGGTACTGTATTCACTGAAGGAGCTGGGAAGTAGGTCAGCAACATAACTGAGGGAATTAGGGAGTTTTAGGGAGAACTCCATGACTAAAATTTGAGTTCCACTGCTTACTGATGCAGTGATTGGATTTCAGCGTGCAGGGTGAAAAGCACCAGCAGGGATTGTGTTTGCTGCAACCATGCCAATTTTTCCTGCTCACACTATCCTTTTGCCAATTTTTCCTGCTCACACTATCCTTTTCTCATGCCAGCTTGTGCAGCGCCTTGCATCCTGCAGCCACTGCCAAACCAAATGCCACTGTTACACATCCACTGCTCTGCTCAGCTCCTGAGCTCAGCACAGCACTGTGCATGCTGTACACATTTAGCTGTGCTCATTTTATATCAATGGCCCTGCTGGGAGAATTGAGTACCATCAATGTACCACACATGGCCAGATGCAAACTTATCCCTCCTCTAAAGAGCTTTAAATCAAAAGAGGTGAGGCAGAAAATCAGAGTTAGCTATTGGACACAAAATCATGTTTTTTTCTAAACCAAATTCTTATATGGAAATGCCTTTCATTCCGTATGTAGGCAACAAGCTCTTAGAGTGAGACCAAAACTAAATAATATCCATAACTTCTGCAACGCTAATTACAAGTAGCTGTTTTTTTGGTTGGTCAGCTCATCACAAAGTGCTTTACAAAGGAGTTTTGTGACGTTAGCCATGTCTTACCCCTCATGTTGAACAGAGAAATTTGGTTTTCGATCTCTGCTGAAGGACACGGTGATGCAAAAATCTTAAAAAATACATTTTTTTTTTTTTTTGAAAGCAAATAAGAAAAGCACAAATGAAATCCAAAGGTAAAATTCCAGGTTGCTGTCTTGCCAGTGGTGACCAAAATTACAGGCACAGCTGAGAAGATAAGAGGGAGAGGGTGTAAGAGGGTGCAGGAGCTAAAACAATATCTCTGCTTCCCCACAGTTCTTGTTGCACCTGAGGATCTGGGCACAGAGGGTTCGTCAAGGTCGCTGGGTACTCGCACACCAGCGTGTGAGTTATTAGCTCTGCTCCTATTTTAAGTTCCTAAAGTCACAGAGTTTTGCCTGGAGGGTGGGACAATGGGTTCATCTGCTCCTTGCTGGAGCCAGCGAAGGGTGGAGGAGTCATTCAGGCATGGTGAAAGGGGAATTGCCCACAGGAAGGACACTTTGGTCAGCCTGAGGTGCAGCAAGTCCTTCTGCGCCAGGCTGCTGCCTTCCTGCAGGACCTCCCCGAGCACGATGACCCTCCTGTGGGGACAGCAGGCTCTGTGGGTTCGGGGGCTGCCCCACTGCCAGATGTGAGGGCACTTCCCAGGAGGGTCCTAGCTGACACATACGCTGCTTGCCTGTCACCCCACGTCCCCTGCTGACCCCTGCCACAACTTTGAGGATGTGAGAGGGGAGTGAACGTCAACCCAGGGCCCCTTGAGATGCTCCTGACCTCCTGCCTCCCCACAGCTGCCATGGGCAACACTGTGGAGCACGGGGACAGACACAGCAAGGCTCTCCTTGTCCACACACGCACGCATAAACACACACGTTTCCCTCCTCTCCATCTTTCCCAGGGCTCTCTCCCTCCTGAAGGGTGCAAATGGGTTCAGGATCGCCCTGGCAGGCTGCAGGACGGCCGGGGGGATGCGGGCAGGAGCTGACCGGCCTGGGTGAGATGGGCTGGGCTGTGCTGGGCTGGAGGCAGGCACGCTATGGATGGGGACTGTCCCGGCCAGGGCAGAGCAGGACAGGAGACAGGCAGGGCATGGATGGAAACTGTCCCGGGCAGGACGGGCAGGGCTAGGGGCAGGCAGGGCAGGGCTAGGGACTGCCCCAAGCAGGGAGGGCAGGGCTGCTGGGGGTGGGTCCGCGACCAGCCCTGCCTTTCAAAGTCCTTCGATCCGAGGAGGAATTCGGGAAATATTTCCAGCAGCGGCAGGACGAGGAGGAGGAGGGACGGCGGGTCTCTCGCTGGCCGCGCACCGCGGCGGAGGGATGCGGAGGGAGGGGAGGCTGCCTGCGGGGCGGGCCGGCTGAGCGCATCCCCGGGGCGCCTGTGTGTGTGTGTGTGTGTNAGCCTCACGCCGCTTCCCACACCGCGATCCGAGTGCCGGCGGAGACTGCGGGAGGGGGGGGCGGCATGGGGGACCCGGAGCCGTGTGGGAGCCGATGGGGAGGCGGCGGTAGGATGCTCACGCTCACGCTCGCACCCGGGAATGCTTTCTACAACCCAGCCACGGCACCTCTAGGCAGGCGAAGGAGCTCGCCGCCCTTCCCCGCCGGCCAATCGCGACATGTCGCGACGGGAGGCGCGGCTGCGGCGGGGGTCGCTTCCCCCTTAGCCCGAGAGCCGGGCATTGCCGGGCAGGTGGGGTCGGCAAATCTCCTTACCGGGGGGGATCTCGGGCACATCCCCCCGTGCGCGGCGGGGCGCGGTGCCTCCGCCTGGCGGGGCTGTGCGTGCCTCCCGGCAGGGCTGCTTCTCCTGCCTTGAAACGCTTCCCGAGGTGAGTGGTCGGAGGCACCTGCAGCCACGCCGAAATTCCCATTTTCGTCTGGAGCAGCGTGCGTTATTGAGGGCTGGCATTAAGCAGAGCTCATCACGTAGGCTTTGTCTAGGTGGAAGCATGGCTGGGGCTCTTCCGTCATCTTGAGTTTAATTCTTTATTCACAGCCTTGTTGCTTCCCTCCCAGCCGAGCCGTGCAAAACAACTCCACACTCTGCTCTGTCTCCAAGGCGAGAGCAAACTGCCAAAACGTTGCAGAAATGCAGCAAGCACTAGGGAGGACTGGAGTCTGAAAATGAAAGCTGTAGTAAAATCACAAGGTCACAGGCGTGTGGGTGCGAGTGTGTGCTTTCAGGGCTCCTTTTCGCTTGCGCTTTGCAGGAACCTGTTCGTTCCTCCAGTCCCAGATGTTGGAAATCCGCAAGTCAGGCAATGGAAATGAAGGCTGAGAGTGGCTGAGGTTCTCTGTGTGCTCCCCTGGCACCTGCCTAGGAATTCGTGTGCTTTTTGTCACCATCACAGAGAAGGGGTGCACTTTTATTTAGAAAAGGGAAGCTGGGACACTTGCATATTGATGTGATGGTGACATCCAGGAAAAAAAGAGCTGTGCTATATGGCTTTGGCTGGGGACGTGGCTATCATCAAGGAAAGGCATTTGTGATCCCTTGGGAGCATCTATTAGCTGTTTCTTTCTCCCCTTTTCCTTCTGATGGGTTCTTCAATAGCAGCTTTGCCCCTTGTGCAGCACATTTAGTCCAAATAGGGACATAATGCAGCATTTCTAGGACCATCACCTGCCAGCCAAGCCAGGAACCCCCACCACCAACTCCCAGGAAAGCTGTCTGACTCCTCTTATGCCCCCACCAGCTCTGTTGGCATGAACAACTCCTAAGTCAGTGCTGGGGAGCCACGTTGGTCAAAGCTTCCTCTCTATCAGGGTTTGCATCCAAGACACCTGAGGAGGTCGGATGTACTCTCTATATCCAGCATCCCTGAGTGCCAACACAGAGCAGCACAGTTCTAACCTGATGAAACTTTGCTTGCTTCTCTCTCCCCCACTTTCACTATGGTTTTTGTTATCTATTGGCTGTGAATGGCTCCTGAGATTTAAATATTCACTGTCCTGTAGATGCCCAGGCTGCACCTCATCTTCTCTCCTGGCACTGCTGTACATGACATGGCACAAACTCTGGTTTACATCCTTGCTCTTGGGAGTCTCTACAGCACCTTAAATGATGTTGTATAGGCACAGCCACTTCTCTGCCTTTTGTAGTGTCCTGCTACGCTCAGGGCTTTTAGGGTTGAGGTTTTCTGGCGTTGCATCTAGGACAGAATTTGGGTTTCTGCTGTGGTTTTGAGGGGATATGGTCCTGATGGCTTACTGGGGAAAAGCCCCTGTTCTCCAGCATCCTAAGGAAACTTAGATCCTGTCACAAAGCCCAGTGCCCCGCAAGATCCAAGCATCACTGGACGACCAACCAACAGGTTGGTCATAAACAACACAAGTGATAGTGGCTCTCCTTGAGACTGGCACAGGGAACAACCTGGAGCTCTGTCCAAGCTCACAGTGCTGGGATCTGCATGGGCTCCCAGCTCCTGGACATCGATGCACACAGCTGTGCAAATCCTGGCTGCACCTGGGGCTGCCGCAGGCTGCTGTGCTCTTGATACTCTGGCGTCCACTGTGGGCTGAGCTCCCTGACTGGGCTTTCCCTTGCCAAGGGTGTGAGTGGTATCTCTCCAGCTGTTCTCAGGAACCTTGGAGGAACTTGGCTTTTGCTGTTATCTCTGTCCCTCTGGTGATTTTAACTGAAATTGGAAAGAGGGGGGAACGATGTGAATAGACAGACAGACAGACAGACATGGAAACTGTGATTTCATGTGCCTGGCTTCCTAAGGAAACCTGGCTACAAATAGAAGTGAGATTTGGTGCTGCAAAGAGCTCTTGAGGAGACAGAGAAGGCGGGGGAGTCTGAGGAGAGGGAAGGGGCGGTTAACCTCGTGTTTGAGATAGGTGAAGAAGGCCTGGCACACACCTGGGCTTAGAATCCCTTGCCTGAGGTCTGGGGGTCTGAAAGCTGGCCATCTGCTCGGCACTAGCATCCAGCTCCCTCTAGAGTCAGCCGTGCCAGAGCTGTGCCTCTGGACGTGGCTCTGCTGGGAGGTGCTACCACCCTTCCCCAGCCAGGAGCAGCCATGCATGGATGGAGCATGCCAGGGTGAGCCCCCAGCCCAGCCCAACCTGCCCAGCTCCTGTCTAGTACCATGCCTGCACTGCCCAGGTCAACAACCTGCCTTTGCATCAGTCTTTCCCCACATCCATCCCCGTGGACGTCTCCACCTCTTCATCCCTGGATGGGCGCAGGGAGCTGGGGATGGGGATTTATCTCTTCTTCCTTGAAGCTTTCTGTTCCTGCAGGGCCCAGGGGAGCATCCTGCTGCACAGAAGACCCACACGCAGCTACAAACCCAGTGCAAAAATAGCCCCAGAGGGAAGAGCGGACACAGGCACAGAGGAAAGCAACAGGCCTGTTAATTCCTCCCTTCTGGCCCCTTTGGGGCACACCTCTGGGCAGATACTTCCTCCCCAGGCTGCCCAGGAGCCTCAGGCTTATTAGCAGGGTTTTATTCTCCCAGCACTCACAGGAGATGCCCTTCCCATTTCACACAGAGACGCGGAGCACAGGGAGATGCAGGGCTGCCCTGGCGTCGCACCGGGAGCCTGCCAGCCCGGCAGCCTCAGGGCCGGCTCGTGGAGAACGGGCAGGCTGTGCTTCAATCAGCAAGGGAGATGCACAGGCAGAGAGGAAGGCATCAGCAGCCCAAGAGGGATCACAGGAAAGAGCCTGATGCTGCTTGATAAAGAAGAGACCAAAGGCAGGTGTTGGGGATAAAGAAATGGTCTCAAGACAGCAGCAAGTAGGAAGAGAGTTGTTTAAAAAGAAAACAAACAAAGAAACAAACAAACAAAAAAAACCAGTCTCAGAGAAATGTGGCATTTCCCCCTTGCTTCTTGTTTCCTGGCATATTCCTTGCTGAGATTTTGAGTCGTGGGAGAAAGGGACAACTTGACACTTGGTCTCCATTCGTGAAAAGCAAGACTGTAATCTCCCTGACAAACGGTTCCAAGCTCATTCTCTGCAAGCTGCCCCCAAATTCATCCAATGTGGTTGAAATTTTATATCAGGGATGCTTTAATTTCTCTATTTATCTGTTTATTTTGGAAAGTTGCTGGGGAATTCGTGGGAGGAGATTGGATGTTTCATTGAAGAGATAGGATACTTGGAAAAATCAGTTGCAGACTGATAATTATTCTTACTTTTTAATGTCCTTTACAGAAACCAGGGTGGCCTGATGTGTGTTTTACTTGATCGGCTTCATGGAGGGCTTGTGCCTCTGACTATATTTGGAAAGGTTTTGATGTTTTTTTGTACTGATGCAATCAGGATGCTGATGGCCTGGAAATCATTTTCCTGATGTGGAGATCCAGAGGGTCATGGGTAGGGGATGCCAACAGGCTGTGCCTGTTTTGGAGTGGCAGAGCTGGGTGAAAGGGAGCAGGAGCCAGGCAGAGCCGGAGCAGGGAAGCGAGCCAAGGGTTTTCCAAGCAGTGTTTAAAGTGCTGTCACGCTATGCAGCCCCGAGCAGCAACACAGTCTTTGGACTTAGCAGCTTTCCTCCATGGTTTGGATGTACAGCCAGTGTGTTGGAAGGGTCCTTTTCCTGCTCTGATAGGTAAGTCTCACAGCTGTCAGGAGCTCAGTTTTACCAAAGCTGTGCCACGGGGTCAGCATCAAGATCAGAAGTGAAGCCAGCAGCTTCTGTGGCTGCCCAGACAGATCTGCAAGCACCCTGTACCTCCTTGCAGGGCTGTTGGCATCCGTTTTGTGTCCCTTGGCTGCAAGAAGCTGGACCTGTGATGGTCAGAGACCAGACTGTTTGGGTTTTCTTTTCCTACAGCCATGTCTTTTCCCAGTACAGGCTTTGCCCAAGCTGCCTGCTGTAAAGCAGGCTGCTGGTTTCAGTGAGGCACAGGTGTACAGGCTTGGGCACGGCCAGGCAGGGCCAGCAGCAGAGGAAAAGTTTAGTATTCCTCCAAAGATTGGGCCATGGCTGCAAGTCCCATGCGTGGAGGCAAGGTATGCAGTGCTTTCTCCCGGGAGGGCTGCTCATTGCTTGCAGTAGATTCTTCTTCTCTTGCAAGAGAAGCTGGGGAAGGGCTGCTGTAACCTGGGGACTTCAGGTTTGACTGTGGGGTAGGAGAGAGTCTGCCTTTTTGGGGCTTGCTGTCTTTTTCCCCAGGGACACTGGCAGGGGAGGAAGCAGCTGAGTTGCTTTGAGCCTCTCTTTCTCTGGCTTGCGGGCTGGCTGTGCCTTGCCCTGACCACTGGCTGCTGCTTTGCCAGTTTTTGGCCCCTCTCTCTTTCTCCAGCCTGTGACACCAGCAAAGGGTGGCTTGAGCTGTCTTCCCTGTCTCTTTCTAGTGCACTCTCACTAGGAAAAGGTCCTCTCTTGTCTAGCTCTGGCTGTAGGATGGGAAAGGACTCTTTGGGAGTCCCCGTGGTGTTGCAACACACCCCTGGTTGTGTTCCCACATTGTGTTGAAAAGCAGCCGCTCTCGTGTGAAGAGCAAACTTTCTACCAGGCACCCCGTGGGGAGAGGGTGCTGCTCCAAGCTCCTGCACGGTGGTGACACAGCTCTGGGGACACCTTCTCCCATCCCAGCTGGCAGTAAATTCGCAGTGATGATGTTCATTATGAAGCTGGTGTCGCAGTGGGGTGGGCACTGTTGGGTAGCACCGGCGGTGGCTGTGATGGTGTGAACACTGCTGTGTTACAGCTGCTCTGGACAGGTTTTCTGTGGGATGCTAGGAAAAAAATTCCACATGGAAAGCCTCTCAGTCTTTTCTTTGTGTGGCCACTCATTCCTCGTGAGCCCAGGCCATTTCCTTCCTTGCCCAATCCTTCTGTAATGAAAGGGTCTGGACCAGCAGTGCTTTTTCAGTGCTCTTAAAAATAATGGTGCTTCTAGTGTGTTGCAGATGGTCATAGAGCTGTGTGTGATACAAAGCTTTAGGAAAATAACAGAGGGAGGGTCTTACAGTGGATATTTCTAGGCTGAAGTGCCCCAATGGAGATGGGACTTTTGGGAGGCTGCTGCAAAGAAAAAGCTGTGCTTTGTTTAAATGCAGAGCAGCTTTCAGGCTCGCTTTGCATGCAGCAACCCGTCAGCCTGAAGGATCGATGCTGCCAGGGAAAGATCAGAGCAGAGTCTAAAAGGCTGTTTCCTCCCCATCTGGCAGCTCCTGAGCTGGGGGGCAGGAGCATGAGCTGGCAGCAGGAGCTCTCTCCTACCAATTTGTAAAACCTGGAGTTCCCATGTCCAGCAGGGAGGCAAATACCTCTGCAACCCCCCCAACCCTGCTGTGGGCAACAACTGCCCTCCTGGTGTTTCACAACACCAGGGGGTGGAATAAAGGCTGGGCTGACAACCCTTGGCTGAGAACTCCGTCTAAACTGAGGTTGTTATGCAGCCTCTCACAGGGTTTCCTCCCTGACTGTGCAAAAACACCTGCTGGCACCCCTGTGGAGCTTGTCTGAAAAGGGAAAGGGGCTCAGTGCCACTTCAGGAGAGCCCAGGCTGGGCTCTGTCTCTCCTGGTTAGTTGTAGCTCTCCCTTAGAGCTCTCCAGCAGCACCAGGACAGTTCCCCTCCTGCAGTGGTAGGAAGGGCTCAGGGTGCTGTCCCTGGGCACCAGGTGGTGCTTATGGGCAGGGCTGTGCTGGCCCAGGACAGCACTTTGGGATTTTTCACCACACATGTATGGCCAGCACCGAGCCTGAGAGCAGCCTGTGCCCCTCTCCAGTGCTGCCATGATCCCTCTGGCCCCAGAGGCACTGGGGCAGTGCCACCAAGGCCACGAGCACCGTGGCAGGCAGGGTTTGCTGGAGCTGCCGGCCTGGCACTGTGCATCAGCTGCTGCACACACTTTTATTGCTGATGGCCAGGATGGGAAATGCAATTGAGACACCTTAATGAAAAAGTAACAAAGTTCAGTTTGGAGGGAGGGCTGCTCTTCAGGTAGCCTTGCTTTTCTGGGAATATTCCTACACTATGCCACAGTGTGCTGACCATGAGCCGAGACTGTAGGCAAATGCAGAGTAAGAGGATCTCTGGGGACCAAGCTGTTTATTTTGGATTGTACAGATAAAGAAATGCTGATGATTTAATAGCAGGTGCTTCTCAGAGACATTTTGAGTGTCGGGCTCTGGGTGCATGTGCGTAACCAGCGTGTTGTGGCCAAGCATTTTCTAGCCCTTCGTAATTCCTGAGCCTCACTGTGAATTGGTTCAAGTAGGAAAGCTGGTCATGGTGTGTGAATCTTGCTTGATGACTACACCACAAAATGCTGGAGAAAGTACAACAGAGTTGGGGCATGCTGCTGCTGCTGCTCAAAGGGGGCGCATTGGCATGGCTGGTGGGTGTCTCTTCCAAAGCTCCAGCCATTTCTTATCCCTCTCCAGAAAAGTTCCACATTTCTTACCTCCTGACATCTGAGGGAAAAATATTGTTTGTACATGGAGTGCTGGTTGGGAATGCCAGAAATACAGATTGCTCAGATGCAAGCCTCTAGGCCTTTTTTCCCCCTGTAGTATGGGACTTGATTTCAAACAAACAAACAAACAAACAAACAAATAAACCAAACCAAAACCCAGTTTATATTAGAATGTTTGAAAGGGGAAAAACATGGTAAATAAAGTTCAAATTACTTATTAATTTCATTTCATGGGTGTCTTTTTTTCTGAATGAGACTTCCAGTACCCAAATCCTTTTAAGGCTGGAGAGTTGGTCCAAAGTGTGATGGGACTCTCCTATTCTTCATGACCTAAATCAGTGACCCAAAGCATAATATTTTTTTCTAGAACCATCTGTTTTCTCTTCTTGCCAAGGGGATTTCACAATGCCTGATTGCTCTGAATAATTGTACATGTGCAAGGATATGACTTGCCACAGGGAGAAACATTAACTGAACAAGGACAGGTGGATGTTCTTGAGTTTTCTGAAGAAACTACTACCCTTTAGAAGGAGAGGGTGAAGAACCATGCAACTGAGTAATATTTTATGCCCACAATTAATTTTTTTAAGCCTACATATATAAAAAGGAAACAAAACTACATTTAGGAGCTATTTGGGATAAACAGAGTAGGTACCAAGTCAGCCTGTATTTTGACAGCCCCTTTATCAAATGTGTCCGTGACTTGGTTTGGAGCAGTGTGAAACCCAGGAGTACAGATGTTGGGTGACTAATTCATGCTTCAGCTAAATTTCAATGACCATGAATGCACATCTGTTTCAGCTTAGCCAGCCACTGAACGGCCTGCAACAAGGTGCTCCTCTTTACAAACATCATGCTTGCGTTTTTTTCACTTTGGGCTTTTTAAGTGGTGGCTACAGATCGCATTTGGGGAAGCAGAAGGTACCCAGGGGCTGTGGTCAGGGGGGCAATGAGTCTGGTAGTAAGAGCTTTTTTGTAGCATTAGCAGGAATCCCAATGCAAACAACTTTCTTTTAAATCTGTCTTCCTAGAAGAGACTTGCTTTTTCTTATTCAATTTATCTGTTCTTATCACCCAGCTCTCTGATTTGCTCACTTCCTCCACTATGTATCTTTTCTTAATTACAATACCAGGGAGTGGGGAGATTGGAGGCAGACCAACAGTTCCCGGTGAGAAAATGCCATTTATATAAAACTGTCCTGATAAATTCTCAGTTATTATTCTTCCAGACCAATAATACTACTACAGCATCCATAAATAAAAGCAAACGGAGGAGACGGCTTTGATCCACCGTTACAACATCTCTTTGTGGAGTAGATTCCATAATGTGGATGAGGGATGGTACCCATGGCTTCCTCCAGCCAGTTGTTCCCTTGCACACAGCCCTGTCAGCATGATATTGCCCCTGCCCTAATGAGGAGTTAAAGCCTGTCATGGCTGAGCTTTGTTGGTTTTTTTCTTTCAGGGGTCTGGGGCTTTTTTGAGCAAAATCAGCTCAGCTTTTTGTATTTCCCAGTGAAGTCAAGGTATTGACGTGCTCATTTTCCTCTTCTTCATAGAAACACTTTTAAGTACCATCTGATTAAATTAGCTTGGATTGGAGAAGCGTGGTATGGCAAAGGCTCTCCTTGAGGAGAAAATACAGCTTTAATAACTAGGGATCTGGCTTTTATTGGCTAGTAAATTTGAGAATGTAACACTGAGCATGCTCGGGTTTTTTTTCACTGAGCATCTCTTTGTACTTAAAGGCATCTGTTCCGTCGGTTTATGCACTGTTAACTAACTGCAAACCTCTTTAGCAGCTCCTCCGCATTGCTGGAAAATCCTGAGGCAGGACAAGGGCGAGTTCGGCTGTCACGCCTGATGACTGATGTTGTAAATGGAGTGAGAAAGGCCCTTGAAGGGGAAGCCGTCAAAGCTGACCTAGTGGGAAAAGAGGGACATGTTTCCTCTAGAAGCATGCCAAGAGAGCCAGGCTTCGATGCATATGGGGCTGCTTCCAGTTTCGGGAAGGTGCAAAGTGATGCACTGTGGAAGGGATGGCTCCAAAATCATTAATTACAGGCTGCCCTTCTGGTGCACCTTATGACCAAGTTACTGTTAAGAGTAAGGTTTTGCCAGGGCTCTAGCTCACTTTGTGCAGATTTCTGATGTGGAGTAGGTGCTTGGGAGGACTGTGAGCAAGGAAAGGCTGTGAAATACATAGCTTACAGTGATTTAAAATGGCAAGTATAAAAATATTTTTTAAACATGATGAAGGGATAGCAGATTTCCCTGTCCTCTCCTGCTCTTACTCTGAATTCCAGTGAGTGAGTGCACTGTAATTTTGAAATGGGAAACACTTCTGCCAGCTGTGAAGCAGAACGATGGGCTTTAATTAGATTAGAGGAACAAGAAAATGCAATTGAACAAATAGGTTTTCAACAAAGAGAAAGACACATCATGGTAGCTAAAGAGGGTAGGTGCTAGCTTGCTGGTACCATCTGAATCCGTCCTGGTTCAGATGACTGAACTAGAGGATTTCTACATGGAAAACATCACCGATCATAACAAAATGGGCTCATCAGCTGGGTCTTCTTGAGTAACAGGATTGCGCGATCATCTCTTTGGAGAGGAAGATCTGTTCTCTCTGGTTTGCCTCACTTAATGCATCTTTGCTTTTTGCCTCTTCAGGTTGAGGATGTTTGGGAGCTGCCTGGTGGAAGCGGCCATGTCGCGGGTAACTCACGCACGCGCCTTCCCAGTGAGCTTCCCTCTCCTGAGCCTTGTCCTGATGCTGCTCTTCCATGCAGGGGGCACGCATGCAGAAAGCCCCAGTGAACTGCCCGCGAACGACACCGAGGAGTGCGCTGGCTCCTACATCTGCAAAAAGGGTGTGATTTTACCCATATGGGAACCCCAGGACCCCTCATTTGGGGACAAAATCGCCCGGGCAACGGTGTACTTTGTAGCAATGGTGTACATGTTCCTGGGAGTATCCATCATAGCCGACCGCTTCATGTCCTCCATCGAAGTCATTACATCCCAAGAGCGGGAAATAACCATCAAGAAGCCCAATGGCGAGACCAGCAAAACCACTGTGAGGATCTGGAACGAGACTGTTTCCAACCTCACGCTGATGGCCTTGGGCTCGTCTGCTCCTGAGATCCTCCTGTCTGTTATCGAGGTGTGCGGCCATGGCTTCACGGCGGGGGACTTGGGGCCAAGCACGATCGTGGGGAGTGCTGCCTTTAACATGTTTGTCATCATTGCAATCTGTGTGTACGTGGTGCCAGATGGAGAGATAAGGAAGATCAAGCACTTGCGAGTGTTTTTTGTCACAGCGGCCTGGAGCATCTTTGCCTACACTTGGCTTTACATTATTTTATCTGTGTCTTCTCCTGGGATTGTGGAGGTTTGGGAAGGCTTGCTCACCTTCTTCTTCTTCCCCATCTGTGTGGTGTTTGCCTGGATAGCTGACAGGAGGCTTTTATTTTACAAGTACGTCTACAAGAAATACCGAGCTGGCAAGCAGAGAGGGATGATCATCGAGCATGAGGGTGACCGGCCCTCCTCCAAGGCTGACATCGAGATGGATGGAAAGGTTGCTAATTCTCACGTGGAGAACTTTTTGGATGGGACACTGGTGTTGGAGGTGGATGAGAAAGACCAGGATGACGAGGAAGCCAGGCGGGAAATGGCTCGGATCCTGAAGGAGCTGAAACAAAAGCACCCAGACAAGGAGGTTGAACAGCTCATAGAGTTGGCCAACTACCAGGTCCTGAGCCAGCAGCAGAAGAGCAGGGCCTTTTACCGCATCCAGGCCACTCGGCTCATGACCGGCGCGGGCAACATCCTGAAGAGACATGCTGCAGACCAGGCCCGCAAAGCCGTCAGCATGCACGAGGTCAACAGCGAGGTGACCGAAAACGATCCCGTCAGCAAGCTCTACTTTGAGCAGGGCACCTACCAGTGCTTGGAGAACTGTGGCACCGTGGCCCTGACCATCGTCCGCCGGGGAGGAGACCTGACCAACACAGTGTACGTCGACTTCCGGACAGAGGACGGGACGGCCAATGCTGGCTCTGACTACGAGTTCACTGAAGGGACAGTGGTCTTCAAGCCCGGGGAGACCCAGAAGGAAATCCGTGTTGGCATAATCGACGATGACATATTTGAGGAGGATGAGAACTTCCTGGTCCATCTCAGCAACGTCCGTGTGAGCACCGAGGCCTCAGATGAGGGCGTTCTTGAGGCCAGTCGTGTCTCAACACTTGCCTGCTTGGGATCACCGTCTACTGCCACCGTCACCATTTTTGACGATGACCATGCCGGCATCTTCACCTTCGAGGAGCCAGTAACACACATCAGTGAAAGTGTAGGAACCATGGAAGTGAAAGTGTTGCGAACCTCTGGAGCACGAGGAAATGTTATTGTGCCCTACAAAACCATTGAAGGCACGGCCAAAGGTGGAGGAGAGGACTTTGAAGACACCTGCGGGGAGCTGGAGTTCCAGAATGATGAGATAGTGTAAGTCAAGGTTTTATTTGTTTCTTACAGTCTCTGTTTCTCCTGAAACGAAATGCAGTTAGCTCCCAGAGCTGCACTGGAGGTGTTTGGGTGCCAGTGCATTGCAATAAGCCATGAATGGCCCTAGGTGCTTTGGGGAGCCTGAAACGCTGCCTCCCTGCCTTGTCAGCAGACTGGTGAGTGATGCCTGGTCAGGGGCACTCCAGCCTTCCAGCAGCAGGGAGGTGGGACTGATCCAGGAGCTGTACCCATGCACTGAGCAGGTCTCTACAGCCTCAGCTCTGCAGTGGAGCAGAGAACAAAGCCCAAGTGGCAGTGACCACACAGGCACGAGGGCGTGTCCTGCAGAGGGCTTAAACTGAATGTATGAATTGTGGTACCTGCCTCCTCTTTCCTGTCGGGGCTCAGATCATCGGGTACTGGGCCACAGCCTGTCCTACTGATGCTCTGCTCAGGGCTTTGGTGAAGGTTGCTTCACCTCCTCCTGTTCTAAAGGCTGCAGGCCTGGGTCACTGTCCAATACACGTCTTGAAAAATGGTGTTGTGCAGGGAAGCCTCATGGTTAGGATGTAACTGCAGCCACATTCATTTGCTGCTTGCAAGTAAAAAAGGAGGCTGAAAGCTGTTGGAGGCTACTCCTGAGTGTTGCTATTTGGATGGTGGAGAAGTTATTAGTGCTGTAGCCTTATTACATTATATGGAGAACATAAATTTGCTCAGTAAATCATGGTAGAAAACGTCTATCCTTGGGTATGTCATGAAGACATTCCCTTGCCCAGCTGGTGCTCTGGGAGGAGTAAGGGTTGGGAGCTGTGCTGTTCCAGCCTGAGGCTCTTCCTACAGTGAATTCTGTGTTTGCAGCCAACAGGGACTAAGTTCTGTAGCACAAAAACACTGCATAGAATTGAAAGAAGTAACTGATAAAGGGCACTGCTGTGTCAAGGGAGAGCTAAATTTCGGCTCGGGTGTTTTATATTGTGCTACTGGTCTCCTAGGAGCTGAGACAAATCATGGCAAGTGCCCAGAGTGGCCCTTGTGTTCTGTCTGTCACCTGTATCTGCTGCGTGTGCACAGGGAGGATGAAACTTCTTCATAAAACTTCTTGAAGTAGATGGGGGGGAAAAAAAAGGTGATTCGTAGTTCTCAGGCAGGATTTATACCAGTTGGGATTTTGACTTCCCAGGAAAAACTGAGCAAAAACTTCACAGCTCTAGCAATCTGGAGGCCACAACATGCATGTTGCTCACACAAGGCTCAAGAGCACATGGTTCCTGACTCCTGAATGACAGATGTAGTACAGAGGAATGCAGTTATTTGAATGTTTTTTTAATCATTTTGGGAGAAGTGGGGAGTTGTCTGCAGAGATGCAATGAACTAGGCTATAAGGATATCTCCCAAAGGCTCTTTGCTTTTTATCCAGGTCACTCAGCACTAGCAAAACTGGGCTAGTGGCAGTTAGACTTTGACGCTTGTTCCCAGCTGCCATGGGATGGGACATGTTTACATGGCAGGCCAAACACAGGGCCACAGGCTCTGCAGCGGCGTTCAGAGGGGCTTGGATTAGCCCTTGCCTTGGATCCATCACTGTGGCCAGGATCTCTGTGCTGTCCTTCATCCAAGACCAGTGTCTCTGCTGCCTCTTGGTGCTCGGGCTGTGATGAGGCGAGGTGTTGTCCCTGCCACTGCTGTGTCTGCTGCCTCTGGTGGTGGCCTTCCCTCCTCAAAGCTGTTCACTGCTGACTTTTGCCAAAGGCCCAGTAATCAAGGGTTGTGCTGGAAGTGAGCTGACCACATCCTGTGGGATCTGTGCTGCTGTGCCCTCGCCAGGGCTCAAGCCTCCTCCTTCCTCTTCTTACCAGCTGCCAGAATGTGCACAGCAAGCAAGAAACAGGGGAAAGCAGCTTTGTTAGAAACCTGAGCGTGCTTTTTCCGTGCAGATGCCATTGTATCTCTGGTGTCTTTAAACTGTCTCTCCCAGGAATCACAGTGAGTGATGGTACCTCAGAAGTGTCCACAGCCTGGCACAGATGAGGGCCTGGGGAGTGGGTGTAAGGAGGTGGTGACTGCAGGGACAGATGTTGACCAGGGGGCTTTCTCAAGTCAGGTGGGAGAGGACATGCACAGAATGAAACCGATGGTTTCTATGCCAGTCTATTCGTGTGCCTGAAAGGCAGTAGGTATTAATCTAAAACTTGGCTGCTACAGACCATGTTCAGGTGCTGGGTGCTACAATCTGACTGGCAAAAGATTTCCTGCAGGTCCATGTTTTGCCTGGGCACAAGTTTGGGACAACCCTGCAGCAGAGAGGCAGAGTGATCCCAATGCTGAGCTGCTGCTTACAGGCATCCCCCCTTGGAAGAATTTGCTCCAATAAAGAAGATATACTAGCACAATATGTGGATTATGGAGCTAAAGACTTTTTGCTCTGTCATTGCTTGATAGTGCTGTACTTCGGCTAAGCCATGGTTATGTAGAATGGCGCAATTCCCTAGCACACTGGATTCAATAAAGTTCTAAAATTTCAGGTTTTCCCATGCTCTGATGGCCAAGAGATGCTTTTGCTGCCCTTTCTAAAGGTCTTTAGTGCCTCTTCAGTTTTGCCATTCAAGTCTGTATGAATCAGCTTGATAAAAGTAAGATGTGTTTTTCTGGGGCAGTAATAACAAAGGTAGGGCAGTACAGGGAGACAGGAAGATGAAAGAAAAGCCTGCACAAGCCTCTATTATTAGAGGGCTGGCTTGCTGGTAAGTCCCAGTAAAATTAGAAAGTGCTGGGAGGGCCCTGATCTTCTGGAGACCTTCCTCTGGTTCCCAAAAGGCCTAATTACGTAACATGTTGTTTGTTTGCAGTGTCCAGAGAGACTTTCCCATTTTGCAATCTGTTGATGTCCCCCCTTCCCAGAGTACACAAAATAAGAGTTTAACTGCTGAAGCTGTGCTGCTCCTGTGCATTTAAACAAACATCTCGTTCTGATGCTACCAAAAAGGATGTGTGATGGAGATGATGTTGGTCCTCCTGTGGAACATTTTATCCCAGCACTGCCTCTTGGAGTGGTGCTCTTCTGCTCCTTGTTCCTGCAGCACAGCTTGTGTGTTCAATGGATGCGTGTTAGCAAGTGAAAGGAACAGCTTTTAAATGGGGTTTGCATGACAGACTGTTCCAAGCTGCCTGGGAAAAGTTGTCTGACTGGGGTCTCAGCAAGGTCAGTCTCAGTGATGCTGCACAGGTACCTGGGGCTCTGAGACATTGGGGTAGGTGCTGTGATTTAAAGTCTAAGAGCTCTCTGGGCCCACACTCAACAGGGTGTCTCCAGCCTTGTCTTGCATCTCCATTAATGATTAAAGCTTTCTGCATGAGAACATGGAGAAGATGTGCAGTTGTAGGCTCTTCCTGCCCCCCCCCATCTACTACAGCTATTGTGATCATAGGTCACTGGTTCATGCAGCCAGTGTATTTTTATCTCCTGACTGAATGCTAAATAATTCAAAAGAAGTCCAGCTTCCTATATTAGAGGAGGAAGCAATCGTTCCCTCGGCTGATATCCCATCAGCTCTTCTCCTTCCTGTCTTGAAGCATCAGGAGGAACACCTCTTCCAGATGTGACTGCAAAGCTGTATGAAAAGAGTGTGTTCTTTCATGTTCAAAAGACACAGTTTTTCTAGGGATAACATTGCAACTAGAGATCTGTTACAATCTGTGCTCCAGATGTCTGCACGCACAGCCCAAAAGAAAAGGTTTTACTGCATTAATGGCAGTGGGGAAGATGGTACATAGAGTTATATGGACAACCAGTTAAACTCACATTTCACCTATGCAGTCACACCTGTAAATGCCTGGAAAACCTTATGTCAAATGATCCTGCTGTTCGTAATGTACAGTTTAGTTGTTTTTATAAAACATGTCTACTGCTGATTTAGGAAATTACACTCTTTGCCCACTGAATTTGACTTGTCCAAGTCAGTTTTGGCATTTCTCTGTAGGCATAAATTTAGGAGCTGAATACTAAAAAAGACACAAACATCAGCTACATCCTCTGATTTTTCTGGGGAAACGTCCCCAGAAACCCAATAGGCTCCCTCCCATGTGCCCTTTAAAAATGTCAATGTCAATAAATATAGATTGTGGCAGGAGGGGAACCAAGTGGTACTGCTTTTTAAAGTTCTTTTCCAAAAAGAAGTTGGTTCAGGTATTTCTAAAGAAACAGCAGAAATAATATCCTGACTCAGCCCTGGAACCCCTCAATCTCAGTTTTTCATCTGTGGCCTGCAGCTTCAGAGAAAAAAAACAAAGCCTCCAGCATGAGCAGCCTTGCAGTAGGATGCAGTTGAAGAGGAGGGTGTCTTCTGATGCAGCAGAGAGCAAACCAGGCTGGAATGGAAGCAAACAAACATTCCCTTTTTCAGGTTTCATTGTTGAGCACATTCTCTTCCTCTTTGTGGTCCCACTGTGTTCAGCTGGGCCAGTGTGCATCCCCTGGCTCAGCAGCCCCGGCTTGCACAGGGTTAATGTCTGGCAGCACAGTGAGATATCAAAGTAGATCAAACAAAGATTAAACTCTTGTTTGGCCTGCTTCCAGAGCCCAGCGTGGGGTTTACAGAGTATTCTCCCCTCGCCACTGGAAGTCTTGCCTGGCCCAGTGGGATTTGCAGGCAGTACAGATATGGCCAGCTGGATCTAGGGCTTGGATCCTTGGCAAAAGCACCCAGTGTTCCTGGTCCATCCAGTACAGATCCATCTTACGGGAGGTGGCCCTGGCTGTGGCCCTCAGCAGGGCTCTGAGCACGTGTGTTGCACCACGCTGGGGCACGGATGGGGCCTGTTTGTCTTTGAGGAGGAGAAGTTCTCTGGGCCCGAAATGTATAATTTCTTTGGTTCCCGAAGGCCAAAAGCTGGTTGTCCCCTCTTCAGAGGGGAAGATACAGCCCTAACAGGGTCAGCTGTCTTTTCTTTTTCTCCTCTTCCTTCAAACAATGTTTAGTCTTTCCTGAACACTCTTAAAGTACTGGTCTTAATATCTCCCAGGCGTGGGCATCTCTCTTAAACTGCTGTGCTCTTGCCTCAGCTGTGTGCTTGACCACGTCTCTGTTGGGAGACAGCAAGGGAATAAGGCTCCGTGGCGTCCACAGCCCTTCCCCTTTGTGCTGTGCCCAGGACGTGGCGGGTACTGAAAACCTCATTCCCAATGCCACATCAGGTCTCGAGCCCCCGAAGGGCAAACTCGCAGCTGCGTCTCCAAGCGTCCCACGGCCTCATCTGCTCCCCAGGGTGAAGCCGCCGCGGGTGCTCCTGCGGCAGGTCATCGTGGTGTTGTGGGACACGTCCTGCCCACGGCTTCCTCGGGCAGGGGGAGCATGGGATGCAGACTGTGCTGTTTGCCCAAATAAGTCAGCAAATCCAGGAACTTGATTTGCATCGTGTCTCCTGTGGAGGGGATTAGGCAGTGAAGTCGTGTTATTGGACGAAGCGAGTTGTGCCAGCACATCACTGGGGGTGAGTGGCGGGGGGAGAAGGCCGAGGACAAGAGTTAGCTGAAGAACTGACACAGTTTTTGTCCTTGAAAAACCAATGTTTCCTTATTTGTAATGAACTGTTGTTGGCAATTTACTGCTGCCAGCTGCATCTCTGTGGTTGATTAAGGGAGCTTGGATCTTAAATATGTAATAACTCCCTGAAAGCCATTGAGAGGTAGTTATTAGCTTCATCGGGGCCTGTGTACACATCCGCTGTGTTCCTTTATGAAAAGGCTACCTATTAAATGCATTGTAGTGATTCACAAAATGCAGGATCTAGGCTTGTTTTAAGAAATAAAAACAACAACCCTAGCAAAGCTTGTTGGCATGGGAAAGTTGTCTCGGAGTGAAGCACTGCTCTGCAGCTCCCTGATGGGGAGACAAGAATAGGGAGTAGGAGAACTCCTATCCCTGTTTGCAGACCCTTCTTTCCCTGGCATGTGCTTGAGCACTGCTGGGAGCAGCATTGGCACCAGCAGGTTTTTACAACAGAACAGGCATCCATCCTTCTCCCAGCTGTGCACATGGGATCCATGGCTGTGGCAAATCCTTGAGCAGGGAGAGGTAATTCATTAGTAAACAGGATCCCAATGCAATTGGAGTTCAAGTTGTGCATTTGCCTTGGGAGTAGACTCCTTTCCTGTGACATGTTGCCCTTGGGTTTGAACCCAGTGGATGGCACTCGGTATTCTTCCAGCAGCAGGGCTGAATCTGTGGGCTCAAAATGAGAGTGACAGAACAAAAAGCGGACAGCTGACCACAGCCAGCATCCAAGCATCTGTACAGACAGGCAAAGAAACATCTGCTGCCATCCAAAGCCAAACAGAGAGGAGAAGGTGGACCTGGCAGACTGAGTCAGAAGCAGACCCTCCTCAGAGGGAGAGGCTGAGCCTGGAGGCATCATTCTGCATGCTGCAGGGGAATGAGTGTGATCAGCCAGCTCTTTGCTCACAGGGGGATGTGATGTTGCCCTGCCCTTGTCAGATGCACAGTCTTCCATGTCTGGATCTGGCTTCTGTGTGTCTCCACTGGCTCTGCTCAGACCAGGGACAAAATCATGTGTCCACTAGCAAGGACATTACATCACTGTAATTACATCCCACACAAGGGGAAAGTCACCTATCCTATCCCTTGTCTCTGCTCCTTCCCCTGTTCTCCAGCACCACAGGGTAACTGTTTTAGCTTAACCTTCACAGTCTGGTCTTGCTGAACCACCTGTGCTTTTCCAGTACTCTTAGATGAGGAGTTTTGGTTAACAGCCTTTCACAGCCACAGTGTTTGCCATGGTGTGTGCGTGGCCTCGCTGCACTGGTGCCACTGGGTATGTACTCCTCTTTGCAGTCTTGAGCATGGCTGGAGTTAAGGTCAGTGCTCTCCAAGCCATAAATGCCAGTTAGCCTGAGGACATCTTGGGAGATATCAAAAACTCTACTAATAAAGTTTCTGACAATGACATTAGAGGCACTGTGCTGGTTTCCAAGAATGGCAATGCTGGATCCTGGGTGACAACAAATAGTAACAGCATTCTCTGTTTTAAAAATATCTTAGTGTAAGAGAGAAAATATTCCCACTGCTGTGTAAGTAAGAGGGTGACCAGCATGAGCCTCCTCTGCCCAGTCCCTATATGGTTCCATTTCCATAATGTCTGGACTGCTTCCTACACAATCAAAGCAACAATCAAATGTGTCTGGCAGTGAGAAACAAAGCAATACCAAAGAATGGGGGCATGGCTGGATCCCTGTGAGCTGGGTGCTGGAAGGAGAGAGACAGAACTGATGGCATATGCCTGCCCCTTCAGAGCAAAGTCCTTTCCAAGCAAAGGTCCCCTCAGTACAGATGGCTGGGGACAGGGATAGGGCCCAGCTGAGCAGAGTCCTGTGCAGAGATACTACCTTTGGAGTTTTTCCAGGGATGGTTTAAATTTTATGGTGTTATCAGGAAGCTTCTTTGGAGGGCTTGAGTGATTCCTCTGGTTATTTGTTCCCGTTAAAACACTGGTGTGTGGCAGTCACACACTCTGCTATTTTGGGGTCATGCAATTTGGCTCTGATTCAACCACAAGCCCGGTACACCCTGCAGAGACCCTTGTCCCAAGGGCCAGATGCACTGTCACCAGGTGGCAAAGCTGTTGTCTCGCTGGCTGGGACATAAGAAGGACATGAAAACAAAAAAAGGATTGATTTGCTCAGAGTTCTTTTCCAAACTTGGTTGCTTGCTTCCTAGTAAGAAACTCATTTTGAGATGTGCTTGCATGCTCCTGGATTAATATGTCAGTACATGTGATCCTAAAGAACAAACAGCTGTATGTGTGTTTTTGCAAACAATTTGGAGTAGAAATCTATGGATCCATGAGCACACTCAGCAGCCCCCAAAACTGCCCAGGCAGGCTCTCAGCATCCCCCCTGCCTGCCCTTCTCCCTGGCGCTTGCCCTCCCATCTCTGTGCCGCTCATGTGGCCATGGCTCTGCCATCCTCTGCCCCAAACCCTCCCTCATGCATCCTGAGTGCCAGTGTTGTGACAGATGACTTATCCTGGCATGCCTTTGGATAAGGGCAGGCAACGCTCCTGTCTGGAGACTGCGGACATCGCGCTCCGAGGAGCTCTGTGTCCTCGGCCACAGCCCTCCCTCCACCCCGGGCAGTGCCACTGTGCAGCCCAGGCTCTGCTGTCCTCACACTGCACGGCTCTCACAGAAATTCACAGCCCTGTCACAGCGTATAAGGCAGGAAAAAAGCCAGTTCTGCAGGGAGTCTGGAATGAATCGAGCTGCAGCGAGCAGGGGAGGGACGCCCTGGTTTCATTGAGAAGAGGAGGCTTGATCTGAAACAAAACCTGTTACTTTGGCTCAGGCAGGTAGGGAGCAGGTTTTACCTGGCACCAGAGTCTGCACAGGAGCCAAATATTTGCTTGGTTCAGTAGATTTCCATTCATACTTTGGGTTTAGTTATTGAAATTTATCTTCCTTCTTAGTGACTGGGTATGTGACAGGACCTAGGGGAATAAGATATCACCCCTACACAGGGTAAAAAATAATGTAAACATAGTCAGTATCAATGTCCCAGGCACAAATCATCCTGGGAATAAGGAGGGAAGTGTAGCAGGAGATTTACCTGACTCATGGGCTCCCTGGTGACCTGGAACCCAGAAAGACTCATACAAAAATCTGAAAATGGGTCAGTTTAGTAGGGAGGATTGTAACAGAGAAGTGTGGGAGGGTTGGATCAGAATCAGGCCGAGCATAAACTGGACAAGAATTAGATGGGGAGGAGATATTCTGGACATTCACACCTTAGCAATGCAGAGGAAGAAGGGGAAGGGAGCTGAGCAACAGATTCTACCAAGAAGCAGGTCCCTCTGTGGATGTACATGAGGCCTGCAGATGTAGGACAGAGGTGATGCAGCCTGGCTGTCCTCGGACCAGAAAGCATACAGAAATCTAGCCTCGTGCTGTAAGGGCAGTGCATGAGGGGCTCTTAGCAGTCCCTCTGGAAGGTTTCCTGGGCAATAGGTGACATGTGCAGGCAAGCTCAGAAGCTGCCTTCAAAAGCAGCTCAGCCAGATTAGGTCTGCTTTTGTACCTAAAGGAGCCTAGAATAAATCAACACGTTATTTGTAAGTACCTCAAAGATAACAAGGAGATGAATAACAGCCAGCATATATTTGTCAAGAACAAATCTTATCAAGCCAACCTAATTTCCTTTTATGCCAGCCTTTTGGGTAAGGGAGAAGCAGTGTTGTCATATCACTGAGCTTCAGAAAGGCTTTTAATGTTGTCTTGTTTAGCCCTGTCATAAGCAAGCCCTGGCTAAATGGGCCACTGGGGTGATGGGGTCTAATCTGTCCGGAAAGAGAAATGTGTCACTGGATGGGGGTGAAAAGGTGTTCAGTAGGTGCTTGTCCTGGAATGCAGCTTGTTGGGCATGGGAAGGAGAAAATCGGTCTTTTAACTTGCAGATAGAAAGAGAATAGAGTCTGAAAGCGTTATCAGAGGTAGGATGGGGATTTACAGAGGTGTGAATTAGCCTGAACAGAAGCAAGACTCTGTAAAGTGCTTGCGTAAGAACAGTCATAAACACAAATTCAAGTGGGAGGGGAACAACCAAGTCAGGGGTGTCATTATGACCTGGCAGCCAAATCTGAGCTCACATCGTGCTCTTGCAATCAGTGAGACAGATGCCATCCTGAAGATATTCAAGTGGAGGGTGACCATCCTCGTGCTCTCTCTTGGGGGAGTGGGTGGCCTCTGTCAACAGCAGAAGACAGCGTAGAAGGCACTGCCCGAAAGTTCACTGAAGATATCAGGTGTATTGTCTCCTTTTAATGCACCTTGGGTCAGATGAGGCCTTGGGAACTCTTTTGTCTCCTCTTGCTGTGTGCTAGCCAAGCAAAAGCATTCATCGTGTGAGTTGCATTTCAGTCAGGTGGCCCCTGTCCTGCTACCAACCTTTGATGGGGTAACATGCAAAGCAACCTACAGATGGAGCAGAAAGGCCAAATGCACCCATGGAACCTGCACAGCTTCCCTGTGGCCACCCACTCCTGGCTCCCTGCTCACAAGGGATATCTGGGGCAGGGGCAGTGCCACCGTCTGTATTCTTTGGTAATAATTAGATGCAATCCAAGCTTCCCTGCAGGAGAGCCCTGTCCCCGTGGGGGAAGAAGCAAGGCTGCACAGATTAAGGAAGCTAATTAGAGGGGAAGAGAGCGTTGGTACTGAATCCTCAACAGTAAACTTTGAAATCTTGATAAGGGAGCAGTATTTAATTATATACAATTAAAACACCGTATCTCAGCCCCCTGGGAACTGGCAGTTCTGGAAAGCCCTCACAAAGGTGCTAATGTACAGATCTGAAGGCAGCAGTAGGCTAGGGGCTATGCTTATCAAGCTTCACCTGGGAAACACACCTGAAGAGAAGAGCTAGGAAAAGTCCCTTGGACCAGCACCGCCTTATTCCTGCGTGATGTTCTCCCTCTCCTCGAGCAGGTAATGGGAACCCACACCTTGGGAACAGAAAGGGAGACTGCTCTGCTCTTACCTGCAGCTGGGCAAGACCAAGGCACCTACGCAAGGAAAGGCAAACCTAAGAATAAAGGGGAAGTCAGAGAGGGTTGCAAATACTTGGTCTGAGAAAGAACCTTTGTGCCCTTCTCTCCCAGTGCACAGGAGAAAAATCTCCTGCCCCTGTGCCTGCCAGCCAGGGGTGTCCTGGTATCTCCGGGGAGCACCATGCCAGTGTTCCCCTTTGCTCCACAAATCCTGCATAGTTAACTTAGGTTATTTTCCTACAAGTTCCCTCCAGCAGCTCCTTCCCTTCCCTGCTCCTTTGCTGCATTGTCTACATAGTCCCTGACTTCAGATCCTTTCACCTGTCCTCTTCAAGCCAGGAGGGCAGTTTGGTTTCTCCTGTAGAGTGCCTGCTTTGTGCTCAGACACTCCCTGTTGCACCGTGCCAGCTGAGCCAGCAAGCTTCATGGACTGCAGCAGCAGCTCTCATCCCGTAGCTGCTACTGGGTGTTAATGCAGAATCACGACGAGGGAAAGCTTGGATGGATTCATATCATCTGACAGATTAGAACTGCAGAACCAGCCTCAAGTTATCCAAAATTCCTCTTCCTCGGCAACTTCAAACCCTTAAGGAAGGCTTTTAATTCAGCCCTGGGTGCCAAAGGTCCCTGTTTTAAATTGTAGCTATAAAGTGCCAGAGGGCTTTTACCTCCTGAAGGCAGTAGCTTTGAAAAGCACAGGTGAAAGGCTAGGGCTCCTTTTCCTGCATCCTTGTCGCCTGTTCTCGTTGAGGAGCACACCTAGTGCAGGTCTCTCGTGGTGCAGCTGCAGTGGGAGCTGCAGGTTGTGCCTGGGGTGGGGGAAATGGTTCTAACCTCAGGCAAGATGCTGTGACCCGGCACCAACCCTTTGCCTGACAAAGGGCAGGGGGACCTGCAGCACTGGCTGGGGGTGGCCAGTCCCCTAGAGACTCTATAGAACCCAAATAAACAAGCAGAAGATCCCAAACAGATGTCAGGTGTAAGGGGCATAAAGAGCACGAGAGGGACGGGTGCACAGACTGTAAGGGTGCAGAACCCCGCGGATTCCTTCAGTGACCCTGGAGGCATCAGGCTGTTAC
Source organism: Dicrurus megarhynchus (assembly GCA_013399195.1). NCBI lineage: Eukaryota > Metazoa > Chordata > Aves > Passeriformes > Dicruridae > Dicrurus > Dicrurus megarhynchus. The sequence goes on from VXAD01012330.1 coordinate 350,062, forward strand.
AGTGTGACTGCACCTCGATTGAATTACTTAAAAGAACCAGACGTCTGGGACTCTGCTGCAGGAAAGCTGGGACTGAGATGGTGAGGGAATCTTGTCTGACTGTGTGAGTGCGGTGTGTGGTGGGAGCCAAGCTGGGCACCTGGGGGTTCACTGGAGCCTCCTGCTGCAAAGGGGCTTTGATCCCAGCAGTGAAAGTCTCGGGTGGTGCAGTTGTGACTCCCAGAGTGGCTCCTGACTGGTCAGACAGCAAAGATTCCTTAGCAATCTTTTGCCTGGCCTTTGGCCCCACATTCTGCTTGCGAGGAACCTTTCTCCTTTCAGTGCGCAAAGCCCATGAGTCACATCTGTGATGTTGTCAGAAACAGCTTCCTTCCCTGGTGATACAGCTGCTTAAAATGTTACAAGACCCGAAAGCGATGCCAGTGCCATTGAGGTTCATTTTATTTGTCTGAGCCTTTCTGGTGATGTGTTCCTCTGCTGTGCCAAGAGCTAAAACCTCAGGGCATCCTTCACTCACTGTGTTTTAGGTGGAAATTAAATTTCTTGTTGAATCCCAGGGCTCCAAGAGCTGTGGTCTTAAGAAAGATGCTGACTAATATCTAGCGTGCCCTGTCTGTTCCTTGGTGTGCCAGGGAAGAAGCTGCCATGCTTTGGGAGAATTGCTCTCAATTGCCAGTCCTCTAGAGCTAGAAGGAAAGGTGGAAAGCTTAAGTTGCTTCTCAATTTGAGCATTCCTGCATTAGTATGAATGAGCATGTTGGTGTCTTGCAAATACACAAACAGATTTCTACAAAACACTTGCTAATGAACCAAACCAGCAGTCTGTCCTCTCAGTGATTTGTGGGGAGTCAGTAAAAGACTCAACCTGGGGAGCTCATTACCCTGCTGAAGGAGTGCATTTTTAGGGGAGATGCTGAGAAGCTGTTAGCTGCCAGCTGTGAGGCAGGGCCAGAGGCTTGGCAGTGCTGGGAGGAAGCCTGGGAGAGGAGACGTCCATTGCCCTTGTGGCCACGAGCACGGGGCTCGCTCACAATGAGACTGTGGTTGTGGGGCACAGGAGGGGCTGATTTCCACCCCCAACCACTGTCATCTCAGGGCCAGGCACGCTGATGCTGTGCTGGGGTCTCGTGTTTTTGGTGTGAAATGGAGAAGAGCAGAGTCAGCACCAGTGACAAGAGAGAGCCACAGCAACCTACTTAACCACACACACGGTATTAAACCAGAGGCCTTCTGGAAAACACAGTCAGACTCCCGGGGCTTAAAAAACTTAATCCTATACATCAAAGGGAGTGTGGCACTGCTCAGCCACCGCTCTGCCTCCTAGGCACAGTTCATTTGTCACCTGCAGCTACTGCACAGCTCAGCCACAAAGCTAATCCACACCATTGCCCTTTCCTCTGGGTGGGAGCAGATGGGCTCGCTCAGGCAGCAACTGCAGCCGCCTCCAAAAGGGATGCAAATACCTCAAGGTGCACCTGCACCTGAGGGCTGCACCTGCCCGTGCCTCAGCAGTTGAGAGTAGGTGGAAGGATGACCAGGGAACTGCATCTGTGGGGATGAGGAAGGTAAAATGTGAATAATTGGAAAAGGAGTGGAAGGAAAAAGTGAAAGAGGGGCCAAAATCACAATGTTTTGTATGAATGCTTCCTCTTAGCTGCTGCTGAGCGCTTGAGAGCTGCAAAATGGTTGGGTCCTCCTCAGAGCCCCCCATCAAACCTTAGAGCAAGGTTGTGCTGCTCAAGTCTGCAACAGGTACTTCAAAAAATCTATCAAGTATCATCTTCAGTGTGTTTGCAGGGAGAACCCTGGCTTGGCACTAGGCATCAAAGGTAAAAGCAATGAGGAAAAGAGAATACTTCTGGCCTTGCCAAGAAAAATCACTTGTCTGGGAAAGGAAGAACTAAATTGATCTGAATTTTCCTGCTATTCATCAGCGTTTTGGTGCCAAGGCAGTGCATGTGAGAGAGGAAAGAAAAAGGATAACATGAAGAGCTCTATATTTAATATTGTGTTAATCCCTTCCCTCCCAGCTAGAGCAGAGGTTTAAAATTCCCTTCCTCTACATGAGGGAAAATGTACTGATCCGTGTGAGCATTTTTATTTAGGGAAGAAAGATTTACCTTTCAAGAAATCTGCAACTGAATAAACCAATTTGGAAATCTAAAGAAATTAATTGAAGTTTGGGGTTGTCAGTTTGTTGGTTTGTTGTTTTTTTTTTTTTTTAATTATTTATTGCTTCACAGAAGATTCATTTTGCAGTTTGAACCAAACTTTCCTTCACTGACTCTGGAAACTTAAGCAGGGGGGATGCATTTCAGGCCAAGTGTTTTGAGAAACCCTGCTAACAGCAACTGTGACAGAAGGCGAAGCAACAACACTTCAGCACCTCAGCTTCTCCGTGAAAGCCCCTACGTTGGGAAGGTGTATATTGTCAGGCAACTTGTGCAACAGCTCTTTGCAAGTAAGGATCTGCTTCTAGCACCCCAGTTATGTGATGGAAAATCCTGCAAAGGAGCAGGTGGAAGTGGCAAAGCCACATGCCAGCTTGAGACCTAGAGCTCAACATGATGGTGACCTCCCCCAACACCCATGGGCAGTGGGGAGCAGTGCCTGCCCTCCAGCCCTGCCTGGGTACAGCGCCCTTTGATTTGTGGCGTAAGATTTTATTCATTTATTTCTTTCTGAGCCTAGACCACGGACTAATTAGAGGAGAACTGGTGAGCTCAGCTAACGCATTTGAACACGGGTAGCTTTAGGCTTGCATTTGGGTCATTAAAAATGAAGTAAAATGATGTTCTCTTTGCACCAGCTATTGTGAGCAGGGGCCCTGATTTGGCAGCAGTGATCTCCCCAACACCACTGCACTAATGACTTCCAGCACAGAAAGAGCAGTGTGTCATTAACAACAGCAACAGGGTGGTGGGAATCTGCTGTAGGCAAAGCAGGATCTGGGACAGAGCAGTTTATGTCACACCTGTAACAAGGCTGGGATTAAGTGGCTGAGTTTAAACCCTTAGGAGGCTGGAAGGCACCATCAGGGGAAGCCCTTCCCTCAGGGACTTGCTCCCGAGGGTGTGGGCATGCTGCAGTGGGAGTGGAGTGGGTCTCCTGAGGAGCTCCTCTGCCTGCTGGTGTGTCCAAGCAGCCTGGGTGACCTTGATGTTTGAGCAAGGTTTTCTTCCTTGTTCTGTGGGATGTCTCTGCTGGCTGCAGGCAGGTTTTGGAGGAGATGGAGACCCATCAGTTTACAATATAAAAAGCTGTAGAGAAAGGCTTCATCTCAAATTGATGTAAACCACAAATGCAAGATAGCTATGTATGCCAAAGCTGCTGGAGATGGCCTATAAAGATAATTTGGCTTACCTCCCTGTGGGACAGAGGTTGTATATGTTTGTTGGTTGTTATTCCCACAACAGCTGATACTAGGGCAGTGTTTGAGTGAGGATTTCCCCCGCAAGTACCTTGCTGCATTTTCTCCTCCCAGTGAAAGTGAGGAAAATTGGAAATTCCACAGAAGCATACCTGCTTTTCATTAAAAAAAATGGAGGAGGAGGAACCATATAGATTTAGAGGTGTCGTTGGCTTGTATTTTAGAGAAAACACCTGGTACAAAATAAAACGTCACTTTTGCCTACTTCAGCCCTGATGAGAGAAACCTGCATTGCAACACTAACGATGAGTGACCTGCAGAGATTTACAATGCTGGGAGGGCCCTGGGCCATCATCCTGCTGTGGGGGTGCAGTCACATTGCTCGAGGTTCCACTGAGAGGGAGGTGGATGTTTGCTTGTATGCTGTGACAGTGGAAATGGCTCACATTTCTTGAGCTGCAGAACAAAATTACCTTCAATTTCTTCCTCAGTCGCTCTGTGCCTTGCAGCAGTGCTCTCCAGAGGTGGTTGCAATGCAGGCATTAATAAAATTCGGCATGCACTGGGACTACACATACCTGGAGCCATAACTTAAAGAGTTAAATCAGAGCTTTTATTATCTAATTTCTCATTGTCATCCAGTTTCTTGCATCTCTGTAGATAATTGATGTGGAGAATAGTTCTTGCCTTCTGGAAACTGGCTGCCTTTTGAAATGCTCCCATCAGAGATGCTTTTTTCAGGCTTGTACTTCTTTCTTCTCATTATCTTGTTAATAGGCCGCCAAGTGGACGAAGGAGAATGTATTGGCAGGGTACACGAGGCCGGTGTGTGCCTTTGACTTGGAGATGTGGGCACTGAGGCCTGGGGAGCAGCTCCTGCCAGGTGAAGGGAGGATAATTCCTCTTTCTGCCAGAGGAGCTGTAAGGGTGGCTGCAGCCTGGTAGAGGGAAGCCAGCTGAGCCACAACCGGGGCTGAAAATGCCCTGGAGCAGGAGGGCTAATCCCCTGGCCACTGCTCCTCTTGGGAGGCTCTACGGCTGCTCTTTTGGCAGAGGAGCTCTTTTCAAATCTCAAAAATCCCAGCTGCAAAGGCAGTGCATCTTTGAAGTCTAGAGGAGTATAAAAGACTGCAGATAAACCTGAATAGTTTTCCCCAGTAGCTAAACCCCTGGGTTATATCTGTTGAGATTGTCAAGAGAAGATCCAACAAATATTTGTAACAGATTTCTACCGAGGATGCTGCATATTCACATGAAAGAATGGAGATGGCTGCTCCTGCAGCTGGGGAGGGTGAGCCTGCATGCAAATATCACTGTGCTCTTTTGGGGGCAGCTCCTTTTCCTTTCCAGCCCTGTGCTCGGGCATATCTGTCTGATGTGCCTTTCTTTTCAGATTTGTCCTTCCCCGTTCCCTGTGCAGAGTTTGGAGCACCACGTGTTCGGCTGTGGCACGCAAGGCAGGGAGCAGTGTGCAGGAGGGGACAGAGGTAGCCAGGCTTCCAAGGCACGTGGAATGAGGGTTGGCAGCAAAGGGGCTCTCACACAAGGCAGCAGGCATCAAGGTCTCTCCCCACTGCATCTAATCCTCCTCTGCAGCTGGAAAACCTCTTCTTCCCACAGAGACATCTTCTCTTTCATCATAGCACCCCTCTTTCAACCTCAGCCTTCCCTCTGCTCTGCCATTCCAGTTTCCTCTGCTCACCTTCTGTGTCATGATCTCAAGGTTAGGAGGCTTGTGCCCTGCCTCAGACCATCCTGGGTCATCCTGCCTTAAAATGTGCTGGGAGTACCTACACAGGTGAAATGCTGCTCCTGGTTTGGCCTTGCAGGCTCCCTGCAGAAAGGACTGGTGCCTGTCAGGCTGAGCCCTCCGATGTCACAAATGAATAGATGAGCTGTGTTTTCCTGGGATATGAATCAGGATGCCCCGGTGCCCTGGGCTGCAGTGGGATGTGCGGTGGTGCATGCGCGCCCAGCCTGGTGCTGCCTGCAGGATGAGCTCCTGCTGGGAATGCACCAGCGCTGGTTAGATAAGCCCAGTAGTGCCCTCTGATGCAGCCCACACAATAACAACTAGCACAAATAATAACTGCCAGCAAAACCCCCTTTTGGGGGGGTTCTGTTTCGAACTATAGTTCTCAAGCCTGCATATCCTTTTTTGCCATCAATGCAAAGAGGTTTGCTGTGTCCAGTGGTTGTTTCCACCCTGGGAACTCTCACCATTTTCTGTGTCACAGCTGGCTGGTGTTACTGCTGCTTTGGTACTGAGAGACACCAGAATTTGGTTGGTTGGTTGGTTGGTGGTTTCATGATCATGCCCTGTGAGATACAGCATGAGAAAGAGAAACAAAGAGGGTTTGTATTGAAATAGAAGTGGTTCTCATGGTTTTGATATCCCATATGGCAGGGACATATGCAGAAATGAATTTGCTGCTGTTTGCTTAATAACAATAAGCAGGTTGAGACAGTATGTTAGATCTCACAAAAGGAAAGGTGACTTTTTGGTTATAATCCCTGGTTTTTTTAATTGAGATGTTCACTGCTGTTTTCTTGAAATTCAGTTGCGAACAGTGGGAAGGCATTCAACTGCAATGAAAAGGAAAGGCTGCCCCAGAGGCACATGCCTGTCAGAATGCTCTATGAGATGTCCTGTGCAGAGGCTGATGTCTTGATGAGGACCAAGCACTGTGAGCTCCATCTCAAGGCTTAGACATGTTGGCAAACGCACTTGACTGGATTGAGATTAACACTATGGGTGAGCTGTTCGAAGCCTACATGCAGCAGGCTGGGAGCAGGAATGCCAGCTCCTTGCTTTTGAGCACGATGCCATCTCTGTGGTGAACAGCAGGGTCTCGGCGAGAGAAAGCTTTTAATATCACAGGGCCAACGCTGTTGATTCTTCAGGGGCCATGAACCTGTTCTTCCCCCCTGTAAGAAAAGCCTGAAATGCTGTTTTTCAGGCCTGTCTGGTTTTGAACATACATCACAGACTCATAGAATCATAGAATGGTTTACTTTGGAAGGGACCTTAAAGATCACCTCGCTCCTACCCTCCTGCTGTGGGCAGGGACACCTTCCACTAGACCAGGTTCCTCAGAGCCCCATCCAGCCTGCCACTGAAAACTTCCAGGGATGGGGCAGCCACAGCTTCTCTGGGCACTCTGTTCCTGTTAGCAAATGCTTAGGTAAGAGCAGAGGAGGGCAACGAGGAAGTGCCTCGACGCCAGCCAGGCTCCAGGTTGTGAGGAAGGACCTTGTGCTCTGCACTAGGGGGGACACAGTGCAGAAGCACCTCTGTGAGCAAAGCTCTGCAGTTCATTTCCTGCTGCTGCAGAAGGACACGTGGTGGGAGTTCTTAAAAAAAAACTTGGTGTAAAATGTGGACTTTTGCTATCAGAAGAACTCCTTCCAAAAGGGTTAAGTCATAGTCACTAGGAGAGTCTGAAGCAATGCATTTCAGTGCCTGGTGATTTTCTAGGTCCATTTTCATGCAGGCGTTTGTTTCGCTCTCAGTTTTGCCAGCCTGAATACCAGAAAACACCATTCCTCTGTTGACCGGTGAGTGTCTTGTAAAAACGCCCTGCCTCTGCCTGGCAGTGCTTTCCTGCAGGAGTGCAGGGGGTCACCCCAGAACTTTGCAGTCGTTAACAGGGCTTTGTAATTCCCAGCTGCTGTCACAGGCACACGAGGCTGGGGGACGTCTCTGAGCGCTTAGAGAACGCTGCACCCTGCCGTACACGTGGCTGTGAGTGTGACACGCTGAGACATCCCTGGGAGAGCAGAGCTCTTTAATGCAACAGCGTGACAATCATACTTCAAAGCTAATTGACGACACGGACTTGCTAATTTTACAGAGGTTAATGGATCTTCTTGGAGCCGTGTGTATGAGGAGTGCTGGGGACTTAGCATCTTTTTCTCCCCCATGGAGTTCTTTGACCATATATAGCCAAGGTATCAACTTACAGGCCTGGGATTTCAGCTTTCTGTTTAGATTTCAGATGAAAGGCTGCAGTTGGAAGTGATTGTTATAAATATTTCCTGCTATCTGGTAGCAGGCTGACTTCAGCCGCTTCTAAGGAATTCACCGCAATTATCCTTTACAAAACTGCAATGAAAACCCCGCTCCTGGTGAATGGAGCATGTCTTCCAGCTGCCCCGGTGGGATGGACCTGCACCACGTACCAGAGAGCTCACTGGGGGCTGGAGTCCTGGGTGAGGGACTCACCAGCACTGCTTTTGCAGTCTTGACCCTAGCTGGTTGGTTTCACCTTGCTGGCAGGGTGCTGCTGGCCAAGGCGCTGCTGGAGTGACCAGGGCTGGGCCAGTTTACAGAAGCTGGGGGTTGAAATGCATCCTGAGGCTTGCCAAGGAGATGGAAGGGATCAGTGGAAAGGGCAACCTGCTGCTGTGGCCACACAGGGCATGGGAGATGGGACTGGGCACTCTTCACTTTGTGGGAGCCAAAGGATTCACCTGGGCTCTGCTCTCTGCTGGCCACCAGCAATGAGTTCCCAGTGGAAGGAGGGGAAGGAAGTGCCAGCCAGCTCATCATCCAGCTGTCCTTGTTTCATGAAGGAACATCTCCCCGTGAGTGCTGCTGGTGCAGGGCACAGGCTGGACATTCCTGGGAGAAACCTTCCGTGGTTTCCATTCTTAGGGAAAAGTAATGAGTGCAGTGGGCATTTGGGGCCATCACTGCTCGTCTGGAGAAGCCCCGGGACAGGAGCCTGGGTAAGTTCTTTCAGACTCAGAGTTGACTGACCAGTTTGTCATCCAAGTGCTCAGAGTAATAGGGAGGAAAAGTGCTGTCACCCTGCCCAGGACTCTTCCTTTTTCATTTTTCCCTTCATCTCTCTCTCTCCCCTATCTTTTTGAATCTCTTCATGGATCAAAAACCCACATCAAACCAGCCAGAGCTGCCTCTACATGCAGAAGGGCTAAAAAAAATTAAAATGCAGCCACATCAGTTAGAAATCCTGACTCGTGGGGCCTCTGAAAATTTGTGCCACAGAAGTGCTGCACAGTTGTGCAATTTAGTGCCTCTGAAGAAGAATAAATTTGCTTTAAAAAAAATCCATCAGCATATTGCATATATTTATAGTTAGCTGCAAGCCTTTCCAGTGAGAACTTTTAGAATTTATTTTAAATTAAAGTGACTAGCATGACATACCAGTACTTAGCCTTTTAACAAAAACATTTTAGTCGTATAAATACAGTTGCTATTATTAAACTCTAGGGAAAGCCAGCAAGCTGCTCCAAATAACATCCCTCTGGTCTGCCTGTCCAAGATCTTCTGTTCATACCCAGAACCAAGACATCTGAACACCTTGTTGGAGATCAGGGGTTCGTTTTATTTTCTGTTTCCTTGATGGCTTCTGAAGCTTGTTTTAAACTTTGTTTCCACTTTCTCTCCTTTATTCCCTTCTCCTTTCCATTATGTTACTCCTTATACTCCTTTTCCTTTAGGCTTTTTTTTTTTCCTCCCCCTCTCTCATTACCCAGGGAAGCCCAATTCTCAGTGGTACTTTCTGGCCTTTCTGAAAGCATCCTGAAACCTGTTTGCTAAATCAGTTGCTGGAATTAACTTTAAGGACACCACGAGTTGCCCTCTGGGTTAGCAGAGTGTAAGGGTACTTCTGTGCATTGAAAAAGTGCCTGTAAATGAGATTTTAGAAAATCTCTGTCCACTTATCCTGTCTGTATTTACATCTTCCGGAAGTGCCAAGGGAGAGCAAATTTTGATGCTCCAGAGTACACACCAGACAGAGTGGTGGGCAGATTCTGACCTGTGACCAGCACAGTGCAGGGAGGACCTCCTTTTTGGGGACACCTTCCCCCCTCACTGAAGAGCCCTCTATAGTTAAAAAACAGGCAGCCAGTGACTGGGGTTATTCCCATCTCCTCCACATTAGTCTTCACCCAGCTCTTTTCCAAACAAAAGCTGAGCAGCTATTCCTCACACAGCTTTTAAGCCTGTGTGGCTGCTAAGAGAGGGAGGATGCAATAAATCACCCAGTCAATTAACGAGGGACTTTCTCCTTATTTGTAACCTCCTTTCAAAGCAAATGAGTATGACTGGTAATGAAAGGAAACATGTGCAATGGTTTAAAAATAGGTGTCTGAGGGCCAGTGGGGGAAATCTTTGCCCTGCTGCGTGTGGCACCCAGCATCTCCAGTTTGCCTGCATCACCTCTCTCCACTCGCTCTCTCCCAGCACCCACAGTAGCTTATTCCTTCAGGTGATGGAGCAGCATTTCCACATCCAGTGCCATGCCAGCACCATCCCACTCACAGGACTTTGCAGACTTTGTACAAACCTAACTCCCCCGTAAATCTTGCCCTTGCAGATGGGAAATTAAGGCACAGGGCTCTGGGAGCAGCCTGCAGCATTGCAGCAACTCCCCTGCCAGCCCAGGGGCTTTGGGCTCTGAGAATCAGCAGCCCACAGGTGGGACTTGGGTCTGCTGGGAGGAGAAAAACAGCAGCTGTGTCCTATTCAGAGCCTCCTCTTGCTGGCTTCAGTCAAGTGTCTCCTGAGGGAAACCAGCAGACCTTCCCAGGGTTTCTGATGTGCTTTAGCATTTGCTGAGCTGAAAGGCTGGCTTCAGCTCTACACGCTGCATTTCAAACCTGGGAGAGAACCTCATGGGTTTGGGACATAGCTTTTTTTTAAAAAAAATTCCTTGAGGTCTTTCATATTCCTTGGCACCTTCCTCCTAGTTAGTCTGTGTCCCTTAATGTGCATTATAAGGGCAGCTGCTCGTGGCTTGGAGGTCCTGATCCGTGCACCTGGCTTTCCAAAAATGTAAGAGCATTGATTTGATGGGCCAGACAAGGGCACATCTGTGTCAGGCTGGATGGACAGGATACTGGACAGCAGGAACGTGATACCATTGTCCAAAACAGTGGCGGTCCATGGTGTTGCCCTGCAGAGCTAGGATTTGGTGTCTGTGACAGAAAATGAAAGTAGGAAAGCTTAAGATTTTAGCATTTATAAACATTGAGAGGTATCAGGAGTGTTCTCTGAACGTTAATTTCTGTTTGCTTCATCCTTATTCCAGGTTTTCTTTTTACCTCTCTTATTTCTGACAGTTTAAAGGACTCTCAGAGTTATGATTCAGAATTAAAAGCAGATAACCTTAGTTATGCTCTGAAAATAGCTGGAACTTGGCAATTATGGGGCAGTGATTCTCTCTGTCCCTGTCTGAGCTGGTCACTTTGGTCTGTCTCAGCTATCTTGCCCTGAATTGCTTTTCCCCAGCTCAGCAGCACCCCCCTGCTCACACTCCTCTGCTCCCCTTCTCACCACAAAAACCAGGGCCTGGCAGTGCTGCTGCCAGCATGATTAGGGCAGTAATCCATAAGAACCAGTAACCAGGAAAAAGGCAAACACTCAAGCGAGTATGGGGGGGAAAAAAATCATTTAATCCCTGTAACAATCACTTTATTGTTGGGTTTGTTGGTTTGGTTTTGGTTTTTTTTAGCCTGGAGGTTTTCTGATGGTTCAAGAGATTTTTAAAAAAGTCTTTCTGCCATATCTGTAGCTTCAGTAATCAACCAAGTAATTGTTTGTAAACTGTGTGGTAACGAGCATGTGTAGGGTTGTGATGCAGAAAGCAGAGCTAAGTCTGGCTGAGGGTGCCAGGCAATAGGCAGTGCAGAAGTAATGATTATTAACAGTACGTGTTGACTTGGGCTGATAACGCCCCAGAGCTTTCGCGCTCTGTATCGCACCAGCGGGAAGCGGACGCTTGGTGCGGAAGACAAACACCTTGTAACCAGGAAACTGCCTGTGCCTGGGCTTCCCGGGGCTGGATTGTCCTTGGAGACAGCGTCTCCCCAAGACAGAGCCCTCAGGGTGCATCCTGAGCAGACGCCAGGGCGGGGGATGTGACCTGTGTCTTGCCGTTTTCTTTTCACGAAGGATTACGGAACGGTGTTCGGACGCGATGCGCGACGCGGGTTTGCCTGTGGGGAGTTAATGATTCCCATAACCAGAGATAATCAGTGCTGAGCTCTATTTTTGGAGGCAAATGCCAGGTGAGCTGGTGAAATATTAAATAGGAAAAGTTGTTACATAGTAGTCTGAATTACACTGTCCCTCGTTGAAGAGGGAGAAAAGAAATTTAAATGAAAAAATACAAAACCTCAGAGTGCTGAAATAAGAAAATGCTAGATTAATCCAGGAAAAATCCCTAAACCAACCCAAACCCTAGAATCATCACCTTTTCTTTGTTTTCTGGCTCTTATTCAATCTTATGAAACAGGACCATATGTGACTGTCAAGGCCCTGGTAGGGGTGGGGAGGAAATTCTTTATTTACTTCCTTCTTTAAACATCTCTTTTTCTACTCTCCATCTTTCCCAGAATTCCCTGAGTTTATGGGAAGAAATCTCTGATATGGCAAATGAAAGGTAAAACCATGGCTGTGGTAACTTGCAGCATTTCAGAATTGAGAAAACTGTTTAGCAAAAAGAAGTAAGAGAGCAGTCGTTTTTCCCCTCCATTTTTTGTCAGTTTTGAAAAATTAATGAAATGCTGAAAGGAAAGTCAAAGAAATCAGCAACAGTGAGGATGTGAAATAATGGCAGGTCATTAGGAATAATAATAATAATAATAATAATAATAATAATAATAGCAGGAATTTAAAAGAACAGTGAAAATAATACTGTAAAAATTAGTCAAGGGAAATGTGGTATTCAAACATTTTGTCTGAAGAATAGGGAGGGCTTGACATTTTCAGAAAATAGTTCCAAGATAAGTTTTGGGTGGGGAAAAAACTCCTAGTGAGACATTCTTGGGCAGGTCTCATAGTAAATATTATTCTTCTAAAGAGAATTGTGAACCTTTAGAGGAAATAAGGAGTTTTTCCTTAAGCCAGAGCTGTAAGTGGCCTCCACTCAAATGTAGTGATTCATGCTGCCTTGTTTAAGGATCTGAGATCCCTTATATTCAAAAGGAAAACTGGGAAAGGCTCCAACCATAAGGGCAATTAGTACTTCAGATGTGAAATTTAGAGCCAAAATTTTCACAAACAAAGGTATTTCTCATTGTAGGGCACTACTTCTCATACCACATGAGCTGGAATTCCAGTTGCTAAAACAAGCAGCTAAAATGTCACCTAAGATATTTAGAAATATGATCTTATTGCACAAGGTGGTGATTTTAAGGGGTTGTGCCAGACACTAGCATGCAACTTAACATCGTCAGAGCTCAGGAAATATCACCTGCAACCCAGGGACGCTGGCATCTTGTTTAGTGAAAGCTTTCACAAGGATTTCTCCAGCTATCCATCCAGGCCTGGATAAGGCCTCTGAGGGGCACTTTTTGGCAGCAGAGAGCTGTTTCTTCTGTTTTCATTGCAGGACTAGGGGGGAACAGGAGCCTTGGCAGTCAGGATCTCCCAAACCTGGTCTGTAAGAGATGACCACAGATGCAGCACAAATGCCTCTTCCCTTCTGGATGTTTAACAAGGAGTGACTAAAAACCTGTGCTTGGGAGTGGGGCACTAAATAGCTAAGAATTGCAGTAGTAATGGTGGGAGGAATCGATTTTTTTGTTACTTAGCCTTGTGACCAAGTTTCTTTAGTGCCCATGGAACTAAAGGATCATTTGGGGACTTGGGGTTTCTTTTAAGAAACCATATTGGAGGATAGGTGATTGGTCAGGCATCCATGGACTTCTGTCATGGCAGGCCTTAGGAAGTGGTATCATTGGTTTTCTCAAGTTGAAAACAACCAAAACTGCTTTTGTTGCAGAGTAAGTGGTTTGAATCCTATTTTCCCACTGCATATTGTACTTTGCAGACTAAAAAAGACATGAGAAATAGAAGTGACTGATTTTTCCATTCCTTAAGCTGCCTCCATGTGGGTTGATTGCTCAGGGGATTTCAAGGCAGACTGAAACACAGACAAACGCTGGCTTCGTGTACGCTCTTAAATATTGCTGTGTTTTGAATTTTATTAGAAACTTGGCAGGCTTTTGCTTGAGCTCTAACTGCCTTTTCTGCCTTCAGTTTATCAGCTCCCATAATTTTAGATGCACAATCACAGTGTGCAACTGTGTAGCCCAGCACGCATGAGCAAGGGAAACACTCTAAAAACATGTCTGGTTAAAGTACTTGTCAAATTAGTAGCTGTCAGCCAGGGCGAATTAGACCCAAAATGGTACATGCACAACTGAGGAAACACGTTCTCCAGCATGCCTCCTGCTATCAGTCCTGCTGTGCTTGGACAGGGAGCCTAACCCAGGAAAAAGCCAGGATCTTCTCTCACTCACATTCTCGGAGTTCTGCCCAAAGACACCTTTGGGTATATGTACTCGAGGGGATATGTATTCAAAGGAGAGGATGTGATAAACCCATACATCTGTCAGAAAGTAAACACAGCCTCGTGATCTTTCTGAGCTGACTGCAGCTCTAAATCCTGCCGGTGAGGCAGCCATAATTCCTTGTGCGAGACGCTGAAGGCAGATGCACAAATCCTGGTTTAACAGGGGAAGTAGGTGTTTTTCCATTGCTCCAAAGAAGCATTTGACTTGTGAAACCAGTGCCCTTTTTTTAGTTTTGCTGCAGTTTGTCCTGTCCAGGGTCCAAAATCCAGGTGCTCCTGGATCTGGCTGATTAGGTCTCACAAACCCATGGGGATGTGGAAGACACAAGGAATTTGGGGAGAAGAGATGGGTGCAAAACTCTCACGGAAGGAATCCAGTTCTTTGAAGCAGCACCAGCCCTCAACACTTTGATGACCAAAAGGCAGGAGAGGAAAAAAGCTGATTGATAACTGATAATGCTGTCAATGTGACGACATGCTTTCTTGAGCATGGTCCAGGCCACAGCACGTTTGAGAGTCATTGGCAGCTTGCCACCTGCAAGGGAGATGTTTGTGGTCTCTGTCAGTGCAAGAGGAGGAAACTCCCTGCTTGATTTTGCTTCCCACACAAAGAGATCCTATGCTGGCTGGTGTGCAGACTTCTGAGGAACTGAGATACGCCTCAGAGGTGGGGACACAGTAGTTCTTCGGGGCACTGCAACACAGGCCTGCCTCGGGGACAGCGAGGGCTTTGCCTGGCTGTGGCTGGCACAGCTCTCTGAAGCAGAGGTTTCATCAAGCCACGGGGAAACACCAGGGAAATAAACCAGGCTTCCAGGTAGTCTATCAAACGCCCACATCACCCAGTCTCAAGGTGGAGTGATAACAAAGACGATGTGGGGAAAGGCAATCTGTGCCCAGGGAGGTTTTCATAAGTGAAATTGAAAACAAATCACTGCAGACGTGACGGCTCATGCCAGCTCTCCTCCATGCTCATCCCCTCGCTCTGCTTTCCTTTCCATTTGCCAGTTCCTCTGCTGCAACACACTGTTATCCTGGTTTACTACCCAGCTGGGATAGTCTCTGAATCTGCCTTGCAGAGGAGCTACACAGGCAAAAACCAACTGTCTCAGCCTGGGAGAATAAATTAGGAAATGAGCACTGGAGAGCCTGACACATCTGATGTTGCAGAATTAGGTGCACTGAACTGACTGACAGCACGGCCCACAGCACTTTGGCATATTTATGTGCCCCTTTGAAACTGAAAGCCCACTGTCATGGTGCCAAAAGGCAGCCCCCAGGAAGGCGTGCTCCATGGCCTGCCCCTCCCCTCCCATCATTCCAGAGAAGTTAAAGCAAGGTCTGGGAAAGCAGCCGTGTGCTGGAGACCTTATGAGATGTGGCTCAGAATAGAAACGCTGTGCCTCACCACAGCCCTCTTGGAAGCCGCCTTTCAGCCAGAAGGGGTTTGTTCCCATCTCCTTACTGACAATCCCCCAGCTGCAGAGCAGCAGAAGCCAGCGTTTGCACACTTCCCTGGGTAGTTTTTGGGTTCTTGGGTGAAGGGCAGCTGTTTGTGCCGTGGTTTTTTTGCTGTCAGAGATGTGGGTCTTTGTTTTGGAGCAGATGGGCAAAGGCAGCAAAGCGCAGATGTCTCACGGTCATGAATTTGGAGGGAAGGCTGGACTGTGCTGTTATCTTGCTGTGCTTTGGGAAGCCAGCCTGCTCCCTAGGCCCAGCTTGGTGTGCTCCTGGCCTCACATCCAGCCAGCCTGGCTTGCACAGCTGTGCCTTGGATGTGTCAGCCATGGCACAAGAGTTGCTGAGTCCACTTCCACACCCCACACTCCCAACAGGGCCAGACAGTGACTGCTGCAGGGACTCCCCCCTGCCACCAGCCAGGAGCAGTGGCAGCCCAGAGTTTAATAAAAAACAGCATCGGCAATTTGGTTGCTCCAAGTTATTTTTTAACTAGACTATCCCAGGTACTTCTGTCCTCTTTCATAACAAAACTCTCCTCCTTTAAACACCGGGTGATTCTCAGGGTGATGTTACACAGCTCTTCGTGGCATGGTGGAAACCAACTCTTCAGGGTTTAAAATCAGCTCTGGCTAGTGCTGAACCATACAGAGCAGGAGGTGCTGGAGCAGCAGGGCTGCCTGGAAATGTCTCAGAATGGAGAGTTCCACTTTGGGGTTGCTGGTGAAATCTGCAGCCAAAAGCCTGCCTGCTGCTGCCGAGCAGGAGGCAGATGAGCTTGTGGGGGCTGGAGGATGTTGTCTGTGCTGCCTCAAGCAGCAGAGAGCTATGTGAGAGGTGGATGAGTTTCAGGAAATGGCTGTCCTAGGAGTAAGCTAGGACCCACTGTCCCCATGCCTGAGGTGCATCAGCCATGCCGAAGTCCAGCCAGGGGTTTGCTCAGGTGGTGGCAGTGGTGCCACTGCACACAGGAATGCAAAAGGGAGGGTGGCTGGGGCAGCTCTCCCTCAGTGCTGAAGTGCAAGGCAGTGATCCGAAGCATTTTGAAGATGTTTTCTCCTGATGCCTCTCCATTTGACATGAACCCAGCTCTCCTGGCAAGAGCCCAGGAGTGCATTGTTGCTTAGAATCACAGATCATTAAGACTGGAAAAGAGCTCTGATATCATCGAGTCCAGGCCTTGACCAAACACCACCACATCAACTAAACCACAGCACTGAGCGCCACATTCAGTCATTTCTTGAACACTTCCAGGGATGGTGACTCTACCACTTCCCTGGGCCGCCTGTCCCAATGCCTGACCATCCTTTCAGTGAAGAAATTCTTCCTGATGTCCAATCTGAACAGCTTGAGGCCATTTCCTGTTGTCCTGTCACTAGCTGCCCGAGAGAAGAGGCCAACCCCACCTTGGGTCAAATCTGTCAGGGATTTGTAGAGAATAAGGTCTCCCCTGAGCCTCCTTTTCTCCAGGCTAAACCCCCCCAGCTCCCTCAGCTGCTCCTCACAGGATTTGTGCTCCAGACCCTTCACCAGCTCCGTTGCCCTTCTCCGGACTCGCTCCAGCACCTCGGTGTCCGTCCTGAGCTGAGGGGCCCAGAACTGGACACAGCCCTCGAGGTGTGGCCTCAGCAGCGCCGAGTACAGGGGAAGAATCCCTGCCCTGTCCCAGCAGCCATGTTATTTTTGATACAAGCCAGGATACCCATGTGTATACCTCCTGGGCACAGCTGGCTCATGTCCAGACACTGTCAACCAGCACCCACAGGTCCTTTTCTGCTGGACCAGCCACTCTTCCCCCAGCCTGCAGTGCTGCAGGGGGTTATTGAACCTTCTACCATTGGCCTTGGCCCCTCGGCCTGTCCAGATCCCTCTGCAGAGCCTTCCTGCCCTCCAGCAGAAGCTCGCTAACAGCGAGCAGGACTCACCTCACAAGGAGCATGGGGATGAGCTGGTTCATGCTCAGCTGCCCACCCCATCCCACAGTGTCTCTGTGCAAGCAGAGAAGTATCAGGGCTGAAGTCCTGCCAGTCCTGGGTGAATGCTCATTATCCGTCTGACTCTATGAGTGCTCTGCAAGGAGCCAAGTGCCTTTTGGCCACATCAGCCTTGCTGTGCATTTCCAGGCAAATCTTCAAGGAAGCACGTGCCTAGGATGTAACACACGTGCTGCGTGTGCAGCAGGTTTCCTTGTTGCAGGTAGATGCAAAGATGCTGACTCAAAACCCTCAGGAGAATCAGGCAAGTTCTTTGTTGGCTTCTCCATGTCTCTGAATTATTCAAGCAATTCAAAGTAGAGAGTGGGTTACTCAGGGACCCTCTGGGAGAAGCCAGAATGGAGACAGTCTGGTGAAAAATGCAGGGAGATTAGGAAAGCTGAAGCAGTAGGATCCCCTGGGCAGATAGCCAGGGAGGCTCTGCTGAGGAGGCAGGACTGCTAACGCTGGAGGTGGTGATTGGATCAGAGAAGTGGGTGCTTGTAGCTCCTGCACCTGACAGTGTGCAGGTTCACTCTGGGTCCCCCTCGCAGGCATTTTGTCCCCTGAATGTCAGCAGTATTGCACAGGGCAGAAATCGGTGCAGTTTTCTAGGACGTAAGTCAGTGCCTCCAGCCAAATCTGGTTTTGAATTGGGGAGCAGCAATCAACCAGCATGGCCCCCTTCTCGAACTTTTCACAGTTGCGTGTCCATTTCAGGCTTTGCACATCTGTGCCTGTCAAGTGCTCCCCAATTACAGAAATCTGGCACAGAGAATCTCTCATCTCTTTCAGGAGCAAGTGAAAAATTTGCCTTGTGTTTCCTGGTTTTGGCAGCGAGATTCTCAGCCTTTTATCCGAAGCCCTCGAGATGTGAGAAGCAGGGATGGCTCCTTGCACGCTGCAGATGGGCTGCTGCCTGACAGAAATGAAATGATTCGTCTTGTGTGTAATCCAGAGGCTCAGCTGAGTTACTCATCAAGCCCTTTATAAACCACTTTGTAGACTGCCACTGCTGCTTATTACTTATGATATCTTACATTGCCTGATGAGTTACAGGATTTTGCCTGCTGCTTCTTCCATCACATTGAGCAGCTTTAGTGTCTCAGGCAGCTTCTGCTGACTCAGAGCAAGGCAGCCCTGCCGGTGAGCAGTGAGGGGTTTGGAAGTGCACTGTGCAAACCACTGGGCACCTGGAAGCTGAAGGGTGTGGGCTTCCATCAGGTACTCTTGGAAATATTCAGCATGGTGGCATTTGGGTGAGGAACTTTCTCCAGCTCTCTGTGTTTTGCTGCTGAGCATACAGGCATTGGTCACGAGGAGGCACATTCTCTGTCTGACCTGCATGGAGTTTGGGTGCAATAGGATTTTACATTGCATTTTCTGGAGTTTGGAGTTTCATTTCCTCACCAACAAATACAAGTCCGTGCAGGAATGGAAAGCACTGAAGTGCTGGAGAAGGTTCTGGTGGAAGCTCTATGGGAGAAGTACTGATATGAAAGTGTCCAACTTTGGCTCATCACGGTGTGGTGGGGATAAAGGGATCAGCTGAAAGTCTCCTACACTCTGTGCTGCTGGCTCTTGCTGCAAACTTTTTCCCTTTTTCTTTCCCCCCCTTGCTCTGTGCAAGGGGAAAATACCACAGCTGCTTTCTCTGGAAAGTCATGTCTCCTAAACAGCTCCTGTGTCTGGGAGGCAGGCAATGAGGTACTCTGAATGCATCAACACGGAACACCCTGGAAAACATTGTTTATGTTACAGCCATCCCAGTGGCGTGCTGGGAGACAAGCCTTGCTGGTGGCATAATTCAGGAGCTCACTCTCTGCTTCAGAAAATTATTCTTGCTATCAGTATTTCCAAAATAAAACCATCAGGACTTCCAGAGATATGGGGAGAGCAGCCTGCCTGCCTAGCCCTGAGCCACAGGGTGGTTTTGGGCATGGCAGCGTTGGATTTGGGAGAGCCTGGCACAACCCCAGGAGAAAGCTGCAGGAGGCAGGGTCCATCCATGCTCCCAGCAGCAGCACAAGGATGATGGGCAGACATTAACGATGTGAGCTGATGAGGCTCCTACAAATTTGGCCAGAGTTTGAACTATTAACCAGTTAAGAGAAAAATGCTGTTTTCTTTCAAAGAAGCACTGCCTGGGGTTGGATCTAAGGCTTTGGTGGGTACCTTTAGCTTTAACTCTCTTGTATTTGTTTGGCAACCCAGCTCTGTCCTGTATCCATGTGAAATGAACGGGATTTCCAAAGAGATCTGGAGTTTTCCCCACCATCTATAGCAAGAGTCCCTCTCTGCAGCCTCACAGTCCTGTTTCCTCACACTTATGTCCAGAGTTCCCCTACACTCCCAACCTGGGCTGCTGAGCTCCCTGTCCAGCCTCTCTCGTCCCTTTTTATGTGTTGATGTCATTGTCCTCCTTTGAAATTTGCCCCCTTGCTTCCTTCACCTTGTCAGAAATCAGAAAAGACCACGGGCGGGACATTTTCCCTACTGTGTGGCTCAGGAGGGAGGGCCCAGAGGGGCACCATGCCATGGGCAGAGCTGGTTGGCAGGAGGAGGTGGGGGAAAGAGTCCCAGGCACAGCGCTGGCCCCAGCCCCAGGCTCCGCTGCATCACCGTGACCTACATACACCCCTGCTGCTGGTGGATGCGTTCCCAGACTTTTAAAGAGTTTGTTCCCCTTGGCCTTGCTGGGAGGAGCCAGCAAGGAGGTTTTCTGGGGCCAGGCTCAGCACATTGCTCGCCTTGGAAGAGCTCCTTAGCATGCACTTTTTGTGGTGTAAATAATGAATTGTACATTTAATATTAAACATCCTGCGCTCTTACCAGACCTTGTTGCACACGTTGAAACTTGGCAGATGAAGTGCATGAAGGTGGTTTGTCTTTACAGCCATGCAGGATTTCTAATGTTCTCCATTCTTTTTTTTGGGGGGGGGAGCAAGGTTTGATCCTTTGCTCTTCCCTCTGCTGCTCCAGTCACACCTCAGTGCATCTTCTGCTGTGCTGAGCACAGTCCTCAGAGTTTGGCCATCCTGCCCTTTCAGCCACGACTGCCCACATCTTCTCATCCTTCTGCACTAAAACCTCAGCTGCCTACATGGGCATGGTTCAGTGCACAGCCCAGGAGGACCACAGACACAGGCAGAGAAAGCCTGAGGGATTTGCTTATAGTGAAACAGCAGAAATGTGTATGCAGAGCTTGGTGGAACCGAAACAAGGCTGTTTACTGGCAGGGAACTCAGCAGGATGCTGGAGCTCAGCAAGGATGATGGAGCAAGAGAAAATTAGTCATTTGGGAGGGAAGGACTGTCAGTACAGTGGGTGACGTCTGTGTAGTTAGCTCACAGACTTCCAGGGACACGCTGGGAGCCCCATCACTGGAGTAATTTAAAATCCAAATGTACTCGGCCCTAGGGAGGGATTCTGCATGGGCAGCAGGAAGCTTGTGTGTATAGGCATGGATGCATCCATAGGTGAGGTGGTGGACAGCAGCATGATGCAGTTGGTTTTACCATCTCTGACTTCTGTGACTCACCCACCATCGATCATTTTGGAAAGCTAACCACATTACTCCACGGCTTCAGGTGAATAAGGAAGCAGGCAGACTCCCTGGGGATCTGACACACTGTGAAGCAGGCATCCATCTGGGAGAGCATTATTGCATTAGCTCAGCATTCCTGTTGGTATTGATGCATGTTCTGCTCCTGCATCGCTCCTCGCAAGGGAAGGCTGCGTGGGGTAACGCACAGCGGGCGATGAGACAGGGCTGGGCACCCTGCTTAGGCGCTATTATTTGTTTGTATAAAATTCCTGGGAAGCAGAGGGAGGGAAAAAATCTGCATGAGAATGAAATATGATGCTGCACATAAAGCTAGCTCTGAATCTGTAGAGTTGGCCTTTAGTTCAGTCGTCATAGTCTGAAAGCAACACACACACACACGTGTGCAAAACCCAGGCTGTAGGTAATGAATTTTGAGAAAATGAGCCCTCGGCACCCTCCTCCCAAGCTTTACTTTTTAGAGAATGCCCTTCCTTAATTTTGGAAATGATTGCATTATCTCAAACTGCTTGTAAATCTTGTTAGCCAAGTAATATAGTTTGGACTAAATGTCTGTTCCTACATGAGCCTCAGGGGAGTATGGAAAATAACCAATGCAGCCCTGTTGCAACCTCCCACCAGCTCTACGAAAGAGACTCCTTTTTTCTGATTAACCTCAGTTCCTTTCAGCAGTGAGGCAGAGAGAGGCAACAAGATTAATGAAAATTAGGTCTATTAAAGCCAGCCTTGTTTTCTAGTCGTGTGCACAGCCTTGCCACAAGCTGAACTCGTCACCAAATGCACAATTAATCAAAGTGGAGTGCAGGCACTTGGTGTCTCCATGTGCATGTGTGTGTGTTTGTGTGAGCATGCACTAAGGTGACTGCACCAGATGCATTTGCAATTGAAAGGAGCAGAGGAACAGAAGCAAGATGTTAGTTTTCCTATTTATTATTTAGGTCGTTGAGAGTCTGCACCCAGAAAAGCTTGTGGAGCTGTGACTGATGAGTTAATTGGATACCACACTGGCATCTCTGGAAGAAGCTGTGGAAACCCAGGGACAGAAATAGTAGCTGGGACTGCAGGAGAGCATGTCCGATGTGTGTTGACGTGCTTAGTGATGCAAAGCCATAGCTCCTGCTCCTGCTCCAAAGGGAAGGGACTTGTCGTCGTTGGTTTTATTTCCCAGAGGACCCCAGTGTAGGATTGGCACTTCTATAAGGATCAAGATTCCTTATATTTAAAGCTGTCTGATCCTCAGCTGTGGGGGAATTGCTGGGGATGTGCCAGAGACAGGCCCAGCTGCATTTCTGTACATCCCAGATGAGTCTTAGACTCTCAGTGCTGGCACTTTCCTCCTACCAGCTGCTGCTCTCCACCCCCTTTCCCTGCTTCTCAGACAGGGTTTTATGAGGTGGGGATGCTAAAGCTACAGGTGGCAATGATTTCTCTGGCCATTCCTAGATGTGATGGCCCAGCTCACCGCCCTGGATATGTGTCTGCACCTCCTCTCTGCCCACGCAAAACCTTCATTCTGTCTCAGTGGTGGTCCAGCTCTGAGTTTCCCTTTACCATGAACCAAGTCCAGTTTCTCTCCATGGTTCCTCCAGGGACCAGGGAACCTCCCCAGACCCCATTAACTTGCGTGGGGCCATGTTACATCCATTCTCCTGGTCCCAGTGCCGTGGTGGAACTGGGTCTTGGCCAGACATGATTCACCTTGCGTGGCCAGTGGTGAAGCTACTCCCATGCCAAGGGGTTGTTTGTCTCACAGGGACAATGCAAGGGGAGTGGAGGGACTTGGAGACTTTCCCACTGCCCCTTGGTGAAACAGCCCTGATGGGGGGCAAGAAGAAAATCCCCCCAGCCCCTCTGAAGTACTGTTTGAAAACTGCTTTGGGGCTAAACACCTCTGAACATTTTTCATGTGATGCCTTTGGAAAAAAATCACAAATTTACATTGTCTGAAAGCCCGTCTAAGCCTGCTGATGGCAAACAGGATGAAGAGAGTCCAACAAGTCCAACACTTTGCAGAGAACCTGGGCAAATGCAGATCTCCTCATTCTGGTAGACCATGCTGCCTTTGGGAGCAGTGCAGCGACTGAAAATATGGCTCTTTTTTCCCCTTGGTGGGACCACTGAAAGGGAGGTAATTACCTGTTATAGTGACCAGCAGGCCTCTGTGCATGCCTGCTTTTGCTGCAGGCACCACCATGCCCAGGCCCTGGCTGCACTTGCTCAGCACCAGGCAAAGCTCCACGTTTTTCTGTGGCTGGTAAGCCCTGAGCCAGAAGCAGTCGCTGTTGGAGAGCACGCTTAGGGGGGCCAGATGGGCAGAGCCCTCCAGCAAACTCAGTCCAGGTGCTGAGCTACTGCAGGACCTTGGCAGAGTCACGTTGTTCCTGTGCTGCTGCTCCTCCCTATCCATCATCCCGGAGCTGTTCCATATGAAAGATGTCAGTGCTTCTGTGGCACAAGGAGAAGACATCAGTGTGCCCAAGGGTACACAAAGATAAGCAATTAAGCTGTTTCACTCCGCAGACATCCCCCGAGCATGGTGAGTGGTTTGACTGGGCTTGGTTTGTGGATCTTGCCAGGAGCTGGAGTTTCGTTCCCACCACAAAGCTGAGCGCACCGTGGGAAGATCTTGTCCCTTTCTGTACCCCCACCACTGATAAGGAGCAGCCTCTTTGCTCACTCTTTCTCAGGGAGAGTCACTTTCTGACCCTGGGTGACACCATCAGGGTCCCAGCAAAGACAGAGAGAGGAAAAAGCGTTTTGTTCCTGCAGCGGAGAAGCCCTGCCCAGGGTACCCCAGCTGGAGAAAGGCATCACAGGCATGTGACTGGGTGGTCAGCTTTGGGCTCTGAAACTGTTGGAGAAGGGTGTGAGCAGTTCTAGAGAGCTCTTTCCCGTAGGAAAGGACAGGAGGATGTGACCTCTGGAACTGCACCCTGGGCTGCCTGTTTGCCCTCTGCATCTTGCAGTGATTTCATTTCCAAACCCATCTCTTCCAACCCAGGCGCTCAGCTGTGAAGCACAGGGTTGAAAGGAGTCAAGCCAGGGAGGGAGCATGGAGAGATAAGGTTGCTGTAGGATAAAAACAGCTGATGGCTGAAATCCTATCCACTGAGAGCCAGGGTAAACCCTCCTCCATGGGTTATGCTGAGTCTTACATGGTCCAGAGAAAAGGGAGTTAAATTACTCCCCTCATCCAGTAAATTCAACCCTCTTTGCTGTCTACAGACATAGCAGATTTTTTTTGTTCATCTTACTGCATGCAGTTACACGTTTCAATAATCATCTGGATTCCTTAGGATCCCCTTATTATTGTGCTGTTGGCCATGGAGGTTAGGTCAGACCCTCCCAAAGGAGCAGAAGGCTCCCTGTTCTGGGCCCACACTTGCCAGGTGAGCTTTCCAGACCTCAGCTGGTCTTCAGCCTTTACCAGGCCCTTGAACAACCACACTGAGAGGTGACCATGGGTGTTAAAGACCTTTTGGTGGTCTCACTGGTGCTGGGCTGTCTCATCCCTGACTCCCTGCCCATCATCGTCTCCCTTTTTTAGGACACAGGACACAGAGCACGGTGGTGGGAGAGCTGCACCATTTCCAGAATCACTGGTTTGGGGCTACCTTCGAGCATCTTTGGACCAATTCTTTGTTCCTAGTTTTTTGGCCTGGACTGAATGAGAAAGCGTATCGTTAATACTTCCTTATAAAAGCACAGGGGCTTGCATGTTTTTTTCTCAACTTTCATTTAAAGTAACTGTATTTTCCTCCTAAACATCTGATTCTGTCTTTAATCATGCTAATCTCCTGATTTCAACAATGTGTCAGTGTCACAATTTGGTGCACTTTAGGTAAGAATATAAAACCCCTTTTGTTTCTTTGAAACCCTTTGCTTTTTCATTTCACCGAGATCATTTATTCCTGTGTCAAGGAAGAATAAATGAGAAGTGTCAGGCAGACCTTTTATATATTGTTTTATCTTTAAGCTAAACAAATCCTCTGTGTGCAGCCTGGCTTAGTATGGAAATCTCTGCACTCCTTTATCAGTTGTCACCCTGTTACTTGATGTTCTCCCTTTCTGAAGTGGAATGACAGAAACCTCATATGTGCCCTTGCAGCTGCTTTACTGAATGTTATTGCGCTGGTTTGATGCTATTTTTTTCAATCTGCTGTTTGCACAGCAAAAGGTTGTATTTTGTTTTCATGATGTCAGAGTTCTCCGCTGGGCTGACTGCTGGGAAGTCGTTTTCAGGAGCAGCTTCAGCTGATTTACAATGTAGGGCATGTAGGAGTAGTTTGGGTCTTTTGCCATTGGTATGCGTGCTGCTTTGCATTAGTTTCTTCAGACTTCATCTTCCCACTCCCTTGTCCTCCTTGGGTGCCCTTGAAGGTTCTCACAGTTCTCTCTGAGCTTGAGTTAAATATGCCTGTACATGTGCATGAGTCCATTTGGGTGTGTGTACATCCGTGGGCACGTCCATACATTTTTCTCAGCCTGCTGAAGAACTTCTGCAGCCCTGCAGATCCTCCCGCGTACCCCGCAGGTGAGCTCGTTCCTTTGAAAACTGACCGCTTATTCTTCCTCCTTGTTTTCCACTTCTGAGATATTTTCAAAGCCTCGGCCTCTCTCAGATCCCTTAACTATTGTCCCTGGCTTTCACTGCTGTCCTTTCACGGGAGCTGGACCAGGCTGAAGCCGTCTGAACTACGCACGAGATACGCACAGAGTGCTCTTAGATGCTTATCCTCAAATTTCCTGCTCTGACACCAGACACCTCTGGTTGATGGCTCACTTTCTCTTCAAATCTAATTCAGTTACTGCACAATGCCACTTTGTACCCTGAAAAAAAGGTTGGAAACTTTTCGTGCCACACGTGAGCTGGGGGCGGGAGAGGAAGACAAAACGTCCAAGGCCTTTTCTTTGCTCTGCCAGCAAACCAGCGAGGCTGAGCAGATCCATTGCTACTGGCCACTCACCCCACACAGCAGCTGCCCCACTTGGTGCACTGAAACCCAAATAAGCAAGCACGCAATCAAATCTAATTCCCACCCAGCAACCCACCCCGAAACACCCAGCCAGCTCCGTACAGAGTGTAAATCACCACAGCCTGCTGAGGCCAGCGAAACTGTCCATGCAGGACCTGGGCCAGGGTCTGTGTTTTACAGGTGGGCCATGAAGTGATATCACTGCTGCAGATCCAGACAGCCTCCCTCAGCAGAGGAGGATGGACAGCTTCTTTGGGAATCCTTAAGGAAGCTAGGAACAACACAAGCAAGTTTTACGTAAGGCAGTGAGGCTGTCTGGCCCCTCTACCTCCTGAAATAAGATGAGTGGTGCATCCTCTTGGGTGAACATGAGGAGAGATACTGCCCTGCTTGCTTTTGCTGTAGCCTTTCAGCTTTAGACCCACCTTAAGGGGAGCCAGATTTCTTCATTTTATGAAGGTTTTGGTTTTTTTTATTTCAAATTTAAGCTAACCTCATGTTCACTGAGTCCCTTTGTGGCAAACTTCCCAGTGACAAGTCAAGGGGGGAGTGTTTTACTCTAGAGAGGTCTGGTGTCTCATTCAGCACGAGAAGCAGCTCTGATACATAAAATTTGGGTTCACCCTGCCGGGAGAAACGGAGCGTATGGTGTTCGCTGTTACTGAGTCGCTGTGAAACAATGTTAAATGGTATAGAGGAGAAAGAGAGCACAAAAACAGACTATGAGCTTTTTTTATCCCCAAGCGGCACTGCAATTTGCGGGGCGGGGGGGGGAGGGCAGAATTCAGCATTCTCGCATTTCAGTAAAGTCACATTTCCCTTCAAACTGGGAAACCTGTCCCAGCAAAAAAAGCACTTGGTACCCCATGAACTTTGTGAGCAGAAATGCCAGCAGAGGCCTAAAGTTAGCAGTTCTGGCTGAGCTGTGTACTGAAACTGTAGAGGAGATGCTGCAGGCTGCACACAAATGAAGCCTGGGGACAACTCTGCACAGTGTGTCATCATCCTGCCGGAGTGGTGTTTGCTCTCTCCGCTGGCTGCAGGTGGCTTTCCACTGCTCCCACAGGTCCCTGTCTCAGCCAGTCTGAAAAGAAGGCAAAAAGAAGGACCCCTGTGACTCCCATCCTACATTTCTTTCATGGGTACAAGTGCCATGCTGCTTTGCAGGGCCATGGGGACTTCTATTACCTTTAAGAGGTGACTAAGGACTCCTGGATTAGATCCAAAGTGTACGTAAACCTTCTCTAGCAGGGCAAAGTCTTAAAGCTGTTTCTCTTGCTGATTTGGGAACTGAACCAACCCAAGGGTTTAAGTGGCTTTGAAGCCCATCTCCATGTGACTCACCATCAAAACCTCAAATGAGACACGGAGCAGGTTGCCCAGGGAAGTTATGGATGCCCCGTCTCTGAAATTGTTGAAGGGGAGTTGGAATTAGATAATCTTCCAACACAGAACATCCAGTGATTCTATGATTCTATGAAAATACTGATACATGCATGGATGTACGTGGTTCTAATGGCTCCATTGAGTGATTAGGTCGTGTCCGTGTCCTGGGCAGGAGGGACTCAGTCAAACTTGGCCAACATCGCTGGCTGAATTTACTGAGGCTCTTTCATTTTTTATCATCCTGCCAATCTACCCAGCTGGGAAAGTGATGAAAGGCCATGTCTGCCACCACAGGAAAAGGAGAATAAGGAGAAATACAGTTGTTGCTGGAGGGATGTGTCCCAAAGCTACTGCATGAGGTTTAGGCAAAAGTGAGTCCTGGCAGAGGATGTGATAGCCCTGATCTGCCATGTGAAAATGAGGGGCCAAAATCTAGCTTAAGACAAAGAGTTCTTGTCCTGCGTGGTGCTGTGCTTCCCGCATGTCTGCAATCCACTACAGGGGTAACACTCTCACCTCTTTGCTCAAGCACTGTAAACAGCTCCCCAAAACTGTGCAGGAATTCTTGAGCTGTCCTCAGGAGTCCTGGCCTGACATCAGGAAACAGGATCCAGTCTCTGACTTTTAGTGTCAGTGGGGCAGTGGGATTGCTGATACCAACATTAACACTGAGCCATCTGGTCTCAATGGCACTGAAATGAAGGGCAGATCAAAGGGAAGAATTTGGCCAAGATTCTGATGTGCCTCTGTGTTTATGTATGTGCAGATGCACAAAGCAAGTTAAAAAAAACCCCACTTGGGTATGATTCACCCAAATATTGTGTGGGGGAATCATTTTCCACCAGGGAGCTAATTGCTAATTACATGAGTGTGAAGCAAATTCATTTGCAAAGTTTTGTTTTTTGCAGCCAAAGAAAGCAAATTTTGCAGAAGCTGAGCTGATGGCTATTTAGGCAACGGAGGTATTGTTATTTCTGTCAGAGCCCTGAGCTGAAGTTTTTAGGAAAGCTATTGCTCTTTAAAATAACTTCACTTTATTTATTAGCTCAGAACTTTCCCAGAGTGAATGACAAATAAAGCCTATGTTACTTTTCCAGGGCTTATTTTGAGATAAAAGCTATCTGATATGAGGGGTTCCTTTGGCAGCTGGACAAAGGGAGACCATACATCAGCATCAAGGAGCTGGGAGAGCTGCCTGGCGGATGTGAGATGTCCTGGAGGGTTTCTCTGCCCTGGCTGAGAGCCGCTCAGGCTGCTTGACACGGAGGTGTGGGGCATGAAAATGGTGCAGTGTGGGGAAAAAACATCCTCTCTCTGCTCCCCTGTCCCCTCCGTGGTGGCCACCTCCTCAGCAGTGTCGGTGTGGTCATGGGGCCACGGCAGAGTGGCAGAACAGGGCTGGGGGCTGCCAAGGATGATGCCATCAGGAAACGTGGCGTGGCTGAACGTGGTGGCAGCAGGAGTATCATGGTTACGTGTCCGTGGAGCTGCTAATAAGGGATAATAAGCTCAAGCAAATGTGGTTTATTTCTGTGTGCCTCTACAGAGAACTCATCCTCCCCGTATGAGTTCTTTAGTCCTCGCAGCCCAAGTCCATTTAATTTATCCAGACAGTGCTGGGGTGGCTCCCGGCAGGTTTTGATCAGGAAGAGCGGACAGGGCTTGGGTTGCAAGAGCCGAGGGAAGCTGAATGAATCATTAAAAGCAAGATAAGAACCTAAAAGCCTCCACCAAATGCCCTTATTAATGCTGATTTGATTGTTTATGCCACTTGACAGGGATGAAACCAGAGGCAGATGCAACAACTAAATCCTGGGTCACTGCAGCGCCCTGCCCGTGGTGCCTGGCCTTTGCCGGAGACCTCCCTTGTGCATCCAGGCACGAGGTTATGTGTTTGGGGGAGCAGTTCGCCTCTCTCCTCGGGGGCTGGCTGCTGCAGGCCAGGCAGGGTGTGTGGCTGCCCAAACATCTGTGGCCAGATGCCGTGCAGGATTTCTCCCAGAAACAGAGAGCGGCGGTGGCACAGCTCGGGGCGGCCGCGCTCGGCAGGGGCAGTGGCAAGCTTGGTCACTGTCACCCATCGGGCTGGGGGCATTGCTGGTGTCCCCCAGGGGCTACTAGTGGGTGCCTGGGGCTGCTTGCCTGCTGTATCTCCTGTGCCCTGCAGGCTTTTTGCTTGCAGCCAAGAAAAGGAGGCTGAAGCGGGAGCCTTTAAAGGCTTTTTTTATCTAGGGTAAAAGAGGAGCAGAAATCAAGCTCCCGGTCTTCGCTGCTTACCCCAGGGTAAGGGAGATGCTCATGCTCTAGAGCCATTCAGTCCAGGCAAGGGGAGCAAGCTTTGGCCAGCCTGGCAGAGAGGGGCTGAGGGGGAACATCTCCCATCCCCAGGACTCACACACACCATCCCCATCAGTTCCCCACCCGCTCCCAGCAGGCAGCAGCAGCTCCCCATATTGCAGAGAGCTGGTAAAGCTTGCAAGGTGCTCAAATACCATGGCAAAAGTGATAAATGCAGACAATTTCCGGCAGATTATGTGTGCTAGATAAGCTGCCAGTACCTGGAAGAGGCATTTCAGGACAGCTGCTGTGCAGCAGTAGAAGACATTTCCTTTTCCTGCTGTTCCCGGGTAAGCAGTTGGGTTTAGGTGCATTTTGAGCATTCTGAACACTGTTTTCCAGTGCATGCTGGAGACACTCCACCATGGAGCAACACTCTGCCTTGCTTTGGTGTTCTGCAGCTGAAAGCAGAGAACTGAAAGGCAGGCCACCAGCTCCACCAGGAGCAAGTCACCAGAGGGATGAGTCTGAGCATGGGCCAGGACAGAGCTCTGAGGGTGTTGAGGTCTGTCCTGACCCCTGCAGAAGACAATTGTTGGCAGTGTTTCACATCTCCTCTCTGTTCATTCCAACTCACAGCATTTCTCCAACTCACAGCAGTGTGCAATAAAAAGCATGGAGGGTTTTTAGAGGAGGGCCTGAGTATGCACCAAGGAGCAGCGTGCCAGGCTCTTTGCGGCTGCACACAGGCTTTGCTTGGTGCTTGTGCTGCTCTGAAACCTTGCCAGTGCCCAGTGCAGCCCCGCAGAAGGCCAGACAGGACCAGGTGCTGGAAGCTGGAGAGGTCTCAGAGGCACAAAGCAGACCTTTTTTGGTCCAGGTCTTCAGCGTGTCCTGCATCTTGCTGTTAGTGGCAGATTGTCGTTGGCAAACCTTTAGCACCATCCAAGCCAAATCCCAAATCCACCGCTGGTAGCATTGGGAGAGAGTTGCTGTTATTTCTGTGAGGTCTTCCCATGTCTTGGCTGCCGTGGATGGCTGGGCTGGCTGCTGAGTGAGCTCCTTGCTTGCGGTGTCTCAGGATGGCTGCACGTGGGTTTCACCCCCTGCAGCATGTGCCTGCTTCTTTGGCTCCAGGGGCTGAATTCCCGGTGCTTTTCATAGCATTGTGCTCTTCCGTGTGCTTCCTCCGATCTTCAGAGCGAGACATGTTTCCCAAGGATAAAAGACCAGAGCTAAACCAGGCTGAATTCAGAGCTGCTGCGTTTGTGAAGTGGAGCTGATCTGGATTTAGATCAGCAGAGCTCAGCTCACGGCACAAAAATAGACAAAATTCTTCAAGGCATACTGGAAATGTTAGCAGCTCTTTGAACAGCAGCTCTTTCAGTCTGTCTTCCTAACTTTCTCCCTAAAAATGCTGCTTGTTGCACAGAATGGGCCCCGTTTTCTTCTCAGTCCTGCAGCTGTCTGCAGCTTTGCTGGCATTTGGAGCTGTCTCTGTGGTAGGGTTTCTTGGGGTTATGTCACCCTCCAGCTCGAGTGTGATGGTCTCCCTGGGAGTGCCGAGCCAGGGACATTTCTTCAGTCAGTTTGAGAAGAGGAACTCTCTGATCAGGTAGATCCTTGACTCTGGCGAGGCTGGGGACGGGGGGATTTCTTTCTGCTCTTCAAATGTATCAGACTTCAGTCTCATTGCTTCCCCCAGCAAATCTCTTCCTGGGAGCTGTGTGTGCACACTGCTGAGCATGTGCAGCTGCAGCCCCTCATGGCAGGACAGGGCTTTCCCCACTTTCCAGGGGGGAGCTTGCAGGGCTGGGTACAGGAGCATCAGTTCAGGCAGCCCCGGTGCTGCAAGAAAACCCAGGTCAGAGCAGCCCTGATTGAGACATCTGGTTTAGGAGGGCTCTCGTGTAGGTCATGAGAGCTGCCACGTTGTACCCTGTCCACACCTCCAGCTTTTCCTCTGCGAGTGTGTTGGGTGAAGCTTGGTTATGCTTGCAAAAAAAAAAAAGAAAGCAGCTTTGTTCATGTTGGCCATCCCCTGATGCAAATAAGATCCCTTGATGGTGATGCCATGCCGGCCCTGATCAGTAAATGCCTGGCTACTGATGGCAAGAGGTGATTGCCCTGAGTTAACAGCAGTTGGTGTTTAAAGATCCCTCTCTGCCCAGCCGAAGCTGGCTCCTGGCACGCGTGGAATTGGGGGGATGAGAGGCTCAAGGCTGTCTGCTCTATTTTTCCTGATCTCCTTTTTTTTTTTTTTTTTCTCTTTTTTTCTCACATCTGCCCTGTGCATTTTAAATCACATCTCAGGGCAGCTGCAGCATCCTGCCTTATTGCAGTGGCATGTCTGTGTATCGTCCACACTTGCTCTCTTCACAGCTGAAGAAGCTTTTCAAAATAAATCCCTCACTCTCAAGTGCCATGCAGATGAAATATGCTTTCCTTAGTAAAATATTAAAACAAATCTCTTCTACACAGGCACAGCCCATGAAGATGTCTTTAAAACACACAGGGAGGCATGGATGCAATATTTACAATCTTGAGGAAGGCAATTTATAATCTGCCTGAGCTCCCTGATGCTATTGGAGCGGGGGTTTTTTCTGGAGTGTATCAGAACAAATTAATCAACATTTTCCTAACTATATGCATATGGACTTCTAAAATTTTTGGCTGTAGGTTGTAGCACTAATTGCTCACAGGGTTTATCCAAGCATCTCGGATTTGATAAGCAGGAGAATGCACCAGCCACTCCAGCAAATTTCTAATGCAAACTGACCAGCCCATTTTCCCTTCTGCAATTATTAAAGGTCAGCTCAAAATGAACCAAGGAAGGGAAGGGATCTGGTCGCTTTTGCTTTGATACTGAGCTCTTATTTCTCTTCCTTGGACTGGGGGTGGGGGGAGGAAGAGAAGTAAAGTGCCCTTCTCCCCTTGAGTTCCCGTGTCCTCATTCCGGGCACAGAGCTGGCCAGAGACCTGTATCTTGTCAGTGCTGGGAGCCCTGCCCACGGGGGCTGGCGAAGGGTGTCTTACACCACTGCCTTTTGCTTTCTGCTCATTTGCCCCTCCCGTGAATTTTCCCCTTAAAATAAGTGTATTAAATACAACATCCCACTGCTCTTCCAAGCTCTTCAAAGCCCGTGAACTCAGCCATCACCTGTGCTGAACCATTGCTCATATGGCAAAGCACAGCTCCAGGCACCTGCCAAAAGACTGACTTTTATTGTTGCTATTAAAAGGAAAAAAAAAAAAGGTAATAAAAACTGTCTCCCCCCAAAATGTCAAATTTTATTGCCAGGCTTTGCCAGAGCTTGAGAGATCCTAATGCTGACCCCTTGGGTATTTCACCTCTGTGTCCCCTGCAAGCACTGGTGCTGAAACTGCAGGGGCACAGCAGGGACTGGGGTGAGGTGGAGCCTTTTTCTGGTGAGGTGGTTTGGAAAGGCCTCCTCCGATCCCCCGCCACTGCTTGGATGCGCATGGCTTGCCAGGGATTTCCCGCATGTGCTTCCTGCTGAAGCTGAGCAACACTTACTGCCTCAATGAGTTTTCTTGCACGGCTGTGTGACAGCTGCAGTCAGGAGAAATACGGGAGAAGAGGACTGGGGAGAGGAGCAGAAAGCTCCCTGAGGAAGCCAGAAGCATTTCTGTGCATCCCTTTGCTGCCTCGTGTCACAGGGTGCTCGTGACCCGTGGTTGTATGTGCCGACCCTTATCCTGGTCTTTGCACATTTTAAGAGGAACGGCTGTTAAAACCCCAGGTTCAGCGCATTAGCCCAGAAACTCAGTCAGAGGCCGCAAGCTGCTGTGCAGAGGTTGTTTATTCTAATGTTATCTATAGCTGCGGTGTCCTGAAAAGCCACAGGTCCACCTAGCAGCCGAAATACCCTGGTTCTGCCCCCTGGATGGGCGTCCCGTGATTTATATACCCTGTTACAAACCCAACCAGAGGATGGTACGTGTCTTTATTTATAACTTTATACCAATTAATTCTAACCTGTTCTAGACATGCAATTTCCTGTCTTATCTGTATTCTACCAATGAATCTGTGCCCCCGTCACCAAGAATATGGTGGACAGTGGAGAAGAAGAAGGAGAAGGTGACCACACCCTTTAGACTCCATCTTAACCCCCCTGTACCTATTTTACCCCCATGTACATATCATCTGACATTCTATATACTATATTTCACACTGTGCATTAATTAACTATTAATGCTTATATTAAACTCTTGTGGCCTGTAATTCATCTCTCAGAGTTGGCAAAGTTCTCCAAGGACAAAGATTAAAGGCAGTGCCCTCTGGGGTACTCAGCTCGACTTCTGGACCCCCATTTCTGGGTGTCCGATCCCCTAAATTAGATAGAGGCATGTCATGGGTTCCGACAGTTGTACACAGGCTCTGCATGTCGGTGGTCCGAAAATGCTTCAGCCAGACCCTGCCAAGCATTACTGGGGATGGGCTGAAGTGGTTGAGCCTTGGGAAGTGACTGTTTACTGCAGCCATG
The DNA here is from genome assembly GCA_013399195.1 of Dicrurus megarhynchus. NCBI lineage: Eukaryota > Metazoa > Chordata > Aves > Passeriformes > Dicruridae > Dicrurus > Dicrurus megarhynchus. The sequence continues at coordinate 383,906 of VXAD01012330.1, forward strand.
TTGCAGGAAAACCAAATCTGTTTTCAACGTTTCAGGATCCACGTTTTAGGAATCTGGTTGCTAAACTTCAAGACATGATACTGGCTTGCTCTAACATCTCATGTGGACACCCAGAAATGCACAGAGCTATGAGGAGGCAGCTCTCTGACAAACCAGGTCTGAAACCAGAGCAGACCTGGATGGTGTCACGTCAGATCAGGACATCTGCAGGCAGAGAGGGGCTGAGATTGCTCTGGAACGGGTGATGCTGCCTGCACACCCCTCTGGGACCAGGGCTTGCTGAGATTCTGGTGAATCTGTAAAGCTTTCAGCACAAAACAAACTACTTTGCAGAGGTTCTGAGCCTGCTGATTGCCACTGGAGAGAATCCACTCCAGCATCTTCCAGCAGGAACTGCCAAGCCTTTTGTACCAAACACGTGGAGACGATTTTCTGTTTGCCACCATAAATTAGGACATGTTGGTTCCTAAGTTTGTCCCAGGCAGCTCAGTTGTGTGTCTGGTAGCCAGAAGGAGAAGCTGACCAAAGAAACTTTGCAGCACTGCTGACAGGGTTCCTCTCCCCCAGTGTCCTGAGGGATTGTCCCAGCAGAGCTGAGTTTCTCTGGTGGTGTGCTGGGGAAGGCTGACCAGTCTAAGTCTAAAACCTCAAAACAGAATTGAAACCAGAGCTGGGCTGCTGCTTTGGCCATGCCACCACTGCAGAGCTCAGTGCTGTGGCAGTATCCCTCCTGCAGGAATGGCAACACCCAGCAAAAAGCAGCCCCCAAAGTGGAGCCTTTCCAGCCATGGCATCAGGGTTCTGGGCATTTCAGAGCTCTGCTTTCGACCACCAGCAGCTTGCAGGGCCTGTTGGGTAGCCCAGCCCTGATTGTTCATCCCCAGAGGTCACAATGCCCCAGTCCCGTGGCAGGAGTGCTGTGGGCAGCTGAGCACTGAGAGAGCTGAGACCAAGGGGAAGCAGATGAAGGTTTCTTGGACGGTGTCAGTGTGGCTTGTGGGGCAGCTGAGGATCAATGTCTGGTCCCTGAAGAAGCTTGGCAGAAAAGTTATACGTGGTAAATCCCTGCTCCACAGCCCCTCCCATGCTTATCGTGCTCTTACCATCCAGCTTCACGTTTATCAGCATTTCTTGCAGATAAGGCTTCTGGGTGCTCCAGCAAATGATCCTGCAATATTTGGGCTAGGCATACATGTCCTGCAGACCTCGATGCTTTTTCTGGAAAGCGAAGGGTCAGCAGAGGGCTGCTGACCAAGGTTTGGCAGGTCCCTTCTGCTCTAGTGCAGCTCTCTGCTCCCCTGTACTTACACGGAAGGGACAGGAGGAAAAAATGTGTCACGGCTGTGGAGTGGGGTGCAGCCAGCTTGTAGCCTCACAAGAGTGTGGGGAGGGCTTCCTAAAACTGTTGCATCCTTGGTTGCACTGCCTTTCCCAGAGCAGACACTGGCATCATTGTCCCTTTTCCCCTCAATTAAAGTGCCACTTTTAAAGGTGCTGCGGAGAGCTGTGACGTGCAGTGTCCAAGTGCTTGTGCCAAACAGCCCCGTGGGGTGACAAAAGCCTGTTCTCCCTATTCAGTGGTGGCAGCAGAGGCTGGAGATTCTTTTTGCCTGAGCAACAGAGTTTCAGCACAAGTTTCAGGAGGACCAGGATTTCTGTGGCTGCCCTCAGAGCATTAAGATGGGACAGCAGGAGATCCTGGGCACTTTGCCCGTGGTGCTGTTGGCACCCTTGCAGCACACTGGGAATAGCAGGGATGGGTGTCCAGCACCCACTGCATGGGCAGAGTCAACAAAGATATGGCTCTGGGGCTGCTGAGACTCCAGTGAGCTCCTGAGAAGTTTTGGGAGACAGAAGGCTTTGATGTACCTTTATAAAGCCAGCTGGGCAGCTGTGGGGGCACAGCTGTTGGCAGAGGGACTCCAGAAGTGCTGAGTGATGTATCACCGTGGTACTACCCCCCAAAACCACCTCCCTGCACTTGGTACTTCCAGGATCCCTGTGCCATCACTCCATGATGGCTGGGAGAACCAAGAGGACAAGCCATTTGGTGAATTATTTATCCATTTTTCATTTACTCGATATGCATACAATGCCATGCACTGAGCGAGCAGGCGCAAAATTAAAAACCAAAATGATGGATGCTGCCTTATCAAGCGCTCTTCATCCCACTCTTGAGACTCATTCAGCTTTAAATATTGATGGCGGATCGCCTGTTGGCAAACAAAGATTGTGTAAATCCATCCCTCTCCGCTCGCCACCTCGGTTTGGAGGCAGAGACTTTGTGCAGCTGCAGCCACGGCCGAGACCGTGTGGTCCATGCTGCCTGGGATGGGAGAGGGGGCTCAGAGTCCCTTTAATTATGTCCTGAAGGTGGCAATTAATCTGTGCCTGAGTGCTCACCTACGTGGCCATGCAGCAGCAGCAGCGAGCTGCAGTGTTTAATATGCTGATCCTCAGAACCTCGCGCAGAAGCCCGGGCCATCTCAGCAGCGACTGCAGCACGGCTCTGGTCGCAGGGCTGCTGTTCCATCTGCGGAGCTGCTGGAATAGCTGCTGCCTTCAGCTGCTGTTCTTTTACTTCAAAACCTGCCAGGCACACATTAGCATGGAGGATTAGCTAAAAAAAAAAAAAGAAAAAAATTTAAAAAGCAGATCCCTGCTGAGAAAGGTGGTGTGATGCCAGAGGAGCTTTGGGAGCCACTGTGTTGAGGGACTAATGCAGTGAGGAGCAGCTTCCCAAGTCCAGGTGGGGCTGCATTACTGCCCAGGCCAGACACACTCAGTCTTTCCAAAAACACAGACCTGTAGGACCCTGAATATCCCAGGTGGATCCTGCCCCTGCCACCCCCAGGCCTTCTCACACCTTTAACAGGAGCTGGATTCCCAAAACCAGCCACAAGCCCAGCAGACCAAGAGGGACTGCCTGCACAAGGATAAATTCAGGGCTGTTCCAGGTGAATCCTGAAGCTGGGGATCTGCTTTTTTCCTCTCTCACAGCCTTTTGCTGGGCCCATCTGTGTGGCAGGAGCTCCTCACAAGAGTAATTTCTGAGCTGATACCAGTGGGCGCTCAGCTCAGAAGGCAGCAGGGCCCACTGCTTGTGCCAGCCCCAAGGCTTCATCCACAGCAAGGAGTGGGGAAGCAGACACCTTTCCGAGCTGGCTTCTCCCTGTGCTGGGAGAAGCACGGGGGACATCTCCGGCCAGTCTCCTCTACCCTGCCAGTGTTCCCACTTCATTTCACACCACCTCCTTCCCTCCCTTTCCCAGCTGTCGGGAATGTGGGGAGGGATGGGGGCAGTGCACAAAGGGCGGGGATTTTGCCTGCTCCTCGGCAGCCTGGAAGCACCCTTGGGAGCGAGGCCGCAGATGGATGGCCTGGGGGAGGTGCCAGCAAAAAGCATACTGGGAGCATCTCCGCTGGCTCTCCCGAGCCGGAGGCATGTGGCGAGGTGCCTCTCTGGAGACACTGTTCTTGCGCGACTCCGGGGCTAAATTTGCCATGTGCTGCAGCGTGACTCCCACGTGGCGTGCTCCCACGTGGGCACACTCCTGCCTGCTCCTGCCTGCTCTGGCAGCACTGTGCAGGCGGCTCGGTGGCCTCTCAGGACAGCAATAAAAAGCAGGTTTTCACGCTGGCAGCTTTTCAAGGGACAGAGCAGTGTGACTTCGGGGTAAAGGCCTAGAGGATATGCAAGCAGGAGAAACAAATGCCATCAACCCCTCTCATCCTTGCTCTCTGGAAGACAGAAGTGATATTCTTTGCACATTTGAAAAGCCCAAGACAAGTATCTTAAACATGGAGCACGGCCAGTCCAATTACTTCTCTTGGTCTCGTGCCCAGGCTTTATTCCGTGAAACATCTCAGTGACAAATGTTCCCACTGCAAGAAACTTTCTAGTACTTCTTTTTTTTCCATTTCGTGACACTGTAAACTTGTGCCAGAGGCTGCTCAGAACCAAGGTGTAATTTGGATCCATCCAGGCCTCTGCAAAGTGCAGCTGGAAAATATCTCAGGAAGGAGATAATCGCTACGGCCTTGAGAAACAGCTTTGTATAAATGAACCCAGAGATTTCTTTTGTGGGAATAAACTTGGAGATATGTCCTTTCTCTCCTTTAATCTTTTCACTGGGATTTCCATATCAGCAACCTGAGGCCCAGCCAGTCTGTATTGCTCATTTTCAGTGTGTTTTAAGCATGGATTAATGGCAGATACTCATCTGTCCTTCTCTAACTAGCCATCTCATACCATTAAACTAAATAACTGCCAACCCAAGCATCTGAAAGCATGGATAAATAACATCTCCAACTGCCATTATTCATCTACCACAAAGAAAAAGTCCCAGTGGCAATTCAGGTTCAGACCTTTGCCTTGGAAAAATCAGTGCCTCTCCGTTGAGCACACTTGGCCATCTTGTGCTGGCAGAGAGCTGCTGTTTGTGTTGCTGCTTGAATGCATATTGTTTACATCAATGCTGTAAGAGGATCAGAGAGCGATGGGAGCTGCCATCCCCAGGGGTTAAACTCTGGTCTGGCTCCTAGGCCGGATCACAGCTCGTAAATGGGGAAGAAACTGGGAGGCAGCGGTGCATTTTGGAGGGGCAAGAAGTGTGCTAGTGACAGACCCACAGGCATGGAGTGCAGTGCCAGGTTGAGAGGAGCAGATCACTGCTCCTTCCTGGCCCTAAATTGTGTCTCAGCATCGGGGCTTCTTATTCAGTGCAGGACTCTGTGCAAAGAAGTTGCCAGCTCTGGTTTCTTAGCCAAATTAATAGTGCCAAGCAGGAACAAGATGTACTGGCGCGTGTCCCTGGGACCAGGTGGGTCCTGGCTGTCCCCCCAGGGGAGCCAGGGAAGGGAAAGGCTCCCCTCTCCCAGGCAGAGTTCAGCCCTGATGGCCTTGCTCTCTCAGAGCTCCAGGAGCCCCAGCATCCCTTAAGCTCCACTTCAGAGTCGTATTGATTGGTCATATTGGGAGTTAGGGAGAGGCAGGTTGCAGAGACGTGCACCTTCTCCATTCCCCCACCACCAGCACTGGGTGGCACAAGCCCTCTTGACCTCAGCTGTCCCCTGCATGTGGCTCATCCCCATCAGTGCCCTCCAGATATTTCCAAGCACTCGTGGCACAGCAAGCAGCAAAGTGCCTTTTTTTAGTTATTCTTGTGGCAATCCAGCACAAACCCCAAGTCTGCAGCCAGTGGCTCAACCACAAACTGCTTCCCTTTGGAAAGCACAGGGACAAATGGACTCTGGGGCCTGGGGAGCGCTGTGTGCAGAAAATCAGCATTACCTGGGGCAAAGCAGTCACTGGCAGCTCACAGAGCAGCTGCTGTGTGATGATGTTACAGAGCAGCAGGCTGTTTGTCACTGCCTTCCCTTTTATCTCCCCGGTGAAACCTCACGCGCTGTGCACACAGCTTTTCCTGATGGAGCTGCTGGATCATCACAAACCCATCCCTCCCCACGCCTCTCTTGAGATCTCACTAGAAAGTCTGGAGTCTTGGCCATCCAAAGGTGGAGACAAAATGGGAATTACCATTTTGAAGCAGCCTGAAAGCCCCAGGGTTTGCACACAGGCAAGGGCTCCCCAGCTCTGGTGCTGCCATGCACCGCTCGCAGTGCTGGCAGGTACCAAACCGTGTTTGGAGTTTTTTTACAAGCCATGGACTTACATTTACTTCTTTGCTTGCTGGAGGGAAGGCTGCCTATTATTCTGGTCCTCAGCATTTCACAAAGCCCTTAATTCACAGTTCAATTTGGGGTCCAGCAAAGCTTCAGATTTGTGGGAGACTGCTGGGAACTCTGGTTGGTTGTTAAAATATTCCTGGTATCACTTCCACTATCCCCACCCTAGCAAAAGGTGCTGGAGAATGTGAACAGTATCCTCTAGAGCCTTCAGAGGAATAGAAACCTCCTCAAACCAAGCTCGGTGACTGAAATTCAAAGCATGGCACTGAATTTTTTTAACAAAATGCTGTCATTATCCTAAATATAAAAGTGTTTGATTCCAAACCATTTTTTCATAGTAATATTAGACAAAAGCAGCTTGTTCTAAACATGTCACTTTTGACAAAACCAGCATCTTTGTGGCTGAAAATAAATACTCTGTGAATAAATCTCTATGCCAGTACTAGTGATAAGTCTTTCATTTCATGCTCTAATTGAACATTGGCTTTACAACTTAAAAGCAATCATCCTAAATTGCCTTCTGCTAATATTAATGCTTCAGACAAAGGGTAACAGCCAGATTATAGGTTCGTATATTATTCAGGCAAATCTGGGTTCTTCATACATCACTTTTAAAAAGAAAATTAATTTTTCCATGTGTCAGGAATGAAAATAGTAATAATGGATGATATGCTTACATCACCCTGTATTGCTGAGATTGGCAAGAACACTGCCTCTGAACAAAGTGAGCGTAGATAGCATGCGTGCCTCCATGCCAACCCAAGCAGGCGGGTGAGCAACCTCAAAAGTGCCGCTGCCTGTGACTTAAACCTGTACTTCTTTGGGTGACAAACTAGATCTCACATGCTGCACTGATAAGCAACACCCCCTTCCCCTGTTCAGTGCACACAACCTGTGTAAATCCCTCACCTGGCAGGTGGCTGTGTGAATTGGCAAGGACTCGCCCCCTCACACGGAGCTGAGAGCAGAGCTACAGAGGGGGTGTTCTGTCACAGCAGCAGTGCTGCCACAGGTCTGTTTTTGGGGAGGGTTGGTGCACTGCTCCAGCCGAGTGACCAGCAGGGTCCACGCAGAGCTGACACGGAGCCTGGACACATCAGCGACAGTCAGGGTCTTCCAGTGGGAAATAAACAAAAGCTCAAACCTTTGCCATCACCTGAAGCTGTGGTGTCAGGGCTAGACTTGCCTTTGAAGCATCTGGATTGCCCAGGAGATGGGAGTCACTAATCATTTGCAGATTTTCCTCCTGCTTTATCCATTTCCCAGCCCAGCTCCCTCACAGGGATGGCGGGGGTTTGCACAGCAGCCCTAGTGCCACTGTGCCACCCTGCATGCCCTCTGCTTTTTTGGCTGTGCCATGGGAAACCCACTCTTTCCCAGGCATCTGCTGGGAGCAGTGTATTTTTAGCTCTTGGTGCTGGGGCCAGGTGTCTGTACATGGCAGAGGAGTTCATGGATTCCTGGGAACTGCCTGTTCCCACTGCAGCTGCTGCCCTCCATTTGCAGGCACAAACCCCACCATCACCTCCTCACTCAGCAGCTTCATTTGCTCACCCCTTGTTTCCTCTTGTGGGAGCAGTCTTCCCTCTGTCAGCTTTCAAGAGCCACTTGTACTCACCCTGCAGCTTGAGATCCTGTCTGGCTTCTCACTCACTCTGACCCAGCCCAGCATGTTCAGGGGTTCACTGCCACCTAAATTGTTGGGGGATGTCTTTTGCATCAGCTGGAGCAAGTCTGTGCTTGTTCTGAGCTTGGATGACGGGGTGGGATCACACCTGGATCCAGCCATCACATCAGCGGTGCCAAATCACCCCTTTGCTCTCCTTAGGTGCTCTGGACCTCACACAGGAGGTTCGTGACCCTGGGAATGATGGTGAGAACTGAAGGTTCTGAAGCTGCTGGGGCATGGAGGTAGCAGGTGACGAAGGGAAAGCACCACATTGAAACTGTGCCGCCCTAGCACTGCTTCAGCCCAAGTCTGTCTTCCTTCCTTCCTTCCTTCCCTCCCTCCTTCCTTCCTTCCTTCCTTCCTTCCTTCCTTCCCTCCTTCTCTCCTTCCCACCCGTGGAAACAACTGCCCAGCAGATTGATGGCTCCTTGGGCAGAGACAGAGTGGAAGGTTGTGTGACCTGCAGAAGCACCACCCAGTAAAAATAGTAACCCAGTAAGAAAAAAGCAGCTGTAGCTGGGAGCTGTGCCTGGCTTTGGGGAGCATGGCCCCAACAGGGGACACATCCCTGCGGGCAGAGGCTGGGATGTTGTGAGCAGACACTTGCAGGATGGAGCAGTCCTTGCCCTCGTTGTAGCAAAGGGCTCTCGCAGCTCTCCTGCTCTGTCCTTGCGGGAGCTGAGGCTCCAAACAGAGCTGGGAGGGAATGTGTGACAGCTCAGGGCTTTCTTCTTGAGATCAAGATGCTTGGACAAGCAGAGAGTGAAGAGCAGCTGCAGCCCTGAGGAATGCACTGTGCCTGGCAAAGGATTTCTCTGTGCTTGCTGAGGAACATCTGATACCAATAGGTATCTGAAGTGGTCACACAAGAAATCCAGAGCTTGTTTAGGCTCAGGAGGCCGAATCCCAGTTGGTCATGTGTTGGGGTCAATGAAATAAGAAAACCATATAATTATGAGTGCCTAGCAAAAGATGCTGAGAGTATGGAAACTCTAGGCAAGATTGAGATGAAAACAAGCTTTGAGATACCAAGCCACAGTTACTGAACAACTGAAAAACAATGGTATAGCTGACTGAAACTGATCCCCTTTGATGAAACAATAGCCCTCTGCCCACAGAAAGGTCCAAGGGTCAGAGCAGACCCTGCCAGCTTGGCAGAGGGTCCAAAAAGCAGTTTTTAGGGTTTAAAATATAACGCCATATGGTAATACAATGATTCTTATAGGCTGTATGTAAATGCTATAGGATTTGTAGCTTTTTCTAGATTGGTTAATGTAAGTTAGAATATTCAGCACAGAAGATGATTTATTGAGATGTAAACGGGAAAAAAGGTATTCTGTTTCATATTCTGTTCTGTACCTTTATTCTGTATTGTATTCCTCCTCTGCTCTGCATTCTGTACTCTTCTTCTCTGCCTTCTGACCTGCCTTGAGCTGCGTCTGGCAGCTCCTAGCAGGTCCCCTGCCCTTCTACAATAGAACTCATGCTCTAAGACCTGACTTCAGAGATCTCTCGTCCCGTCCATCCTGTCTCGTCACCGTCCCAGCCGTCGTGGGCAGAACCACACAGAAGGCAGGGAGAAAGAAAAAATCTTACAGTCATGCTGCCATCCACGTGCCATACACAACCTAAGGAAGCCATCAGTGCCCCTCTGCAGTAGCTCAGCAATTTGCAGCAACATCCAGAGTCTGATGCAGCACTCCCAGCTCAGAGGCTCCCCAGGTGCTTCACAAAGCCCGGCTGGTGTCATGCAGTCACAGAGGCAGGGGACACAGCCACGGAGAGGCTGACACAGAGGTGATGTGTGCTGGAGCAGGCCTCAGAGTTCCCCAGCATGGGGCTGGCAGGCTGGGCACAGCCGGGGGCTGTGAGCAGCACCTCGCACAGACAGAGAAGCACTTGGGGCTTATCTGCTGGCTGGTATTTACTCCGCAGTTGTCAGTCTCCTGTTAAGAGTGGTACAGTAGGAAAATGCCTCTTGTTAATAGCTTGTTATCAGGACTGGTGCAGCTATGTACAAGCATTATCTCCTTGATCCCATCTGTCTCAGGAAATGTGGCTGAGGGGAGAGCGAGGGTGGAGCTCGGTGGCTGCAGGAGACGGGGAGAGAGACCTGGGCACCCCACGGCTACATCGTGGCCATCTCTAATTCATCCCCGCTCAGTGGAGCACTTGGAAATGTCACTGGGGAGCTGCAGTGGCCGTGATTGATGTCACTGGGGAGCTGCAGTGGCCGTGATTGATCGTGTCTCTGCTGCACACTGACGGAGGAGAGCGGCTCCAGCAAGAGGAGACCTTGGCTCCCGAGCCTCCCCTTGAAGTGCAGGAATGAATTATGCAAACTAATTCGTCCCTTGGCTCCTCCGACAGCTGCTGCCTTCCCAACACCTCCTGCCTTCACATCTTTCTTTATCTCTGAGCAGTTTTAGAGCCATGGAGGCTACATATTTTTTAGTCCGTTGTCCGGGTGTGTCCCAGGATGCCTGTGGAGATGGGGGCAGCTCATCACCTGTTGTAGGATGTTGTCCCATACACAAAGATAAATTGCTTTAAACTAGTCTTGACCAGAGCCTCTGGGCTCCTAGATTCATGAGGAAATCATAAGCCATGTTAATATATAATTGTTTTCTTCTGGCAGCTGGCAGAGCTCCAAGCACTGCTGCTCACCGATGGCACCGTGGCCTCACCGCAGCAGGGCCAGGGTCAGGGGTGCCAGCCCAGCACCAGTGCTGATGTGCTGTGGGGAGCTCCCTCCCAGGGCAGCAGCCCATTGCTCCCCAGCACGATCCCTGCTGGTGCTGCCTGGGAGGCTGGACGGAACTGGCAGCCTTCTTTTGGCTCAGCTAACAGATATGTAAGGGCTCCTGTGCTGGGGACACACACACAGGCTGGGATGGGTTGTTAAGCTCCCTGCATGGACTGATGCTGTCTCCAGTGGACGGGAAGAGGGGTGGAGAGAGAAGTGGGCCAATGGAGAAGGGCATCTGCACAACAGTGTTTGGTCAGGTTTTTGTGTCCCTGTCCCATTGCAGAGGAGATTTGGTCCTCATTTGTCCAAGCTAAGCAGGTGTCCCCTCCTGCCCATGACTCTGCTGCACTGCTTGCCCTGGCTGCTTACTGGGATTTTGGTCCCTGAGAGAGCTGGAAGCTGAGGCAGGCGAGAGGAGGGCAGAGATGAACCAAATGGGAGCAGGATGGACATGTTGAAGAAGGTGGACACAGGACCCTCACAAAAGTCATACTTAAGTCACCTCTTTTCCACATCCCTGCTGTGATATGCCCAAGTCACAGGTTGCCAGCACAGCACAGGAGCCAGGGGAGCTGCCATTTCCCCAGCTGAAAGCCACATTTTGTGTATAAGTGAATTGGCAAATAGCCTGTCTCATTTTGATTCAAAAAGCTCCCAGACTGGAGAACTGCAGTGAAAGTGGCTGTTTTAATCTGTCACTTGCTGGCAGGTGGGGGAATGGGCTGACCCAGAGACAGGGAGTTCATCAGCTTTTGGGGGAATTAAAATAGGAAACCTTTTTTTTTTGTTCCAAGTGTTGGGGAAAACAAACCCAAAACATCAAAAATCTCACAGAAACAGCTCCTCTTGCTGCCTGTAAGGCAGTAGGAATATTTCCTTCCTGCTGTTCTTTGTCCATGCAGAGCAGGGGCAGGCAGGGCTCGGCTTTTATGCCAATATTGTCGGCCAGAAAATGGGTTTTAGTTATGGCTGAATCTTGAAAGTGACGCTGAGCTTGGAATGCTCCCAGTGATGGCAGCTCAGTGTGGAAATGGTTTAAAAGGACTGTTTCCCTCCCGCTCTCCCAGGAGCGCTCAGTTGCATGCGCTGGCCCTGCTGTGTGCTCAGAGAGATTTGGGCAGGCAGCACCATCACACTTGACTGCTGGAGCTGTAGTATGGGAACGCTGAACTTTGGATTTATGGTGAATTTTCGCAGAATTAAGGTTGTAGGGACAAGCTTTGCTTTCCTACCCGTGGGCACTTCGGTGCACAGGTAGCTCTCAACACACTCAGTGCAATGCAGAGACTGCCAGGCCCCTGGGAATGTGGTGAGAAATTATCAGGGCACTTGCGTGAGGCAAGACAGCGCTCGAGAAGGCCGTGGGAGCCGTGCTGTGTCTGTGTGGTCACACTGCCCTGCTGCTGGGCAATCAAAGCATTAAATTCCCACAAACCACCCGCATCAGGAATCTGTCAGCAAGGTGGACCCTGCTGAAGTGGGTTGGGGCCATCGTTCTTCCAACCAGCTCATGTAGGGTTTGTGTTTTTGAGATGCGGAGTTTTAATTTCTCCCTGTGCTTTCGGCTGTCTGGAGCACCAAGTCTTCAGCACATGAGGTAATGAAATCCAAGATTATTAGCTTTTGTGGTTTGCCACTGTTTGCAGAAGAAAATAATAACTAGCTTAAATACCTATTAGTCATCCATAGCTCTGTGTGTCTGCATTGTGAGTTTAGAAAGCAGGTGCAATTTAGAAGGTCAGGGGAATTTTTAAAATTTTCTTTATGAAGAATATCTTAAAAGTGCACTTGTGAAAAATCAGCTTTTAAGTATGGAAAACTTGATACAGCTTGGCAGCTCTCAGTGATTAAAAAGCCAGTGTTCAAACCCATTTCTAAAGTGCTAGTAGGAAACAGAAATGTTTTCTGCCAGAGTTTAGAGCACAGCTTAACCCTGAGCCCAGCTTCAGGAAACAGATGTAAAATGCTGTGGGTGGTTTTGTGGTGTATTGTTGTCTAAGGCTGGTTTATGTCGCTGGCCTGGGCAGGGAAGTTAAAACTGTTTGCATGGATCTCTTCCCTTCTCAGTGTTGTTTCGTTTCACTTTACAGATGAAAGCATCTCCCTCTGAGCTAGGGAGCCCCAGAGCTCTTCCCTGTGTCTGTGGGATTTCTGGCCAGTTGCTTCTCAAAGGCTTTGGAGAGAAGACATGAAATAACCACAGGGAGCTGGGAGGCCTCCTTTCTGGCTTTGCCTAGGAAAAAATCCCAGCAAGATGGGCCATGCATCCATCAGAGAAGCCCTATCCCAGAATCCTGAACCTGCTGGCCAGGTGTAAGGGGGCAGGCATAGGTTGGTGGCGAAGATGAACCCAGAAAAGAGGGAAGATCATTTTTATTTGGCATCATCTCATTTCACTCAGTTAAGCTGCTTTCACCACCATTTCACGGTCTGCAAGGGCCTCACACAGATTTCAAAGTGCTGTTCCCAAATCCTGGCAGAGGGAAGGCTGGGGAGATGTCTTCTCTAGACTTGTTCTTGCGTTATAGACGGAAAAATAGGAAAGCAGCATTTGAGAGTGGATTGGAGATGTCAGCAAGGGTCTGTCCAGGGCTCATGGGTTCCCTTGCTTAGCCCACATCACCAAGGCAGGGCTCAGAGGGGCCCAAGCTCAGCCATGGAAGAACCTGGGGTACAGAGGGCTCAGGGAGAGAGCCCCAGCTGTGATGGGCTGAACCAGCCCTGCTGCCTGTGCCTGGGAGCATCCTCGATGGATATCCACGCTGGACCCCTTGCGGGGCTCACAGCGCAGTGTTTGCCACCAGGATTTCTCATTCCTCTGCAGCAGCAGAGCAGGGAAAGGCTTCTTCTGTTGCAAACCAGAGCACTCAACCCGTGGCACGCTGCAAGCGTGCTGCAGTGCCTGCATCAGCCTGGAAATATCCCAGAGAGGTGCCAGACCCTGCTCACTGAGCCCTTTCTTGCAGGAAGAGATGGCACAGGTCACTTCACCGCCGATAAAATTCCACTCTAAGATGCAGAAGGGAGCTGAGCAGATATTCCCACTGCAGGAGCTGAAACCCCCTTGCAGCCTTTCCCACTGCTGGGGGGAGCATGGGAGAGAGGGGCAAGCACCTCTTTGTGCTCCTTGTCCTCATGCCATGTCCTGGCATGCAGGGCTCAGGGGATGAGCTGGGTTGAAAACTGGGGTGAATCTGATTTCAGATTGCTGATCCAACCTAGCACTGCTCTGGGGAGGAACAGATGCCCTTGCTACTCAAATCTAGGAAAAGTTGCAACTAATGGGTATTGATCAGAGGAGAAAGCAGATCTGTGGGCACAAACTCATGTGCGAGCTTGAAAGAAGTATGTTCCCTAAAAGAGGAATAGTGTGAATAATCAGGCTTTGAGACAAATGCTAATCAGCATTGCATCTTGCCTCTGAATCTCCAAACACAGTGTTTAATCTCTGAAATTAAATATTTCCCCGGTGAGAAGTTAGACAACTTCAAGAGGCTCGTGTTTGAAAAATTCAGCTTGGTGTGCGTTGGTTTCAGATCTTTCTGACTGTGTGGAGTTTGGTCTGTCCAGAAGCTGGCCCAGCCCCTGGATCTCTGAGCAAAGCAAAAATACCCATTTCTTCCCTGCTTTATTGAGAGAGCAACAGAGAAACATGTATTAATCAAAGGCTACCCAGGACAGCTTTCAATCAGATCTAAAGGCACAGAGTTCTTCGTTACAAGAACCATGACACAAACATTTTCCCATTGGGAAATATTTTATCAAAGATGAAAGCTCACATGTTTGTTACGTGGAAAAGTATCTCCTGCAAGTGGCATCTTGGTGTTGGTAGTCAGTGGGGTTACATAGCACTGGATACAGGAGCTCAGCCATAGGGGAAGAATGGATTTACAGGGACATGAGTTGCACATCTGACCACTGTAGGTCCAAGCAGTTGATTAATCAATAACTGGTATCCACCCCAGCTTTTCAGTGCACTAGTGATTTCTAGTTTACAGCAGTCTCAGATGGATTCACCTTTTATTACGTGCTCTGGTCTGGAAAGTGTGCACGTGCATGCATCTATACAGAGACCCATGTGAGCACCCTGCCCTTGCTTGGGGGTGGGCCTTGCTTTGACCAAAGACCTCTTGAGGTCCCTGCCCACCTGTGAGCCCTCCTACAACTCTGTGTTTCTGTCCAGGCTTCAGGAGAGGGTATCTGTGCTTCCCTGAGTGCTCTGTGTCCGTATATGCGTGTATGTGATGCTCACTACAGCAAAACAAGCTGAATGAAGTCACAAAGAAGCAAGAATAAAAACCGTGCCTTGCTAATAAAAAAAACTAATTAGTTTTAAAAAAACCACCAGCAACAACAATAGATAAGGCAGAGGTTTGTTTGTTCCTCTTAGGAATAAGTGTTCTGCTATTACAGTACTTATTTTGGAAATTTCATGATGGTGATTTCATTCTTTGTAGCCACGTGTGGCTCAGTACATTTTTACCATGGTTGCCAAGTAACAATCACTAAGCATTTATGTCTAGATCAGTAGAGGCGAGTGGAGGGAATGGATAAAATCTATTTTCAGAGACATAATCATCGGTGGCTCTTTGTAGGTTAATGGTTAAGTTCACTCAGCAGGGACAGTGTTTTGAAGGCCTCGGGATTTAAAAACAGGAAAATAAAAAGCAGAGAGACTAAAGGGGGGGGGGGTTTTATCATTATTATTATTATTCTTTCAGAGCAGAATGGCTTACGAGTGATTAGAAAGGCATTACCTATGTTGGACGTCAAGTCCCGCGTGCAACAGGAGCTCTGTAGTCCCCTCCTTGGGGCTGCCCTGCGACCTGCTTGTTTCCTCCCATGTTTACTGTGCCAAAACCTCCGGCACCACAGACCCCACTCTGGCCTTGTTCTGCTCCTGGGGCAGCTCACAGCTGGTGCAGGTGGAGGAAAGGTTTCCCTCACTGCAAAAAAACGTTGGAGCAGCGGGGGGAAAGCAGGGAGGGGAGCCAGGATATCTGGCTAACAGTAACTCTGGCACAGCAGAGGCTACGGTGTGGCCTCTGCTGCACCAAGGGATGGCTCCAGACTATCCTGCCACGAGTTCTCCCTGCCAGCCAGCCTGACCTGCCTCTGTGTCACCAGCACCACCACCTCCCCTGCCCAACAGATGGGGTGTTTTCACCCCTACACCCAGAGATTTTCTCAGAAGAGCTCTCCTCTCCCATGACTGGTGCCTCCTGAGCTTTTTCAGTACCCTCTAACACACCTCAAGGTCACCTTTCCAAGGATATCGTGCCATTTATGCAGCATTCAGGGCGGGTTGTGTGCCCTGTCATCTTCCAGTGGAGTCCCTCCACATCCCTGGGCACCTTCCTCATTACCGCAGAAATAATGCCCACTGATTCCCAAGAGCTGCCTAACCCTTGGGATCCCTTCCTGAAGAGTTGCTGCTGGTGTTTCCACTGCCCTCGGGATGTCTCACATGCCGCAAAACCCAGGCTGTGCCCTGGGACGTGCCGAGGCCATGCTGGAGCAGCCTGGCAGGAGGTGGAGATTAGGGATGAGCGCTGCTCTCTGCTTGGCCAGCCTGGGCCAGCTGCTGGCGTGTCCCCAGGCTCAGCACTTCCACTGCGCTGGCAGGGCTGGGGCTGTCACACAACTCCCCTTTTCTCCCAAAAAGGAAAAGTCAACCCTGGAAAAAGGGCCAGGTGTTAATTACATTTCATAATCCTTTCTGTGGCAGGCCAGCATGTGGGATGTACCTGGAGAGAGGGCTTGGCTTCCCTTAATGCTGTTTCCATCAGGTGTGTACTTCAGAGGAAATAAACTTAAGCGGGAGGAGCACCTGGGCACATTTCCAGGAACCCTCTGTGACCAGCCGGGGTTTGTCTTGGCAGATCAAGACTCGGGGATGAGCCAAGGAGGCAGCACTCACTGCTGACTCTGGCTTAATTCAGCATCCCCTCCTGGGAGAGGAGTCAGGGCTGCCCTGCAGCCCCTGCTGCTGGGGAGGGAGGCAGTGCCAGAGGGATTGATGGAGAGGGCAGGAGAAATGCCGGGGAGCAGGGGTGACTGAGCTCGGGGTGCTCGGTGGTGAACACGCTGGGGAAGGGAGTGCAAAGAGGGGCTCCCCTGGCCCTGGGTGCTTCTTGTGGAATGATACCTGGCAGGTGGCACTGCTCCCTGCATGGATTGCAGGGATAACAAACCAATGTTTTAATCAAGGGGATGAGCACTCTGTAAGATGACTGATCCTGCTCACTCGGGGGGGAAGTCGTGCCCGGGTTTGTCAAGGTCTGAGACACCCACGGGTGCTGCTGCTGCCCACAGCCCTGGTGCACCAGCAGCCTTTGCCTGCCTGCTTTTGACATGGAATGAAGAGCCAAATGGCATGGGTGTGTTTGGCAGGAACAGGCTGTGAGGAAGGACTTGGAAGCACTGCCACACCTGGCACTGGCAGCACATTTCCCTCCGGTTTCGCAGGGGCATGAAGTTCCTGCCTGGTGTCCCCAGAACTCCCACACACAATTCCCTATCCTCCCACCTGAAAGCCGGGTTGTCAGCAGACAGGAGCAGCTACCTGGAGGAGAAAAAGGGATTTGCTGAGTGTTTTTGCAGGTTCCTTGGAGATGGTGAGCGCGAAGGCGATCCATGTTCTCCCCACAGAAGGAAGGAGTGGTTCCTATTTAATTGTGGGATGCAGGATCGCTGTCCCACACTGCTGAGCAGGCTGGAAACCAAGCAGGGCCGGACCAAAATGTGCCAGAGCAGAACTGCTGGCGCTCTCCCACCCAGGCCCTCCCCCTTGTGAAACAGCAGTATTTTTAGAGGATTGGTCATATCACAGAGTTCATTTCGTGTTTGTTGGCTGGGATTGCTGAGTCCATCTGTGGTTAGTAAGTGATGTAAGAGGGGTGGAGCTGGAAACCACCAGGATGAGTGGTGCAACACGAATGGGAGTCCCAGCGTTTGCCTTGGATGTGAGGAAAGGCGTTGGAGTTCTGTTATTTGGGCCAGAGGGCCGAACAGTTTTTGTGATCTGCCATTGGACTGGTGTGTGCTCTAATGAGGGTGTAAGGACAGCTGGATTTAGGACTGGGAGGTTGCTCTCGTACAAGTGAGAGTTCCAGTCATTGTGGAGAGGATCTGGTGAGGGTGTTCATAGGGGTGTTGTGGCCCCTATGTTGTTACAAACATGGAAAGTAAGATTGTAAATGAATCAACTAAATACATAAGCATTTAGCTTATGCAATACCAATATTGCATAAGCTCAATATTAATGCAAATGCAATATAAATATTGCATTCAGCTTATGCAATACCAATAGCATAAGGTACATTAAATGGATCTTAAGACATAGGGAAATGCATCATTTTTAATAAAAAAGGCATCTACCTATTTTGGGTCATAAACACCGTATTTAAGAAAATGGGTCTCTGGTGAACTCCCATCCTTCAGCATCCTTTTCCTCCAGGGCAAGAAGGTTTTGAGGATGGGAGGGGTAACAGAGCCAGTTCAGCCTTTAGTGTCAGTGAGGGCATTGTCACTTGTGCTGCCAAACCCCCCAGAGCTGGGGGCAGCTGCTGCCAGGCTGAACCAGAGCTGAGCTTCTCTGTGTGCAGCCCTCTGGTGACCACAGTCCTGAGCAAGATGAGACCAGATATGTCCTTGGGTGAGGTGTGGGCTGCGTGTTACTGCTGCTTGGGGAGTTACAGTGAACAGCTGCAAAGGGAGGTGCAGAAAAGGCTTAGTGCTCAGATCTGCACAACAGGGCCCCATCTGTTCTCCAGGAAATAGCTGCTTGTAATAAATTAACATCTTACACCTTCTGACCAAAAAAATTCCCAAAAAAAATGAAAACAACAACAACAACAAAAAAACCCTGCTGAACTGCAGTGGAAAAAACTTTCTCCTTCCACTTATAAAATCCAGTCGTTGGAAATGAGCAGCTCCCAGTCTAGCAGGAATTTAAGTTCACATTGAAGAGTTGCAGGCTTAGGTTGAGCGTGTTTTTTTCAAGTAGATTTCGACTTCTAGATCCAAACTTAATTGTCCTCTTCTGATGGACTGAGGTTTGGGAAAAAATAGAGGCAGTCCACTACTATTTACCTATGCTTTTAAAAACCCTGCCTTCCTCTGAGAGTCACGAGTGGGGGGGGAAAAACACATGGCTTCATCTGACTGCATTTCATGGAGCAGGAGAGATAAGAAGCCCTGCAGGACCTTTGCTTTTTAAACATGAGCTCAGTGCTGGATTTCACACCTCGCTATCAGAGAGTTTCTGCCTGGTGCAGTGCCTTACCTATTTGGGAAGAGGTGCATGGCATTCCTGCCTGCTGTGCCAGCACTCAGCCCCGGAGGTGTTGAGAGAAAGGCAGCTGGAGCTGGAGCTGTTTGGCTTGGACCCAGCCAGACATCACTTTTCCAGCGTGTTCCAGGCAGATATGGACATCCTGATGCACCAGCAGCCCTCCCCGTGCCACCAGCTGGCTGGGACATTTCACTTGGCACCTGCCAAGGCTGCTCGGTCAAACCCAACGTGGCCGCGCCATTCCTGCCTCACAGCCACTGCAGTCCCCTCGGGGATGCTGGTGCATGAGCCCAAACAGCTGCTGCTTGCAGAGGTGTGTTTCGTCTTTTTTTTCAGCAAAACGAGCCTGAGAGGCAGGGCACGTAGCAGTTGGTTAGGTTAGCAAAGCACCCGAGGCTCGGGGGAGACGCCGCCTGCGTGCTGGGGTGGTTTTGCCGGGAAGCGTCCCGCTGAGCCTGGCAGCACCGTTGCTCCAAGGCAGCTCCCGGGGAAGCACTCCGCCAGCCTTTGGAGACACCCACTCCATCGTGTGGATGGAAACACAGCCCGAAGTGGGCAAGACACAGGGAGAGATGGAAGATCAGCACCGTGGGGACGTTGGGGATGAGTAACAGAGACAGGAACGCTTGTGTCAAACGCCACTCTGAGTCAAATCAGGCTGAGAGCGTTCACAGGCGGGCGCTGTAGGGCGGCGCATGGTCAGACTGGTTTTGGAAGCTAAAAATAGCGGCAGAGCAGAGTCAGTCCTTGATTAATCTGGGCTTGTTTAGGCCAGACGTCCTGATCCAGTTCAATACTTTCATTAAAAAGGCTGCATTTACAGCGCTGCTGAACTGGCCCATTGCCCACTAGGGTGACACTGGCCACTGGGCACTGGGCCAGCTTGACTGGGTGACTTCAGCATCCTCCTCCAATGGCTGCAACGAAATGTTGGTCTGGCTCATTCTCCTGAGACCATCATACAGTCGGTCACAAGCAGAGCTGGGATTTCTCTGCTGGATTTCTCTGATGTCTCAGCCCCAGGCTCACGAACATCCCCTTCTGTCCCCGGAATTCTGCTGGCAGGCCAGAGTTTTCTGACGTCTAATAACAACACTATGCCAAAATGCATTTTTGAACGTGGCTAAAAAGTGCAGGCTGTCATGGACTTCCCGAGGAGAGGGAGGGGAGGGAGGCAAGGCAGGAAAATGAGTGTGCATTGGTGATCCACTGTGTTTGGCTTCATCATAGCCTAAATGTTGTCCCCAGGACATACCGAACTGTCCAGTGGTGGAGGGGGCTGCTGAGAGCAAATCCATCTGTTCTGGCAGCCCTGGGATGAGTCCTGTGCCTCTTTTCCTAGAAGAAATTATCACTGCAAGGGAGAGGGAACCAGAGGAGAGCGGATGGACAGAGCAGGGTGTCCTGGTGTCTCCAGGCTGGCTTGGCTTGCCTGGGAAAAGCCCAGGCCATCCAAGTGGCAATTTATGTCACTTCTGATGCGGGGACAGAAGGTCACTGACTCAAAACTGAGAGAGAGATTCTTTGTTTGCCCACAGTCAGCTGATTAAAACCATATTTTCCACACATTTGAGTAGTGATTAGTGCTGAAATGCAAATCTCATGCAAATTGGTGCAAATGGCTGGTGTGCACAGCCAGCTCCAAAGTCAGTAATTTTCCTTTCCTCTGAGGCATTTGGGCACTTTTAATGTTGACGTGGGGGAGCTGGACAAACCCCCTTGTGGCCCGAGCACGTAGCTGAAGCAAACAGCGTGGAGAGAGTGGGGAAAATCAACTGGCAGCTGGATGCACTCACCAAATGACACCTAGCTTGGGTGCATCAATCCATGGATCTTGTGCAAAGGTCTTTATTAAATAAACAGCTACAAACAGCTCAAACAGGCCCTGCATGTATCTCACTTCCCAGACTTTTTTCTCTTGTTTGCCAGGGCCTTCCTGCAGTGCTGTCTGTGGAATGGCCTGTCCCTTTCCAAATCAAAATGCCATCATGCTTGCTGGATAAAGTAACAAAACATGTTTCTCTAAGGATCAGATTTGGAAAGAGGATCTATAAACACAACGAAAGCAAAAAAATCCCCAAGCCCTTGTGACAAAGAATAATTGCAAATATATATATGCACAAAAATATGTGCATATTTTTCACTTGACTCCTGTTTTCCTTTGGCTTGCAGCTCCAGGGCATTGCTTCAGTCTGGCAGTGAGGCCAAGTTTCCTCACTTCCAGGCAGATTTGTGGGGACAGCAGAGAGGCCAAGAGAAATAAATAAATAATGGCTCACAAAGTGAAATATTATATTTAGTAAGGCTGATGGGTCCTCCTGAAACCCGGTTGTGAAAACTTTTAAAAGTGTCTGTTTCCTGTAGCTATCAGCATGCTAGAGAAGGGGAAGCCCTACAGGCTTGTCAAAGTTTTTCCCAACGGCTGCAGCTTTCACAGCTGGTCCTGATTTGCCTGGATATTGCTCATTTTTCTAGAGCTCGTAACAGCCCTGGAATGGAAATCCTGGCTCCCCTGGCACCCAGTGCATCGCCATGGTGTGCTGGAGGGTGAAGGGTGCCAGCCCAAAAATCATTCATCCTGATTAGCTCTTGGCTTTCCCTGCAGTTTGGGAAAAGGAGGCTGGAACCCTGAATAATAGAGTGGACAGAGGAGGCCTGATAAAGGACAAAATTCATGGTGTATGTAAGGCCCATCACATCAGCAAACAGGTTTGTGCTGCTTGTGGCGTTGCCCTTCTCCACACACCGCGTTCACAGGGCTTGAGTGTGCTGGAAAACAAACCCTTACCTGCGGCTGCCTGCTGATCACCAACTGCAGGAGGGAAACGGGGCTGCTCGGGGCTTAAAAAGGCAAAAGCAACCCAAGCCAGCCAGGAGGCTACAAGTGCTGGGGCTGAGTGCCTCTGGGCTCTGTGTGTGTGTGCCTGTGCCTATTAAATATACATGGCCCTGCTATTTGTGGGACGCCGCGTGTGTACCAGGGAGGTGACTGGGCTGGCGTGTGATGGCTCTGCCTCACAGCAGACACAGAGAACTCGCTGCCTATGCCCAGATCTTCTACGAAGCACACGTAAATCTTGCCATCTTCAGCTTTCAAACCAGCCTCCCTCTGACTTTTTTTATAGCACAGCTGTTTCAGGTGGGAAAAAATGGCATTTTCTGCCCCCCTGGAAAAGCTGTGGTCTCCCCTCCTGACAGGGCTTGCTGCCTTGCCCGAGGATGTGGTGCAGGCTTCTCTGCTCTTCAGCTGGAAATCATTTTTGTTCGCTGCTTTTCTGCCAAGGCCCCACTGCATGCAAATCGTTGTCCACTTGGAATATACCTTGGGCATTTTTATCTGGGTTTCTGGGAGCTGGGTAACATGTCTGTGTGCCTATTTCTAGGATTTTGACATGCAGCTGTTTATTTGAGATTTAGAAATGGAAATCTCATCTTCACGAGTCACTCTGGAATTTTCCTCCAAAGATCAGTGAAAGCAGTCATTAATATGGGGCATCATTTATAGCTCTGTGCAGAATAATCCTCCAGGCTCTCTGGCAGCCATGAATTGGAAAACAATAAAGACCATTGCTAGAGGGTTATTTTTTTAAAAAAAACCAAACAAACAAAAAAAACCCCAATCATGTTCTTTGATACACTGTCTAGCTCTCAGAAAAGGAGGCAGCAAATTGAAAATCTCTCAGAAAATACATACAGCACCATTCCAAATTCTTGAGGTTTTGGGGTTGTTTTTTATTCCCCATGCCCTGACATCTTCTCCAAGTAGTGCCAATAAAATTAGAGACTTTTGCTAATGTGATCTGTGAAGGTTCCTCTGGGGAAACAGCAACTGTGAACAAATGTTCACTTCCAGGGAGGGCTCCAAGGCTGCTGCAGCTGCCCCTGGGCTCCTCGGCTCAGCCGAACACATGAGCCCTGTGCACGCAGAGCTGGGGCCCACCCCGGCTCTCCTGGTGCTGCCACACTCGGAGCTCTTCTGGAGCCTCATCCCTTGCTTGCTGCTGAGATTTTCCCCATTCGTTTGGAAATGCAGTCAAAACATGCTGCAGATTGAAGCAGGGGGAAATCTGACAGGATTGTCCGGCCTCACAGCCCCTCTCTTCAGCTTTGGTCTGGATCCCCACACGTTTTGCTGCACATGATGGTGCCATAGGCTGAGACTTTTGGGTGCTCTTGCAGCTTCTGGCCCATCACACTCATGCACATGGCCAGAAACCTTCACTCACCATGCTTGAGCCCTGGGGTGGTTAGGGTTTAATTTAACCTAAATAGCTTTAAAATGTGAATGCTGGTGAGAAAATAAAACTTAACTGTGTGTGGCTACTAGAGGATCCCTACCTGAGTGTAGTAAATAAATACGCTCATGGTCGGTTCAGCATCCTGATATTCAATAGGAAACTAGATATCATGATGAGATGATGTGAATTGATGTGATGAATGGCAGCAGGGGGGCTGCATTGCAGAGCATTCGGAAGGGCACCTCAGCATGTCTTTGAATGGAGTCTCCAGCTGAGATTTCATTCTCTTCTTTGAAAGCATTAATAGCCCCACAACAGCACTTGTCCATGCTTGAAGGAGAAGCAAATGAGTGTCAGAGAGGAAGAGGGGCCAGATACAAAAGGCAGCTTGTACTTCCTGGCTGATTGTTTTGGTCAATTTGGTTTCCTCTCACTACACTTTACTACGGTTTCCTTGAATCCTGACAGTGTCTTTAGAACACTTCTTAAAATCTACTTTTATAATACTGCAGTTGCCATCACTAGGGAGGCTTTCTGCAGCCAAAGGCAACTCAAGCCAGCTTTGCTTCTATCTCTCTCTCCTTCCCTCCCCAGCTTTGCCCTGGGAGGACTCTCTGGGAAACCATTTTTCCCTTGGCCTCCCTCCTGCCTTCCTTCCACCCAACAGCTCCCGAACCATCCCAGTGGCTCCCACCAGGCCCACACTAGGGAGAAACTCCCGAGCACAGTACTGAGGTGCGTTCCCACTTCTTCAGGCTTTAAATGCTTCTAAGTCTTCTGGTATTAAATTGCCCTTCCCAGGAGCAGCAGGGTTTTGGGTTTTTTTGTAGCATCACTGCACCTGCAGCCAGAGAACACAGCTCAAGGAGCAGGTTCTACCTGCCCAGCCAAGTGCTTTGGACAGAGTTAAACTCTGGCTTTCCCCAGCAGCCCTGGCTCACTAAGTCAAGCTCAGGATCAGGATGGACAGAAAAGGAGAATCATCCCCTGCAGATCCCAGGCTGAGTATGGGGGGGCAAGTGTCTATGTGCCAACAAGCTTCATCATTCACCTAGCACCAGCTGGTAAGGAGGGCTACCAAAAATACTGCAGAGAGCCTGTCATCCTTGCAGCAAGGATGCAAGGTCTGTGGTACAGAGTCCATGTGCCTGGAGACATTCACAGCTCAGAGGCCAGCAGTAAGGAGGAGGAGGAGGGGAGGCATGGCTGTGGAATTTCTCAGGCCCCATGGCTGCCCCTGCCATGGGTGGCCAGCCAGCTTTCCCGTTTCTGCCAGAGCTCCCAGCTCCCCAGCGGCTCCCAGGCACAGGAAAAGCCCTGCTGAGGGCACAGCCTGTGCAAAAGCAGGTTTGGCACTGGGAAAGAATGGAGCATTTCCAGAGCAGATTAAATCTTCCAAGACTTTGAGCTGCCAGTTTGAAGAAGCCTACGCATTTTGCAAGTTTTTAGAGTCTTAGAACTTGGTCTAATTTAAGCAAATTGGCACATCCTGAGCACTAGAGAGAGATCCTTCTGCTAAGTTTCGTCCTCTGCAGCAAAGCATAAGGAAGAGAGAATTACTCAATATAGTGTTTGGGAAAAAAATGTTTGCATGGGCAGAGCAGCATTTTTTTTTTTTCCCAAAGCTGAGACGGTGGGGCTTTTCATTACTCTCTCATCAGTGGCCACTCTACATGGAGAGTTTCATTCTGAATGGCTAAAGTCTGGCAAAGCACCAAGCATCTGAGACAGACTCTAAAATAGTGGAAAGTCGTGGGCAAGCTTAACAACAGGCGCTGCCTTTAACTCCCAGCCCTGACTGCATCAGGCATCCGGATGAGCATGTGTAAGATATGAGGACCTGCTGGAGAAACAGCATCTGGGAAGTTTTCCCTCTCCTTGCCTTAACTAAGGATTGCAGAGGGATGGCAAGCAGCTTACGGGCTCTGGGGTTTGTGTGGGAATTGCCACTTCCGCGTAACATCTGCAGTTCCCAGCACAAGAGAAATGTGCAGCTGGACCTGGGGCGGCCCCTGTGCAGCCCTGGCGTGAGGTGGGGCTGGAGAAAGCCCCGTCTTCGTGTACAGTCTGGTGGTGTTTGTCTTCTGACCTTTAGTGGTGGATCTCGATGATCTTGGATGTCTTTTCCAACCTAAATGATTCTGTGATCCTGTGACTGTCACAGGAGCGAATCCAGCACGTGTGTGTCCACGGGGCTCTGCAGTAGGATTTTTCCATCCCGTGTTCCGTGTATCTGCCAGCCCTCTTGTAGGCAGACACCGGAGCTGCTGAGCTGGCCACAAAGGGTGTAATTTTTAGCCCCCCACAAAGCTGGATTTAGGTTGCTCCCACAGGGAGATCTCCTCTGAGAACCTGAACACACAGGTCCAGGCCGAAGCCACCGAATGCTGTGTCCTGCTGCCGCACACGTGGCTGAAACCTCTGTGGGCAGGGACTTTTCTGGATTGCCATTTTTAAAAGCTCCTGGCCGTTTTCACCCAGGTACATGCAAACCAAAATATGGACCCAGTTTTCCCCTGGGAAGAGGGGAAGAGCTGCTGGCCAGGGCTGAGCCCATCACAGGCACCCTGCCCAGCCAAAAGCCGTCACAGAGCGTTCAAGTGCTCTTCCCCTCTCACGTTTCTCTTGGCCACTTGGTTCCTCTTATTTTAGCTTTGTTTGAACAATCTCCTTGGTAACTGGAGACAGAAGCAGAATTTTTTCATCCTCCTCATCGGATTGGTTTCCTGCCTATCTCAGCACTGGGAGGGATCCTTGGCAAACTTGTGTTTGCTTTTGTGCTCCCACCACAGGCTTTAACCCCATGGATCACCGGGGTTAGGTGATCAGGAGACCTGGTGTCTCTTTCAAAAGGTTTTTATGCACAGAGTTACAGCTGAGAGGGACGTATTTCACAACTTAATTTATTTGGCAGTAAACTGGTGGTGTGTCAGTCACCGTGTGAGTGGTGGCTCTTGAAGTTGCCCACATGCTCCTGACCTCCAGAATGTCCAGCAACAGGGAAACTCCACTGGAATGGCCTTTGTCAGGATGCTGCAGCCACCAGAGTGGCAAAACCCTTCAGCAGGGGCAGGGAGTGGCTCCTTGCTGTGGCAGCACCCTCCACCCAGGCCTCAACTGACACACTTTTTTCATCTGCCCTCTGGAGATGGAAGTCATTTAAAAGGAATAGGGGAAAAAAAACCCCAAACCAATCAATTACCAAGCTGTCTGAAGATTGCTGGGCTGGAGACAAAGAATCCCACTGGCACTCAACCCTAGCACATGCTTTTCCTTGGCCAGAGCCATCCCCAAAGGATGGAAACAGCAGTGTGAATACACCAGGCATCACCTTTAGTGCAGACTTGAGACTTTGGGGTCATCTGTTGACTTAATGGTCCAGACAGAGTCACTGCTTAAAGCAGCATTGTCCCAGCAGCAGCCCCTCTCTGGGGGTGGCTGAATACTTTATGGGGCACAGTCTGAGCTGGCCTTATCCCTGGGTAGAGGGGTTAAGAACTCAGGATCTGCATCACCTCCCTCACAGGGCTTGCCTTGTGGCATAGTGACAGCATGGCAAGGCACTGGGGTGTAGCTCTCAGCTTGGGTGACAGTCTTCAGAAACAAGCATTCCTGATGTTTCAAGCCTGCATAATGACAGCATTTCATGTGCTGGTACCCAGACACTTTATGTGTTTTATGCCATCAGGTAACACCTGATACTGTTCCAGCACAGGGGACTTGCCAAAGGGAGTCTGGACCAGGAGTGGACTCTGCATCCAGTCACTTAAATTGCTAGAATGTGAGGATTCCACTTGAGCCTCCCTAGAACCCTGACAGGAGACAACTCACAAGTTCTGATAAAAGTTCAGTGTGACTCTAGTGTCAAAGTCTTGAAATGAGCCCCTCGCACCCCTCACTGGGCAAGGGATGATAAATGCAGTGATGCCGAAGTGTTTATTCCTGCCCACACCATCAGGGGGCTTTGATCCTGCAGCTGGGTCACCATGCCAAGAATTTTGGAGGAGTGTCTGGAAAAGCAGGGCCTGGTCTCTGGGGCCAGCCATCAAATAAGAGGATTCAGACACATGCCTGGCTGAACATGGAGCTAAAAAGACGGTGGCTGCTGCTCTTGAAAGCAGACCTGCACATTCTGTATTGATGTTTGCCCTTTGAATTTTTGTGGCATGCCCTCTGCTGTCACTGAGCATTCCTCGTGTTCTCCTTCTTTTCTCATGTACAGCTGCTTTTCCAAGCAGCAGAGCTGGCTGTCAGCAGCCCTGGCAGAGTGGCAGGGCACAATCAAGGCTCCTTGTCAAGTGTCTTCCCAAACAAGAAGGGAAATTCTCCCTCGCACTGAAACCCAGGCAAGCAGGATTTGAAATGTGCCTTCCCTGGGAGGGAAACACTGCCAGGATTGATACAGTCTTGCTGTAGTGGCAGTGCTAGAGCAGTTCGTGCACAGCACATGTATTTTGGGCTTCCTTGAATCCTGATTCCTGGTGCTGAAGCCTTGCTATTAGACATTGACCTATTATTTCTGGTGGTCCCCACTGTTTTGTTTAGTCAGGTTTAATTCAGCAAAGTTTGCTAAATGATGTACAGAACTGCAGAAATGCCTTTTTTGCTGGCAGGTGCTGGTTGAAATTCATTTTGTGGAGGCCAAAAGGCATTTAAATAGTGATATCTCCTGTTTGAGGAGCATTGTCATGGCAACTATCCAGGTGCACACAGGGAAGAGCAACTCATATTTATTTGAAAGGTGAGAGCAATTATTGTCATGAGGGGGAACCTGGCTGCAAGGAAAAGCTGGATAGGTATTTGGATGCAAGAAGCAACTGCGTGCCAAGTTTCTGTCCCCTTATTTACCTGCCTGCACTACCCACAGACCTGACTGCCCAGCCAGGTCAGTCAAGAGAAAATCCCAGAAAGGCAGAATGGGGGGATGTGCCAGATTTTGGCTCTTAACCCTATAAGCTAAGAAGTGGGATTTGCAGGGTTTTACACTGAGCAAGGATGCTGGGCTGGGCTGAGCCCTGGGCAGTCAATCCTTTGCTTGCAGCACAGGCTGGATTTTTCAGGACTAATGCAGTTTTCAGCTGGCATGGGCAGGGCTGTGCACAGCCAGGGGAGAAGTCATTTTACTCTGTCAGCTTTCCTGGGTACCTTAAGTAATTGCTGCTGGGGGTGTTTTTGATCAAATTCACATCAAATGCGTTTTCCCTCCTAGTCATCAGTGGTATTGCACTCTTTGTGCAGGCTGTCCTTGGAGCTCCAGACACGGGCCTCTCCTGTTTGATCCCCCAGGGATCCTGCCTCCAGCAGGCACTGTGGGAGCTTTGAGGGCCATGGATCACCATCACTAGATGTGCATGGCGATGAGATTGGGAAAAAGCAGGAAAATAGTTTTGTCCTGCTGTCACCACATCCGGAGCCGTGGAAGAGGAGGGCGCAGCTGGAGCTGTGGAAATATTTAAGCCAGCTCAGGCACTGGTTTGGGTCAGATCAAGAGAGTGCCATTCATCTTCACCCAGCTGGTCCCTTGCAAGATGTGACACTGGCAGATGAATGAAGTGCATTAGTCAGAGCACAGAATTCACAGTCACAGCAGAGCAAACATGGAGGACTCGCCAGAAAAACATTTCTGATCTGACAAATCCTTCTCAATATGGTCTTCCTAGGAGGAGAGTCAAGCAGCATTCAGTCTGGCATGTGAAATCATCTTACCTGGCAATCGTTGCTCCTAAAAAGTATTTTCTGAGACACTGAGCATCATCCCAGCTATTTGAGCAGCAACAGCCCTCAGTCTTCCTGTCTCTGCAGACCACCTCTCATGCCTTGTGCTCCTGCAAGGCCAAAGAAGAGCAGGCTGGATCTTTTTCCAGGATTTTCCTGGTAGTGATGCTCTGGAGCAGGACGGTGTTACGTATTTGAGCCGTATGTTGTCATTTAAACACAGCACATCCCGAGGCCAGGGGAGCAGTTGGTTTAGGCAGACGTGGAAATGACAACACAGCCCTGCAGTCTGATTGATTCAGGAGGCCTTGGAGAAACAGCTGGAGGGCATACAAGAAAATAAAGAGTAGCCAGATGAATTTTGGTGGGGGGAAAGGTATAGAGGGACCATTTCCACTTCGCCCTTCCCTGGTTTGCAGTGTCTGGGCTGGTGTGCTCGATCAGTTTTGGGAGGCATTGGACTGTGAAGCCCCACGCAGACCTTGGCTGCTGGACCAGCAAACCAAGCTGCCACATCGCATCAGCTCACATCCACACTTCCCAAAGCGTGCATCATGCTTCGTTTCAGGCAGGTTTTCCTTTTCCCTCCTTGTCATGCTTGCAGTGCACTGCAGGCAAGATTTTCATTAAGTACAGACATTTCGTGTCAGCAAGGCTTGGTTCGGCAAAGGATCCTGCATGGGTGGGTGACTCATGGGACATCTTACACAGATGGGAACCCATCAGCAGGGACAGGAACCCTGATGAACCCTCTCCTCTGTCAGAGACCACTGTGGAACAGCTAAAAGCATATGTGGCATAAGGTCCTTCACATAATCTGGCCCGTTTTTGCCCCTCTTCTGTCCCTCGGGAAGGTTTGTCCCTGCACTGGCTGAGCAGGTGTCACGGTGCCCTCACCTGTGTCCCCCACCACACAGACGTGCCCTGTGGCTGGGACTAACGCCTCCACCACGGACCTGGGTGTCTCTCTGCACGTGAGGCTGCCACCTCCTCACCATAAGGTGCAGCTTTGTTGTCAACTGGTGGAAGAAAAGCCCCGTCAGCTCCTTTTCCTCCTCAGCAACAAGCAACTTCCTTCCTTGAGTATCTGTCGGGAATTTGAGCAGGGAAGGTGCTCTTGGTGGTTGGCTCCAACCATGCCCGTGGGTCTGGTCCAGGCTCCTTGCTGTGGCTGAGGCCCATTTATGTGGCCCTGCCCTCTGGCTCAGGTGGTGCCCAGCTGTGATGATGATGATGATGATGATGATGATGATGATGATGACGATGATGATTTGGGAGCTTTCTTCTCCCTGCCCCACCACAGCCCCTCTGTGCAGGCACTGCCTGGTGCCCAGTGACCACACGAGCTGTGTGAGGCAGGGAGCTTCCCAAGCCACGTGCCCATCTCTCTTGGCGAGCTCTAACTTCAGCTAATTAAGTGGCTGGCTGACAGGCAGATAAATGTATGAGAAATCAGCGTGGCAGGGTTCTGTGGGAGTCTGGGAGCACGTGCTAGGACAGGCAGCACCGACGGATGTGGCTTTGCAGTGTCACCTCCAGAACATGTGTCCCTTGTGGCTATCCCCTCACTGTCATTGATGGCCCTCTGGGTGGGCAGTGCTGGTCTGTTGGGACATCAGGGCTGGCAGCACCAGGCTTAGGCAACACAACCCACTCCTGACTGCCCAGCCTGGGTGTTGTAGCTCTGAATCTGCAGTTGAGCGTCCTCCGAGCTACTCCTGTAGCTCTCCTGGGTGATCAGTGGAAGCTGGAGGGGTGGCAAGCTGCAGAAGGGCATCATTCCCTCTGTTGATCCAAGAACAAGTGTCTGTGCAGACAGCAGCAGCTTGCCATGTTCTCATGGGCAGGCTTGTTACTGACTGCTCTAACAGCTGGTTGTGAGTTTAGAGATTATCATTTTCCTGGCCCACTGGAGACCCCATTACTGACTGAGTGCAGAACTTCTTGGCTATTCCAGCTCTGGCTTGACTGTGGCTCTGAAAGAGAGCTAAGGAAGTGAGTGCTGCACTTGAGACATCTCTGCTCCTGGAGATCTGGCCCTGTCAAGAAGTGCCCTGGATGATGTCCCCTGTCCTCCAGTGTGTCCTGCCTGAATCTTTCCAGAGCTGAGTGCTGATGCCCTCCAAGCTCCCGTGGTCCTTTTGCAATGCTGGTTGCTCATCTGAGCCAGGAGAGGGGTTTCTGCCATTTCATGGAACTAAGCAGTACCGTGTAGATTGGGAATGGCAGCATATTTGCAAATATTCTCAGGATTTCCACAGGTTTGCCGTGACCGTGCAGATATTCAGGTTCAAAACAAATGCAAAGGTCCATGGAGATCCACACCAGTCATTTCTGATGCCATTTGATCCCTTGAGGGACAAGGCCAGTGGAGACAGCAGAGCTGGGACTCCCAGATCTTTGCCCCATGCTGCGCCCGCCTTCTCTCCTGTGGTCAAAAAAATACTTGCAGAGAAATATGTCGCTGTTGATCTCTGTCCTGCTCCTGTCTCCCTGTGCTGGACTGTTCTAGCTCATTACATATGTACCTGTCCCTGCACGTGCGTGAGATTGCTCACAGGGTGCCCTCCCCAGCTGGCATTTCGCTCCAAGCATTGGTTCTCCTCTTGCCCTGCCTTTGCCATTGTACGTTGGTGTAGCAGCTCTTCCCTTGAGCATCTCCAGCCAAGAGGACTTTTCCACGGGCTGTTGCTACTGAGGGTTGTGTGGGAATGCTGTGATAAAAGACCTCTTCAGTTCGAATGAAATAGCGTGGTTTGAAATGAAAAGTAAGTCCTGATGGAGGGCACTGGGCTTGGAGTGAGGGCAGAGCTTTGTATGACACGTGCACAGAGACACCACCCCTCTCTCTCCTGTTGCTGCTGGGTGTCTGCAAGAGAAGGGCTGGAGCTGCAATTCTGCAAGACGTGTTTACTCTTTGATTTCCAGGGCACGGAAATGAGATTAAATTCATCCCCTCAGCAATTGCTTTGACTGCAGACCCAGGGAAGTGCAATTTCTGGTACAGAAGTGCAGACAGTCGGACGGGTCATGGATGCCCTCAGTCTTCATGCCAGAGCAGGGCTCCTTAACCCAGGTGAGATGGACCCAACACCAGTGGAAGGAAAACCCCTGCAGCAGCAGCAGCAGCCGTGGTTTGCTGCAAACTTGCCCCATGGTATCACTGGAGGAAGGGAGAGGGAGGTGTGTCAAGGCTGGTGGTTTATATCAGCACAGGGCCTCTATCCCCATGTGTTGGAGAGATTCTCCAGAAATTGTTCTTTCGTACCTGCAGCATGATTGAGGGTCAAAAGAGGAGAAAAATAATCCAGGTATTTCACGGGCTGTGGTGTTGTGCACTCATGGGACCTTGAGTGTTTGGCTCCTGCAGACATTTGGTTATGGCAAAAATGCCACTGTCAGCGCCAAATCAAAGCTGATTCTCGGCCTCTTTGTAGAAGGGACAGCTTGGAAACACCCTCTGTATTGATCCCAGATTCCCATGAGGTGAAGAAAATGTGTAATGGTTTAGAGGCTGCTTAATCTTCTGCTTTAATCCTTTGTTATCTTCCCTCTTTCTTGTGGATTTGGGACGCCTGAATCCTGGCTCTGCAGTGATGCAGCATGGGGGGTTTCAGGGTGCTAATAAGTGTCCCTTTGGTTTTCTGTTACACACTATCACAGCTTGTTCTGAAAGAGCCGCTGAGCCACAGGAGAGAGAGATCTTAAATGCAAATTTCAGGATGTGCTTGTGCTGTGGGGACTTTGGTCTCCCCATCCCGCGGTGTGCAGCTGGGAAAGTCCAGGGACGAGGAGCTCAGATGCTGCTGCAGTCAGTGCTGTGGTTGCTCTGTGAGCCTCAGCCAGCTGTCCTGGCTCTGCCCACGCTCCTCCTCATTCCCACCACGTCCTGGAACGCAAGGAAAGCCCGTGGGGGCTCGATGCTGCTCACATCGTCACAGCCACAGCACATCTCTGCCTGGGAGAGGAGTGAGAGGCAGGGACCACGTCGAAGGGTCCGGCAAGAGCAGGGGGACATCAGCGCCTGTCCTGGGTTGCTGTAGAAAGCAGTCCTGACTCTAATGCAGGATAAATGGTGCAGTTGCCTGGCCCTCCTCCGTGGCACTGACCAAGCCGTGCCACACGTGTGCAGGACCCTGGGAAGGGGCTCTGCAGCAGGCAGAAGGCTGTGATGGAGATCAGGCATGCTCTAAGAATAGCCTGTGTTATTTTCACATCCTTGCTGTTTCTCAAACACCATTAGGAGGTAATCCTTTTCTCCAGGATTGCAGTCTCATCCCAGGGACAAATTTGCCTCAGCAATTTTTGCTGATTGGAAATTCACCCAGTGAGCAGACTTGCCATTTGTCCTGCCTACCCGTTTTCCCAGCAGCCTTGTGCAGCAGAAACAGCAGCAGCGCACAAGTCTGCCCAACACAGGGCACTTGTTCCCACCCTGGAATGATCACTTGGAAAACTGCATAACACCACCACCTCCTGGCAGTGGCACTTAAAGCCCCATTATTCTGCTTTACTCAGTGAAGTCCTATTGGCGTTGTATCTAAGCATCAGAAACGTATTTTTTAATTGGCACCCAGGTTTCTTTTTGTGAGAGAGAATTTTTTTGTGGGGCTTTGAGGAATGGCACACATGGCAAGCCAGAGCACACCCATAGGAAGTTTATGTCTTGATGCCTCTGCTGCCCTCAGAATTTAAGAAGGCACCTCTCTTAATTGACTTTCCTGAGGGGTTTTTTCCTACAGTGTACATTTTAATGGGAGTTGTCAGAAAAATTATTGATTTTGTTAGTAATGTTTCTGAAATCATGCCATTTGAAAGCTTAACTGAGAGCATTTTTATATCCTTCATTAGTTTTTTAATACCTGATAATTACCCCTAACTCATCAACACAAAGCAAGATCAGCTGCCTGCTTGGTAACCATTTTTCCTGTGTACAAACCTATTGCAGCAATAATTACAAACGGAACAAATGATTACAGATATTCATTATAAAATACAATAACACTGAGCCCTGCTGCATTGTTGCAATTTTCACAGCCATCACTTGCTCTTGAGTAAATGGTTTCATTAAAAGCATGAAGGGCAAACTTAATACACTTCTGACTCACAGCAAACAGCACCAGAAATCATCCTGGCCGTTCCTCCGAGTGCTTGAGGTGTTTACCCTGAATGAGTAGAAGATGTTGACTCTGCTGCCAAATACTTGTCAGCTTAACAGAGGGGCTTCGGGTGGCCAGTGCAGATGTGCAAGGAGGGGGGAAAGCCAGGAATTACAGCAGTGTGGCCTCAATTTCTCTCCCCTAGAGCGTGGCTTTCTTCCATGTTTATGGGTTTTCAGTGCTGGGACCTGCCAGGAACAGCAGAACCTCCTTCATCATCTATTGGAGCAGCCTCGGGGCTGCTTCAGCTTGTGCTGGGTGCTCGTGGAAAGTGCAGGGGAGCCAAGGATGGGACATGAAACATTTCTTTGAAGGACAGGGCATTCAGGCTTGGGCAGGGAGGGAGCATCGGGGAAGCTGGTTTAGGTAAAAGCATTCACAGGAGGGCAGTGCTGTCAGGAGGGTGTGGGGGGAAAGCAAATCCAGCCAGAAGGCCAGCAGCAAGCACAGGACTACAATCGCTGCCTTGGCTTTTTGTTTTGTGCTGTTACTCCTTCTCATTTCTTGTCTGGATCAAGATGAGAGCCGGGAGGAGGTCCTGTCCCCACAGCAGTGTCATGACAGTGAGCAGAGCCTCCAGGAAGGAGCAGAGGCCTCTGGATTTCTGTCTCTGTTGTCTTTGCCAGGACTTTGCACTGTAGGAAGGACCACAGTAGCACAGGTCCCCCACCCCTTGTTTGTACCCCAGGTTCGGTCACCTTCTGGTGAGCAGCTTTCAGCCGGGTGTTTCTGTGAGTCCCTGAAAAGAGCTGAAAAACTTCTGTGCTAATTTTTTTCCCACTGGAAGAGCAATTTTTACTTTATTGGGTGGCTCAAGGAGCAAATCTCTCTGCCGGTGGCCACAGCCTCCTATGAGGCTTTCAGCTTCTGTGGTGTGTGCTTGTGGCTGTGCCCTGAGCAGTGACTCTGCCTTTGGACCTGTCCTGATGATGTTCCAGGGGCAAATTCAGCAACCCTGGGTCATGTGAGAGGGAATTGCTGCTCTGCTCTCCAACGGGAGAGGACTAAACCTTGAAGGCTTGGGACAGGATGTGCTCCCTGTGAAGTAAAATTTGAAAAGTAAGATCTCCTATCAGTGAAGTTTTCCACGTGCCTGCCCTAACCAGGAAGGCTGTTTTTCCTTCACATTCCCTTCACAGAGAAAGTCCTAACTCCAACATCCCTTTCAAGCTTGTAAATTAGAGCCTCCAAAGCCCAAACTGAGCAGGTGATCATGAGGTTGTTCATGAATCTGCTGAGCCTGGGGAGACAGAGCCTCTTCCATGCCCAAGTTTGAGCAGTGTGTCATGCTTCCAGGGCCTGGGTCTGTGCTGGTTCCCAGTGCTGGTGCCTATGCAACGTGTGCAAGCTGTCAAGGGGCTGTTGTATACCACAGGTTTTTGGAAAGGGACATGTCTTGCCAGGACACCCCTGGGGAAGGTCGGTCCAGGCTGTGTCATGCCCAGCCGTGGCCTCTGGCCGTGCCAGGGAGGATGGCACCTGCAGGCTGCTGGTGCTCTGTGGTCCATGCCCATCCTTGGCCCATTGGCTCCTGCCCTTTGCTTCTGGCTGTGCTGTCCCTCCAGCCTGTGCCACCAAAACCACTGTTTTCTGTCCACAGCCCCCTTCTCCTGCTCTTCCCACCCTCCTCCTCTGCCTCCTTCTCCTGTTCTGCTCCCTGTTTCTCCTCCTCCCTTTTCCCCCCTTACTCTTGAATCTCTATTTCTTCTTCTCTGTTCCAGCAAAACGATATCAATCAAGGTGATAGATGATGAGGAGTATGAGAAAAACAAGACCTTCTACCTAGAGATCGGGGAGCCCCGGCTGGTGGAGATGAGTGAGAAGAAAGGTGGGGGACGTGCTCCGGGGCTGAGCCCAGCCTGTGTGTCCCTGTCTGGTTCACTCATGTCTGGCACCTGCAACACCGAGCTCACATCCCCGGTGCCTATGGAAAAGGGCAGGAGCAAGGCCACTGCCCATCCCCCTGAACACAGCCTTTCCCCAGACCACCAAGGCACAACCTCAGCCAGGTGGTGAGGACGCTCCTGCCCTTCCCCATATGCCCGTGGGGGGGATGTGCAGCCCCTTTCCCCCACCCAACCATCTCTGTCACCACAGCACCCCGGCGGACGTGACCTGCATGTGCGTGCGATGCCAATCATGTGTTTGCCTTTGTCTTGTGTTCCCACAGGAAATTCATTACCCTTAGAGTACTTGACCGTGAGGAGTATGAGAAAGAGTGCAGTTTCTTCCTTGTGCTTGGGGATCCGGTGTGGCTACGACGAGGAGTGAAAGGTGTGAGAGTAAAACCAGACCAGCTCTCGAGACGCTGCCGCTTTCTCTGTGTCTCCCTACTCTCACACTCCTTTCTCCTCGCACTTCGGCTCCTGGCTGTTTTGCCCTCCCTCCTTCGAAGCTTGGCCGCTGCACCTTTTTGCTCTGTTTCCTTTCCTCTTTCATTTGGAGAGGACTCCATCCCACTCACTGGGGCCTCAAGGAGCGAGGAGTGCTCCTGGGGCCACCCCGGAGCACCCGGGCAGGGGATGAGGAGCGTCACCAGCCCCCTGAGACATTTTGGGAGTGCTGCCCTGCTGCACCTCCATTTAATCAGAGAGAACATCCAGCCTCGACAAGTAAAAAGGGCAACGCTGCATCATTTTTATCAGAAGATAAAACAGCTTTCACTTGAAATAAAATGCACGGCCAGAGCAGTAATTTTAGCCTTTTTATACTGGCGCTAGGATCTGAAAATAGACCAAAATCACAGCCCAAGTAGGTAATACCATGAGATGCAATCAGTTTAGGTAAATCAGGTTATGCTCAAATGAAGTTTCATGGCTCTGCATTGGATAATAGCTTCTCACAGGAATAATAAAAACAATTTCCTCTTTCATCACATTTCTAAACCAAATGCTAAACTTTCCAAAAAGACAGAGTTCACCTATTCTTTTTCTGCTAGAAAATTAGGTGAGGATTAATGGCAACAGCTGCTTCTGCAACCAATTGGTGGTTGAGCGAGAGGCAGTTTTAGAGTTACTTTAAATATGGACCATTATTAAAGCCTTTGCAGAACGCTGGTCTGTCTGTCTTGGAGCTGCCTTCTAGTTTCTGGGACATCAGCTCTCCCTTCAGCAGGGATGGGGCTATAATAGATTATTTGATCAGAACAGAGAGGGCCCTCAGTAGTCCCCACACTGAGTGAGGACATGCCACGTTCCTCTTCAGCTCAGGTGCTAAGTCAGCTGCGTCATCCCCTCCATCAGCTTCCCTGCTGGCTGGGCTAAAAAATCAGACACACTGGCATGACTCAGGCACTGCAGGTGGGGTCTGTGTCATTAAATGGTGCTGGTGGCATCTGTGGGGCATAGACAGTGCTGCCAGGATAGAGTTTACACATGGACAGCTCAACTCAGCAGCTCCATCCTTGCCCACAGGGGCCATCGTGGGCTCAGCCTTGCAAGTCCAGCAGGAGAAAACATGCTTTCCAGATCCAGGATTTAAAAATTGTGGTCTCAACTCCAGAGATCTCAGCTGAAATTTTTAGCTAAAAATAAAGGAAAAGGAAATAAAGTTTCTCATGTTCCTGGTCACAAAGATAACTGAGGAAACCTGAGAGAAGCTCAGCCTTGCCAACTCACTAGGTGGGAAGGCAAGACAAAACTTTAAAGGATTATTTAAAGCAGCTATTTGCTGCTTTAGCCATGCAATTTCTATTTTTTTTTTTCTTTTAAACTAGTTTCTTTGTATTTGGTTTTGTACAAGAAGCAGCGAGGCAGGAGGAGCGCTGTGCTCAGAGAGACGAGGGCATCTCTGAAATGTCACCCCTGGGCTGTGGCCTGGCCTGAGATCCACCAGAGCGCTAAGGGAGAGGCTTCTTCTTTTGTTTTGGAGATCTAAAATGTTGAGCAACAAGACCCTTGAGCCAAGCCTTGCCACAGACTTTTCCTCTCTCATTGCCTATGCCAAAAGTGCAGCTGCCACTGGAGCCATTGCTCCCCATCAGGCAGCTGGAGGAGGTCAAAGCCAGTAGCTGCTGCACATGGCACATCTTGTGCCCTCCCCTGGGGCAGAACTGCCTCCAAGACCAATGGAAGATCTTGCACAAACAATTCAAAGGGGAAAAATGAATTTTTTGGGAGTGTGTCTTTTAATTCCATATCCACCCCATGTTTGCAATGGTTTTTATTTTAAATCCACAGTCCCATGAAACCTTTCTGTGCCTTTGTTTTGTAGTGTCTTTCTCTTAACACTAACGGTATCCTGCAGCTTTACAGATCTGAAATCTCTGCCCTGGGATCTGGTGTCTTTCTGTGGATATCCCTTTTGATTTCATTATTCATTTACTTTTCTTCTTCTGTGTTTGTCTCTGTCTCCTTCACAGCCCTGTTGTTGAGTGAGCTTGGTAAGCGCGCATTCATTTTTCCTTTCCATTTTTCTGGTTTGCGTATTTTTGGAAGACAATTGATTTTGCTTGATGTTTTTCTCTGCTCACAGCATTCTCTCTTAGGGTGGTCAGCACTAGTTTAGTAAGCTCAGGTGCCTAATGCCCCATCTTTCCTTAGAGTAGAGCCCCAAAGTCACCAATATTAACAGGTGGTGCAAGGAGCATTTTTGGGGGGTGGTGCTGTTGCAGCCAGAGCAAACCTGCCAACACCCCGAGATACAAACCTGTGCCACACAAATTAACCCATCACCTCTAAACTGACGTGGCAGAAACAGGATTTCCTGGCCACTTAGGGATGCTTGTGTCTGGACAGGAAAGTTGGCCAATCCTTTTTGAAGAGACAGTACAAACTTTGCCTCCTGTCTTGGGGAGACTTAGAGCCTAACCAGCCTTTGAATTTCCTTGCTGGCCACTTCCAGGATAGGGCAGTTGGGGAGGGAAGCAAAGCCACCCTCGTTCCCCAAAGCACCCACAGCTCCAGGGCAGACCTGCACTGTTTTTACCCCTTGCACAGCATATATGGGACACCAAGGGGTGGCAGCTTGCAGATGTGGGTTGAAAAACCTGTGTTCAGGTGTCCCCACGCTATCCCTGGGGTGTGTATTGGGGAGCAGCCCCATGTCCACAGTGGGGCAGGGAAGGACTACCATGTCTGTGTTGATGTGCAAATGCTAATCCTCATTTATTCTCTCTCTCTCCCTTTTTCTCATTTTTGGTTTCATCTAGGTGGCTTCACCATCACAGGTATGGATTTCTACTCTTCCCCTGTTCCCCTGTTCCTTTCTCTTCATGGCCATATGCTCACCCCGCTCTTTCCTCTTGGTTTCCTCTTTGTTTTTGTTCTGTCCTGGAGGGAAACTCTGGAAGGGTAAGAAGGCGCTGAGCCGCGGCCTCCCCGCCCCGGCCGGTCCCATTAACACCGTGTCCTCTCACAGAGTGCTCTGCCTGCCACACACACCTAACCCCACCTCGGGGAGGGTGACCTGTCACCCCTGAAGTGACAAGCAACCCCACTCCATCTCTTGGAACTGGGTGGGCTTCTCCATTTGATCCAGTCATCCCCTCCCTGCACACAGGGCTCTTTCCTCACTTCCCAGCCTGAACCAGGTGCCCGAGCACTGGGGACGTGCAGGACCCCATGGCTGCTTCAGATGTGCGGCCCCTGCCCTTCCCACCAGCGAGACCCAGCAGCAGGGCTGGCTCATCTGTCCTGAGCCAGCCAAGCTTCCCTCATTCAGCTGAGCAATGCAGGACGAGAAGGTCCTGGGTCCCACATGTTCTACCCCTCAGGAGCCTTGGAAACATAATTCAGATTTGGGAGGTTCTGGCTCCAAGGTGGGTCCCTTTGGCCAGCAGGAGGGTAAGGTCTTTTCCTCAGCTCTGTGCCACCTGAGCAGACAAGGGGCAGCCAGCAAGGGAGCAGCACTAACCCTGTGTGACATAGGAGCGGAGTTTACTAACTGCACGGGGACAGCTTGTACAGTGCGTGCAGTGACCCCTGCTGATCTCCTGCTGATCACTTTAATAGGCAAAC
Source organism: Dicrurus megarhynchus (assembly GCA_013399195.1). NCBI lineage: Eukaryota > Metazoa > Chordata > Aves > Passeriformes > Dicruridae > Dicrurus > Dicrurus megarhynchus. The sequence continues at coordinate 423,380 of VXAD01012330.1, forward strand.
CTGTCTTCAGGAAGGTCCAGGCTAGAGATCATCCTCTTCCTTGCACCGTGGTCTCCATCCAAGGTACCTGTGGTGTGGCACCATGTCAGTCTCATGTGGACTGACTGGGGCATTTGCCTACTGACAGATTATCTCCAGTCCTTTTTAGCCCTGATGTTCTTCTGCCCATCCCTCAGGTGGACTGGAAGGGAGTTCAGTGGGCTCTGCACGAGGGACAGTGACAAAGGGTGTGCTGCCTGCAGTCCCCATGCCCCAGCAGTTGCACAGATGACAGTGGAGGTGCAGACCTGCTTCACTGCTCTTGTAGTCCCTCTGCTGCCTCCTCTCTCAGGGTTTGGAGCCAGGCACTGGCCTGTGGATGGCTTCTTACATCTGTGCTGTTTCCTCCAGCCCCACCACCACAGCAGGCGTTGGCTGCCAGCCCCCTCTCCAAGGCAAAGCCCCGCTCAGAAGGAGGCAGAGCCAAGATTTCATGTGCATCTCAGCCTTGGGGCTGCTGACAGTGCTCTCTTGTTGTAACAGGCTGGTGGAATTGTCCTGACCATGGAGTGCTGGGGAATGGAGCAGCCTCAGTGCTGATCTTTCCCCTTCCCAGCATCCCTGTGGGAGAGGCAGCAATTACCAAGCAATAAGCTATTCCCCAGCCCCAGGATGAGCAGGACTCCTCCTGAGGTTGGATGAGTTGCAGACCTCTTGCTAGCATTTCATAAAACTATCCTGTCTGTTGCTCCATGAACTCCTTCTCCGCTGTTCTGTCGCTCACGCTCCCACCTGGAGGCTTCCTGACCTCCCCCTCTGACAGGAAGCCAGATCCAGAGTGACCAACTGGGCCTGGTTCACCCACGGGCTCTTTGCTTTGCAGAGGAGAATGAAGAAAAGCAGCCACTGACCAGCAAGGAGGAGGAAGAGCGCCGGATCGCAGAGATGGGGCGCCCAGTCCTGGGGGAGCACACCAAACTCGAGATCATCATCGAGGAATCCTACGAGTTCAAGGTACTGCCCACATCCTCTGTCCCTGTTCTTCTTCCCCCTCCTGGCTGGGGACCCTCCTTTTGGGTTTGCACAGCAGTGGGAGGCACATGTCGATGGTGTTGGAGCAAGGTGGGGCAGTGAATGGAATCACACACAGAACAGGAACTGGGATCCCAAATGCTGCAGGTTGCTTTAAAACACGACCTTGTTCTCACAGTGAGTTCTACGTGCTGGTCCTACTTACAGGCAGCCTTGAGTGAGCCCCAAGCCTGGCACTCCCTGTGCAAAGGGCTGATACCCCAAATGCAAGTGATGGTTGTGCAGCTCAGCTGCCGTGAATGCATGTGCCAGGCCAAGAGCTGAAAACTGGCCATTCCATTATCTTTTCCATTTTTCTGTAGTATAAAAATATAACAGGCCACCCTTACTGTGGCTCTGAGATGGCTCAAACTCCCATCCACGAGCACGTTTCAAAAGGTATTTTTTAGCAGCAGCGAAGGGAATAGCAAGTACTTACATTTGGGTTTGCTGCTGGGGTTCTTGAGCTTAAAATCTGCTCAGCTTGTTCCATAAACACATGGCTGTAAGCACTGGCACTGGTGGGTTTTAGCCCACTCTCTCCAGCCCCTAATTCTGTGCTCTGCATCTCCATCCACAGAACACGGTGGACAAGCTCATTAAGAAGACGAACCTGGCCCTGGTGGTTGGCACAAACAGCTGGAGGGAGCAGTTTATTGAGGCCATTACTGTCAGCGCGGGTGAGTTTGGGCCACAGCTCCAGGTGAATTACGATCACACTCGCTCCCGTCTCGGCTTGGCTGTATCAGTAACACAGACTGTAGTGGAGCAGCAGGAGGCAAAACAGGTGGCAGAGTTATTTAGAGTGCCTGCATAAATAAGGCAGCTGATTGAACCCTTTTGTGAGGGCACCTTGTCTCATGTGTAGGAAACCTTCTGCGTGAAGTGTGTCTGTGGCACCAGGCAGAGCAACACCTTGGCTGGTACCAGACGGCAGAGGGGAAAAAGTCAGTTCAGTGGGAGAGATCTGGGAGGTGAACACAGTGTGGAAATTCAGAGTGGCATAAATGATGCGGGTGTGAAGCAATAGTGCTCCCCATCCCTGGTTCTGCCTGTACCTCTGCGGTGAGGACAACGCAGTAGCGAGGGTGCCAAACCCTGAAGGCAGTCACTCTCTGTGAGCCAAAATTTACCCTTGACACGCCCTGCTTTCTGGATCTCCTGCTGCCCCAGCCAGCTGTGGCTGGAGGACTGTGGCTCAGCAGCCCAACAGCTGCAGCAGCACATCGTATCTGTGGTCAAACCAGATCCTGTGTGATCTTCTCTTCCCTCCCTTGGAGAGTTGCCTTTCCCTCAAATGCCCTGTTGTACCGTTCTCACAGGTGCCAGTGCCATGTGTACCAGTATGCCCAGTACAGGATAGATTATCATTCCCATATATGAGGAAGAAGAGAGAAAGAAAGAATGTCTCCTCCAGATGTTAACAGCTGGAAACACTATTACTCACTGGCTGGATGTTACAGCCTCACAGCCCAGCCTTGGCTGGGTGTGCACACATTAGGGCAAAATCAACCAGCTTAAATTAAATCCCTTGGGGAAGGCAATTACCTCTCATCTGGCTAATTGTGTACTGAAATGCATGGGGGAGCACTCAGCTTCCAGCCTCTAACTCTGCTGTACAAGGTAACCTCTGCCCAGTACCAGGTAATTAAAAATGATGGCAGTCCCATTTGCCCTCTGCCTCTGGAAACAAGGGCACTACGCGGTGCAGCAGCTTTCTCCTCAAATTGTGATCCCTCCTCTTTCAGCCCAGTTCTCAGAGCCTGCAGGCAAGAGCCTCCCATTATTTTGGATTCAGCATGAACTTATCATGCAAGACAACCCTTGCTGCAGGTTTTGTAGCTAATATGGCTAAACTAATCTATGCCAGAACCAATTATTTAATTGCATCCCATGTTAAAGCAAAGAGAGTCACTGATGGTTGGATCCCATTCCTGTGATGCATGTAAAGACTGCAGTTATGTGGAAACCCTGTTGAAACCCCCATGTCTTGAATATATAGCCATGATCAGTGCTAACAGATGATTAACAAGCATTTAATTAATGGGATGTATTTTGGTGGACATGAGCTGTCCCTTGCAGTTGTGGGTCAGCAGTTTGTCTCTGAGCTCTGGAGACAGGCTTTAGCTCCTCAAGCTTTGTGCCAGACAAGTTAAAATGCCTTAAACACTGGAGGTTGCGTTTGAGTTTTTCCCCCACAGCTCACCGTGGACACCAGGTGAAAGTCACCCGTCACCACTTCAAAATATAACATCCCAGCTGAGAAAAGAAACATTGAACCCCCATTTCCCACCCAATGACCAGCTCAGGGCAGTGTTTGCAGGGGGATGGAGCAGCAGAAGGTGAGGTCTGTGGAAGGGCAGTGCAGGTGCAGGCAAGGCTGTGCCACGCTGTGCTGTGCCATTCCAGAGCCTGTCACTCGTGGCTCCTTCAGTCAGCACCCAAAAGCTATAAAGTTTCTTCCACAGCAGAAACATTCTGGGGCTTGCAGGCCCGTTTCGGAGTGCACCCCTGGGTCACCATCCAACCCCACTCTGTGCCTCAAGTCACCTCCACAGGATCTGGCCAGCTCTTCAAAAGGGAGACAGGCTGCTTAACAAAATGACAGACAGATCTGGATGAGTGTTATGACAGTGGCATTCATCTTCATTTTTCAGTCTGTTTCATCATCTCCGCAAAGATTTAGGTCCAGAGCAGTCCTGATGCCACCCCAAGCTTGGCAGAGGATTGAAATACCTGCTGCAAAAATTACAGCACGAGCACAGCATGGTGTATCCTGCCACTGGCAGCCTTTGCATGCTGAGGAAAAACATAGGCCAACATAGGCTTTCCCGGCTGGAAAACTGTTCTTATCTTCACAACAATGCACAGGAATAGGTATTTATATCTGCCAAAATAATAACACTGATTAGGTGCTGTTTCTGCCATAGTGAGTTTGAAGCTCTAAAGCTTGCATCTTCATGTTGGTAAGGAGCTTCTTCCAACATCCTTGGTGGGGAAAAAAAAAAAGCATCAAAGACATGGAAAATCACCAAAGTGCAAGGGATGTTTTTAACACAACTTGCAGTGGCCTTGGAATCCCCAACATTCGTGACTTAGAGACTCATCCTTGTTCCTTAAGGGCAGCAGGAACGCTCCCACTGACTTAGTTGGAAGAGTGTCACCTCCCCTTCAAGTCTGGGAGTGGTTCCAGTGCGAGCTCCAGGAGGAGTTTTTGACTACGCCACAGCAGTGACGTTGTGCGCTGTGCCAGGCTGGGGAAGCCCCACGTTTGCCATGCAGCCTGCCCAGGGCATAGGCTGGCCAGAAAGCTCTCCAGATGGCTCCTCAGAGCTGCAGGAGTCAGGCAAGGGGTCACCAGCCCCAGTGGGCTCGCTGGTGGGGTCAGTCCCACACCATGGAGACTCCCTGTAGGCTGGATGCTGAGTGGTGTTGCAGACACAGGTGAGGTGCCAGTGCCTGGAGCAGGAAAGGGAGTGCCCACTGACCTAAGTCAAACCAGACATCAAGGAACAGGCAACCAGAGCTCATAGGGAAGCATGTGAAGGGGCAGGGAAGTGCAGCAGGGAAGGACAGCCAGCAGTGATTGACCAGGGAGGCTTTAGGGCAGGCAGAAATCCGTGACTGGATCCCGGTTTGCAGCAAAGGTAAGGTGAAGTGCCAGAGCAGCTCAGCAACCATCAAAAGCAGCTGCCTTTCCAGAGAGCTGGAAGCAATCGCAGGCACTTGTGGAAAGCAGCTCAAAGCAGCTCAAAAGGGGCTTCCTTGGGGGATTCTCCATGAGGCAAGAGTTGTTCTCAGCAGGTTCTCCTGCCCCAGTCAGCTCCAGGTTGGTTATTTCCCACATCTTCTGGGCAAAGGGCTCTTGAGCAGGGGCCGAGTCCCAGAAGGCATCTGATGGTTAAACTCAGGCGGAGGTGCTGGCACGAGGCTCTGTGTTTTCTGAAGTGCAGGTGGATTTTTAAACCATTGCCTCTGGGGTGTCTCTCTGTGCTGTGGGAAGGGCCAAGGAAAGGCCATCGAGCCACTCTGATGATTGCCCAGCAAACAAGATATTTGGAAGTCAAGGTCTTCAGGGCCCAAATCACGAGATGCAGCATTTTGGGGGCTGCAGTATGCACAGGAGCTTTTCCCCATCTCCCCACGACGGGCAGGTCTAATCAGGCACTGCTGCTTTTCTCCAGGGGAAGATGACGATGACGATGAATGTGGGGAGGAGAAGCTGCCCTCCTGCTTCGACTACGTGATGCACTTTCTGACCGTCTTCTGGAAGGTCCTTTTTGCCTTCGTGCCCCCGACAGACTACTGGAATGGCTGGGCTTGCTTTGTTGTCTCCATCCTCATGATTGGCCTCCTGACAGCTTTCATTGGCGACCTGGCATCCCACTTTGGCTGCACCATCGGCTTGAAGGACTCGGTCACTGCAGTCGTGTTCGTCGCACTGGGGACATCGGTGCCAGGTGAGCACAACCACGGGGCTTGTTGTGAAGGTCCATCTCCACCCAGGCTGGGGTTGGGGTTGGCTTTGGGTTTGGGTTTGGGTTTGGGTTAGGGCTGGGAGAGCTGTGCTCTGCAGGATCCCGAAGCACAGGTTTGAGCTATATGTGGAAATCGGTTTTCAGTCTCAGATGGGCTGGAAGAGTAGAACCAGGATGTGGATTCAGTCCCGTGGGAATTATTTCAAGGACCTTCCCACTGCAAAGACTGTGAAGTATCTATTTCTGTGGGCAGCCTCCATGGTATCCACTTTCAGAGTCAGAGTTGGTTTTTGGTTAAAATGCTGCCTGCCTTGGCAGTCCTGCACTTTAAGCTTCTGCTGCTTGCTCCCAGGTGAGTTAAGTGCTAGTCCCATACTCAGGGCACACTTTCCAGCAGGGACACCTTTGTGTGAGACCAGGTTCAGATGGATCGTGGTGAGGTTGCTGAGCTGGGGGAGCTGCTTGAAATGCAACTTGTGAAGCTCTGGGGATTCCCACGTCAGCTTGTGTAAGAGGGCCTGTGCCTTTCACTCACCTTCTCCCGTGGGCTGTGCTGGGCAAGGCAGAGCCTGGTTCCTGGACGAGGGGCTCTGACCCAACCCAACCAGCCCTTGCATCGGTCACACATTCCCTCACCACCTTCAAACTTCCAGTTATCAGCACTCAGATGCTCAAAGATCCTGAAATTGTCCTAATGCTACCGAAGGCAAAGAGAAGAAGCAGCAGTACCAAAAGGAAGAACAGATCTGGGGCAAGGAACAGAAGAAGGAACATTTTTTAGACCTCTGGCAGTAGAGGCTTTAGGCAGAAGGTTTGCAGGGCTTCTTCACACCTTTGACAGTGAAAATCTTCCCTCCTGCTTTTGCTGACATAAGGTGGCACTTAAGAAGTTCTTTTTTAGAATACATTGGGCTACTCTTGTTTCAGTTGGCTCCCAGGCCGTGCTGTGCTAGCTGGATGCTGGTCAGGCTCCTCCACCCCTGCTTTCCAGCAGATGGGCAGGCACCAGAAGAGAGTGCAGAGAAATCAACACTGACAGGGACCTCCCCTGCATTGAAAGCACTGCTCAGACTTGCAGAAGCGCACGTGGTTGTTTCCACACTCATCCCTTCTCCCCCAGTGGCAGCTGCAGAGCCATGGAGGCATCAGCACTGTCCCACGAGTCCATTACTGCACCGTGACCAAGGCCTTTTCCTTCCCTTAGCAATCAGGTGCATTTCCATGGCAGCTTTTTTTAAAAAATAAAGCAGACTTTTGATTTCTTTGCTGCAAATGGACCCTCTCGCTGTGCTTGTATCTCGCTGTGCCCGTCTCCTCCTGTCCCATGGAACTGGATCTTTGTGTCAGGCTGCACTTCACCATCTCACCTTGGAGCCCCACTGGGGAGGAGCAGAAAGGATTTTCTGTAGAATTAAAAAACGTGAAATACAGCCTTGTTGTTTTCTTTTCCTGAGCCACACTGGGCTGCCTGTACCCAAGGTGATCTGGGAGTGCAGATATGTTCAGGACTCATCTTCTCATTGTTAGCTGAGAGTGCTCACCTGGACAAAGCCATGGGCTAATCCCTCCTGCTCTTCCTTCCCCCTGCAGATCCAGAATGGGTTTGGATGTAAAATCAGCACTTCCCTGTGGTGCAGAGCAGCATCATGCTGGTCTGCCTGACACAAGGTTTTCCATTTAAAAGGCCAGCCAAATTTTATCACTGGTATTGAAGCTGGCAGAGCACCTGGGCAAGCATGCACCACCCACATGGCTTTTCTTCCCAAGGGATGGAGGATGACCGCTGGCTTACCAAAGTGTCAGGGTCTGCACAAGGCATTGGACTTCAGGGAGGCAAAAGGTGCTAGAGGCCATACTGGGGGAAGCCCTGTGTTTCTGAACATTGAGGTTTTTTCCCCCCTGTGCATTTCTGGACCCTGATGGTCCCGAAGAACCAGATGGTCCCCTGGCTCCTTGGAAGTTCCATTAGAAGGGGCTGTACCCTATCCCCTTACCCATTATTTTCTTTCCCCAGGTGTTGCCATTGACATTTTTCCCCAAGCTGCCCTGTTCTCCTGGGTGCTTCCTGAGGGTTTCTCCCCATCTTTCCTTTGCAGACACGTTTGCCAGCAAAGTAGCAGCCACGCAGGACCAGTACGCGGACGCCTCCATCGGGAACGTCACCGGGAGCAACGCTGTGAATGTTTTCCTGGGCATTGGGGTGGCCTGGTCCATCGCAGCCATCTACCACGCGGCGCACGGACAAGCCTTCCAAGTCTCCCCCGGCACGCTGGCCTTCTCCGTCACCCTCTTCACCATTTTTGCTTTTATCAGTGTGGGAGTGCTGCTCTACCGGCGGAGACCCGAGATTGGAGGTGAGCTGGGCGGGCCGCGGACTTCCAAGCTGCTCACATCCTCACTCTTTATCCTCCTCTGGCTCTTGTACATATTCTTCTCATCTCTGGAAGCCTACTGCCACATAAAGGGCTTCTAAAGGGACAATCAGAGATAGTAAATATGTGTATATCTATATATATCTATATAGAGTGATATATAGGTATAGATATAGATATAAAGCTGTGTATAATGAACAGAGAAAGAATAAAAGAGATTTGCCATGTTCACACACCTGCTGATGGAAAGCGGCTTTGGAGCATCCTTTGAACTAGGCAGGACCCCAAAGCCAGCAGGACCCCTCCCCAGACAGCGGCCCCAGCCAGGAGCCAGGGGCAGGGCCCTTTCTGCAACTCGACCAACAGGAGCGGCCGGTGGCCACCGAGCCCCTTCCCATCGCTGACTCCCACCCGCCGGCCCCTGGGAAGACGGATGTGACGGCGACCGGGGTGCGTCGGTGTGAGGAAGGCCAGAGTAGCTGGTGAGAAACAGAGCAGTGGGCAAGGGAAGGAGAGGAAAGCAAGGGTTCTGATCTCCCACCGCCATCCAGCTGCCTTCGCCACTCGGGAACAGGCCCTCTGGCCCTGTTGGAGAGGAGCAAGAGACCGAACTGAAGACAAGGGGAAACTGGGAGCTTTCTGAGGATAGAACACAGACCGTTTTCGTCATTGATTTGGGGTTGGTTTTTTTGTTTCGTTTTGGCGTGTGTACAACTAGCATTTCCCACCCACATGCCCCTCACCTTTCCCTGTCCATGCTTTGGGGGTACACAGCCGCAGCCTCGTGTCCGGTGTCCCAAGCCGAGGCTGCGCGGAGCAGCGGGAGCCTTCCTCCCACTCCTCCGCCTCCTCGGGCATGCTGTCGTGGTACTTGTAACATTTGCATGAATGAAATGAAATCTATCTGTATATAGCATCCTATAGCGATAGTCCTTCCAACCATGTGGGTTGAGCATTGCAGATTACAAGCGTTTTCCTTTCACTGGGTTTTATTTATTTTTAGTTAGTTCGGTTTTGCCATAGGGTTTTGCTCGTTTGTTTGTTTGTTTCCTCTTAGCGGGGGCGGAAAGGATGGAAAGCTGTCCCCACTTACTGCTTGTGGCATGGGTCCGTGAGAAGCAATGACAGCCATGCAGTTGGAGGTTTTCAGGGGAGGAAAGCCCACACCCCAGGGACTGCAGGCCCTGTCCAGCTGTGTGGATGGGGTCCTCTGAAGTGCTGAAGCCAGCGTGAAGGCCTCCTCTGTCCACAGGAGGTTTTACACGAGGTCCCAGGGAGCCCGAGTGGGGGGAGCAGTCCGAGGGGAACAAGCGTGGCTGACTCCCAGCACCTCACATGCTTCTGCCTTTCGAGTCGGTGGCTGCCTCAAAGCCCTTGGCCCCCTGCTATTCCCTGTATCCCCAGAGGTGTAGTGACAGCCCCTGTTTCGGAGTGTTAAGCCATCAGGACCGGTCCCCAAAGCTGGTCTTTTCCCACAGCCATTTGGAGGCAGAATAATCCAAGGTAAGGGCCAAAGGGCCGTACGAGATCTCCCACTCCACTGAGTGTGACCGGGAAGCATCCCCCCAGGAAAAGGCTGTGTTTTGCACTCTCCAAATCGGAAATCACTGGACAGGATGAGACAGGGAGGTGTAACTCGGCATCACCCCCCTGAAGCCAGGAGTGCAGGCTGGGGTAGAGAGTCGAGCCAGGGAAATGTGGGTGTAGAGCTCCCCAGGGCGCAGCACAGGGGAGACACTGGGCACCGGTGTTGAGAGATGTCTTCTCACCCCATGCCCTTTGCCAGGCTTCCTGACATTCCAGCCAGCCAAACTCCCAGCCTGCATGTCCATGGTGAGCTCTTCCCACTCAGCTGAAAACCATGTCTGATGCTTGTACCATAACCAGCTGGCTGGGGGTATTTGTACTCATTTTGAACTATCTGTGGAAATTTTAATTAACCTGCTGTAAGGTTTTCTCTAGGAATATGAAGTTGTGGGGTTTTTTTTTCTTCTCGAGCCTTTTTTCACTTTTGATTTGTTTTGGGGTTTTTCTTTTTTGTTTCTCATTGTTTTGGGGGGAAAAATCAAATACAGGTGCAGGTTGTTCAGGTTTATGATTACCTTTATGTACAATGATTTCATTTTCATCTGTTTGGCTTCATTTTTTTTTCTTTGTGTGTATTGCCCACCACTACAGGCAGTGAGTCCACTAATTGTGATGATCCTTATCAATGGTACACGATGCACAGAGAAATAAAGTTTGTAATGATTCCTGATGGATCCAGTACTGCTCCTGCATATTCTCTATGGAAAACCCTTCTCTCCCCTCCAATTGTTTCCCCTTTGTGCCCATCTCTCCTTGACTCATTGGTTTGCCTTCACCGTGTTTCTGCCACTGACAGGGGCAGCGGTGCCTTGGCACAGCCGCTCCTGCCCCATCTCATGCCCTTCCTCCCGCTCCATCTCCATGGTGCCTCAGGCTCGGTGTGTGCTGCGGTGCAGCTGGGGCTCACAGCCCACTCCATGCTCAGGGGGATGCAGGAAACCACCCAGGGACAAAGCTGCAGGGCAGCCCACCCTTCTGGGGCCAGGAGCTGCTCCTGTGCTATGTCCCTGGCCAGTGCTGGCTTGCCCTAGGCTTGGGGAGAGCCGTGGGTGTGCCCCCAAGGTACCGAGCAGCTCTTTCTGCTTGTGTCCTCTGTAGAACTGGTCCTGTTCCTGCTGCAGCCTCACAGTGACCTGTGCTGGGTTCAGCCACGAGCTCACTATGAGGGAGAATGCACAAGATGCATTACCAGGGCAGGGTCTGTGGGTGCCAAAGCAGATCTGAGACACCCCACGAGGCTGGGCTGCTCTCAAGAGGTGCCTGCCCGTGCCCCAGTCCAGGTGCCGTGGGCCATTTCGGACCCGTGTGCCTCGACACAGCTCAGCCAGCACTGAGGAGGAGAACAGTCTCCCCATGCCCAGGGATGTTGCTCCTCCCTGTGTTTCATCCAGCATCTGTTGAGCTGTCCCCAGATAAACCCTCCCAGCAATGCTTGGGAGGTCCTGCTCTGACAGCTGAACTCAAACACCAGCTCTGGAGACGGGCTGCAGGCAAGCACTGCCTTCAACACTCCCCACACCGCAGAGAGCACGGCCAGCAATGTCCCTGTGCTTTTCCAGGCAGCGGATTGTGAAAGCAAAGCAGTTCTTCTGACCCACTAATTGCATCTGCTGAAAGGTGATGTTGGTATTTCCCCCTCATCATTTGCTTCTTCAGAATGAATTGCCATCGCTGAAGTAATTAACAAGTCAAATGGGACTTGTGTAGCCACTCAGGTTAGCAGGCAGTAAATAACTGTTCTGCTCGCAGAGCTTTCCAAAGGGAACGATGGAGCAGTGCTTGCTTAGGACCAGGCCTAAATCACAGGCTAAACACCAGCCCTGTTGATGCAGTTGCTCTCTGCCAGCTGTCTGCTTTTGGGCATCTTTATCAAGGCTGTGCACAGTGTGACGTGTTGTGTGCCCAGTGGCTCACGGAGGGGTCACGGGGGAGCAGCGAGGGGGAGCACCGAGCCCCCGTGTTCCCAAGGGTGCCCCAGCGTTCCCGAGGGTGCCAGGCCTGCTCTTGTGCACAGTCTCCTCCTTAAACCACGCTCCCCGAAGGCAGAAGAGAACTGCCCTCCCCCAGGAGACACCGGCCCTGGCTGGCAGTGCTGGGAGGCAGCAGGAGGAAGCACATTCCCCGGCACAATCACGCCTTGTCACAGCTCAGCTCCGTGGATCCCCTGTCTCATGCCACAACTCTCCCATCTCTTCCTCATGCAGCCTCCCCACCCTCCCTCGCACGGGCAGAACGTCGAGCATCTCTGATAAAGGCCTGGGTTTATGGATGTTGCCAGAAGCAGCAGTTTAAACCCTCGGCCTCCATCCATCTGCCTGCCCCGTTTGCTCTCACCCCCTCCCATCCCCCCAGCAGCCAGAGGCAAACCTTTCCATGGAAAAGGATGCAGCACATGTCCATGTGCAAAGGACATTCAGAGACAGGCGCCCAAATACCTCCACAGGCCACTGCCAGCCCCTGGGGACAAGCAGAAGGAGCACACTAGTGACAGCCCAAGCCATCGCGGACAAACCATGTTCCCAGCTCTCCAGGGCTCAGCGGGAGCGGAGGCGAATCCCAGTCACGAGCTGAACACTCGGCACAGAACAGGACAGAGCCGCAGAGCCGCAGAGCCTCACGGCTGGGCCCACCCGAACTGCCGCCCGTGCCGCGCTCCGCCCCGAGCTGGGAATCCCTCACCTCCGACCAAACAAGGCTCCTGCCCCTGTGTCACCCCGTTCCAGGCAGCCTGGGGTGCCTCTGGGGCGAGGGGCGATGGCAAGAGCCATTTGTGCATCTCTTCATCCCTGCTCCCTGACGGGACAGAGGGGAGAAGGGAGGCCTTGAGCCCGCCGTGGTCACGAGCCTGGCTGTGAACTCGCTGCACAATTTCTGCTACGGGCAGGGACTGGAGAACCAGAGCCCCTGTGTTATTGTTACGGCTATTTTTAAATCCTCGGGTAAGGATCGTCGGCATTGGTGGCCATACACATAACTCAGGAGGAGGTTCAGCTACGTCCCTGGAGGGACAGAGCTGGGCATAGCCGGAAAGTGACACAAAACTGAACGCTGGATGCTGTAATTCCAGGACAAAGCCCTGCGTTATTTTCTGTAGGCTTTGGCACCCAAGCCCGTCTGGAGAAATGTGTTTGCAGAGCACCAGGAACCTCTCTGGCCTCTCTGAGTGTGCAGTGACCAACTACTGATGCCTCTACACGTGCTCAGCACAGCTGTGGAAAAGCCTGTTTATCTTGTAAAAAACTGACTTGCTCGGGAAAGCATCCAGAGGCCGTATTCTTGCAAAAAGCACCGAGGGACAATAAATACAGTGAGATTCCTCACCTTTTAAGGACTTGAGCCTTTCTGCTGTTGGAACTGGAGGTGCCAAGAACCTCTTGCCAGCCAGCAACACCCCTAACACAGAGGGAAGGGACACTTCGAGGGAAAAGGGCCTGCCTGGCCAAGTAGGAGCTGTTATCAGCAAGGATAGGCAGGAGCTTGCTGCTACTGGCAGGATTTTCTGCCTGTGGTATGCCCCTGAGAGCATCCAAGGAGTCTCCACAGGGTCTTGCTCTCTCTCTGGAGCATCTCGAGAATGGCCAGTCCTGCCCCTGGGACCCAGTGCCCCCAGGGTGGTTCACCCCCCTCTCCTGCAGTCTCTGCACCCTCCCTTGGCTCCTTCCCCTTTCCCAAAGGGAATGCCAGCTTGGGGCTGCCCTCACTAGAAGTGTGGAAGTAGAAGTGGGGCACCCACTGTTCCCAAAGCAGGCGCTGTGGAGCACTGCTGGAGCTGGGTGGGATGCCCAGCATTGGAGGGCACCGGGAAGGGACAGGTGCCACGGGGTGCCACCCAGGTCTGGAAACCTTGTTTCAAGCACTGCCACAGCATGTCCCCTGCCCTGGCTGCCGTGGGCACGGACATGCACCTCAATTTCTGCACAGGTATAGCACAGCCTCCTTTTTTGGCTTTTTTGGCCCCTGGACAGCTTTTTTGGCTGTCCATGGGCACCAACCCCGGACAGTATTTTTATCTCTTTTGATTCAGAACAGCCCTCGGCCTGTTGTACTGCACCAGGAAAGCTTTCTGCCCCTCCCAGTATGCAGCCCCACCCCAGTTCAGGTGGCAGTGGGAAGGACCCTTAGTGATGCACCATTAGTGACCCCACCTGATGCTGCCTCGAGCCATCTCGAGGTCCCAAAATCACTGTCTACACACAGTGACAGTCCAGCCTGGGGCTTGCTCTGCGCTTGCCTCCCCTGTGAAGCCTCTTCACGTGCCATCTTCTCCCATGCTCCCTGCAGAGAAGCATTCTCTGTCCCTCCTGCCCCACAGCTGGGGGGGGTTCCCGTGTGGGACACTTCCCTTTTCTCACTGCACCTAAAAATGATTCTTGTTAGCTCAGCCTTGCTATCTGTATCTCAAGGCTGGACTTAAGCCCCTACAAACCAAGGAGCAGGCAAACTTCCTCAAACACCCCGGCATGCTGAGCACCTCCTGCTCATCACCCAGGCACAAGGCGCAGCCACTCCCTGCAGGCACAGTTTTTATTGTGCCACTGTCCTTTGCTCATGAGTCTGTGGAAGATTAAACATTTTTCGTGGAATTTCCACCATTATCGAGTCCCACAGATGCTCCAACTCCACCCCCCAACCCAAACGGGCCTCTACATTTCCAAAACAAACTGATTTGCTTTAGCTGGGGGTTTGAGACTTTCCTGCCCTTGCTTAAAATGGGCAGAGTTTAAGTAGAGCAAGTTGCAATGGCTTGGGATGCTTATCCACACTTAGAGCTCCTAAACCCTTGCAGGACATGGGAGACTGCCACAGGGCCCTCTCCCTGCACCTCCCGACCTCTTTGTTGAGGTGGGATTTATTTCTCATCCATTATTTCCAGCCCAGAGGAGTCTCCTTACAGATGGCTGGATGAGACCCGCGTGGAGCACAGTCTTGCTCTGTTTGCCTGATGGAAATTGCCATGTCCATGGCACTGCCATCCCCAGGAGTGTGTCCCCCTCTGCCCCAGCCCACAGCCCCTGGCAGGCTCCTCGCTTGCAGCAGTGTGAGATTCTGGCAGATGAGCTTCTGTGCAGAGACACTTGGAAACGTGCAGAATTTCTAAGTCCCTGTAAAATTGCTGCGCTGGCGAGGTTGGATCCCGGTGGTGCAAATGTGTCCCAGAGCTTATTTGGGAACACAAATGAAAGGTTTTGCAAACGAGTGGCTTTGTGACTCCCAGGGAAGCAGGGAGACGCACAAGCGGATTTCTCCTTGTTCTGCGTAACGCTGAGATGCCTCCCTTGCCCTTTGCCTTCAGCTACAGCCCTGTGCACTGCCCTGGCCTTTCCTTGCAGTGTGGGCTGGGATGAGCTGCCCCTTGGCTGAACTCACCCTGCTCAAAGGAGAACGAACCGATGCCTGTTTGTGTCTTCAATCGCTTGCCCCATGTTGCCTCCTTCGTCTTGCGAGCTCTTGAGAAAAATGTGCCCATGCAGGGAGCCTTGCAGGAGCCCTGCTTGTCTTGCTCTTAATCAGGAGACACACTCTGCTCTCTGCAGCTCCAGAGAGCAAAAGATGGCAATAATACCTCTTACATTACAGGCACTGCGTTAGCAAGGAAGAAAATGTTATTTATTTTTTCCCTGACAATACTTGTCCTACTTCTTTTTTCCATAATGCATTAAGCATTAGGAGGCACAGCTCTGCACACAGTCCAGCTCTCAAGACTACCTGTTGAGGACATTGCTCAGCAATCCAGCAGTTTTAATTGTGGATGAAGGGCAGAAGGTGCTGAATTCTCCTACGATTCCTAGCTCCTGCTGGAAGACACACAGCCACGCTGGCAAAACCCACAAAACACGGGGTTTTGTAAAATGCAGTCTTTGTATCCTGGGTCTCTGTGCCAAGAAGACCTGGCACGAGGTTGTAAAATCCAAATCATGAACTTCCTGAAGACCCCTCAGCAGTGATGGGCATCTTTATCCCTACTGCTGCCTCCAGGCTATCCGGAGAGGTCTCTGGCACACCTGGTGTTCACCACGTGTGAACGTCACCGCTAATCAAGCGAGAAGAGGACGCGGAGTAGACGGACCACGTTCTCCCTCCCACCCCAAATACAAGCAAATACAGGATATTCCCAGCAAAAAGCACTCAGACTGCCAGGACCACTGCAGTCCTTGGGAAACCTCACCCACCTCAGAGGCAGCAGGTTCCCCGCGGTACTCGCTCCCCGCTGCTCCCCACATCGCCGCTCAGCGTCCTGCAGGCACAGCCAGAGGAGACACCTGGGCTCCCCGGGCTTGCTCATGGGAGCATCAGCCAGAGAGGCCTGCAGGGAGTGGCCATAATATTTCAGAGGAGAGATAAATGAGATGGGAATTAGTAAAAAAAAATGATAGTAGCAGTAATTTAGATCCATCAGTTATTTTCCGCTGTAATGAAGTGGCCCAATTATCTTGATGCTTGAGTGACCACTCCAGTTCTCAAAAGTAATTTCTGCACACTTGAACAATGGCTCCTCCTTCTAGAGTAACCATCTCAGAAAGGAACACATCTTTCTTGGCACATCTTTCATGTCAGCAGCTTCTCCCACTGTCCCACTCAGGAGTGGAGGGACACTCGGGCAGGGAGCAGCCTGCACAGCCCGTCCCAGGGTTGCTGGACACTTCCCACAGCAAGGGTCCCCTGGAACAGTGGGATGCAGGAGGGAAAGAGCTCAAACTGGCTCGCTGGGCCTGAGAAGTGAGGGGACAGCTGGTGGCTGGATGCAGCCCGTGAGGGGAGGCAGGCAGCAGGCGTGTGGTGACTCTCCTCACGGGCACCCCATGCCAGGGTGGTGACAGCACTGCCAAGGCAAGTTGTCCTCTGGAATTTTGGATGTGCTCCAGAAAGAATGGCTCTCACTTTCCCAGTCTGCTCTGACGGCCACCAATGTGCCCCTGCTCAGCAGCCCGAGGGCAGCTCCCCGTGGCCCCCAGAGCAGCACGGGGCAGGCAGGCAGGGAGGAGGCTGCGACCACCCTTCCTGACGCACCCAAAGCCACCTGCCACGGTCATCCTGTCACCCATCACCCTGTGTGTGTCCCCCCTCACAGCCACAAGGCACTCTAGGGCAGACAGACATCTTGTGCAAACCTTGACTGAGAGAGAGAGAGAGAGAGACCTCTGGCAGCCCAACCAGCCCCCCGGTCCCCCCACCAGGGGCAGGGCAGGCAGACCCCAGCTGGACAGAGCCAAATTATTTCAAAGCTGGGCTGAGAGTTAGCAGGAGAACTGGTTTGCCTGGAGACAGAAACCAGAGCATGGGTCATAAATTCAACTCCACCTTCCCTCTGCCACCTGCGCCGTGCTTGGCGCCGTGGGCTGGCACTGCCCCAGCGATGAGGGGCCCTTGTGCCCCAGGCTGAGGGTCACCCCTGGGCTCAGCAGCTGGAGCCCCCCCAGTCTCTCTGTCTCTGTCACAGTTCCTCACAAATTCAATGGCACAATGCAGCTACACTATTTGAAAAGCCATAATATTTGTTGGTACGACTCTTTTATTACTGTCTATTTATATATATATTTGTTGATAAAAGAGGTCATCTTGGGAGACACTTCCAGTCTACTGGGAAATAATTGTCCGATGCTGTATATTCTGTACATGCTGTATAAACAAAGCGAAATATGTAAATCTAAATGCTTGGTGGACTCGGTGGCACGTGCTGCAGGGGGAGATTGGGACCAAGCAAGGCCCCTTGTTGGGCCACCACGGCTCGGGCACGGGGGTCCCGGCAGAGTCACCGTCCTGCTGGGCCCTGGACACGGTCTGGGGCAGGATCTGGCCACGGTGCAAGGGCGAAGCCTGCGGCTCCCTCGGTGCTTTTCCCCACACGAAGGTGAAAGGGGGCGGCTTTGGGAGCGAGGGCGGCCACACCTGACCTCCCTGCCGGGGCACAGCCCAGGGCCGGGCACGGCCGGATCCATCGGGAACTCTCAGCGCAGCACGCCCGGTGTCGCCCACCTGCTCCCCAGGGAGGACAGCACTCAGCCACCACCCAGCACGACATCTGTAAGCCTTAGGGGTCCGAGAGAGACGATTCCCTGTGGGAAGACGGCCGGTGACGGCAGAGACTGGCTCCGAGCATCCGGCTTCTCCAGCTCCTTCCCACGCCGATCCCAGCCGCCCTCCCTGGTGTGCTTTACAGCAGCCGCGAGCTGTGCCCTTCTAACCCGACACACGCTGTTCGAAAACCTGTTTCATATTTTCCGTGGTATCAATCTACAACTTTTGAAATTATTGGACACAGTCGTGGTAGCCTAAAAGTTGTGCTGAGCTCATACATTTTTATATTTGTGGTGTTTTCCTATCAATAGAGAGTAGTGAACCCTATAGCTGAAAGTGAACTATTCAAAATAAATATGTGACTGCAGAAAATCTTTGTAAAAATAATTTATTTGAAATATTCTGCCAAAGATAGCTCTCTAATGATCTGTAAGATGTCGTTTCTCTCTTTTTGCTCTGAATGTCATTGTGAAAGAACTTTTCTCCCCATATCTTTTGAAGATTTTTTTTTTTTTTTTTGTATCTTTAAGGGCAAAGAAATATTCCAATGATTTTTTTACTAGAGCAGTAAATAGAGTAGTAAGGAGGCACGAGACAACTTTGCAAAGGTGATAAACAGGATCCAGTAACAATCACTCTGAAAATCCAGTTTCTTCCGTAGTTCCTCTGGCTGACAGATGGGTTTTGAAGCCTGGGACAGCTGTCCAGCAGGAAGACCTTGGCTGCTGCTGCTGTGGCTGCTGTGTAGTTTACCCAAAGGAGAGAAATCTCTCGAGAATCCCATCCCCAAGCTTGGGGCATTTGGATAGCCTTGCATCCAGTCTTAGCCTCTTCATTATTTATGGGCATGATTTATTTATTAGCCCTTAACAGGCCCTGTGGCACATGGGGAACCCTCACCCAGAGCCTTGTGGGGCTTCAGTCCAAAGCCATTCCCTCCACAACCTGCCAGCAGCCCTGAACCAGTGGCACAGGGAATCCTGCTGGCATCCGGATCTGTCCCCTTCCTCACATGGGGGCAGGGCAGGGGACACCCAGCCACCAGGGGACACAATACTTTAGTAAGAGGATCCATCCCTGCAGGTATCCAGTTAAAACAGGGGGAAGTACAGCCTTTTACCATGGAGAAGCTGCCTAGACTAGTCTCTTAGAAATTACTGATTTTTTTTTTATTATTATAGAGAAGAATCTTCTTTCCCTTCTTCATTTCTCCCTTTTGAAAGAACTTTTCAATACTAGGGAAAGCCTTCATTATCCTCTGGGATCCCCAGGTCTGCTGCAGTGGAAATAAACCCTCAGCCACGTCTATTAGGCTCCACCACTTCAAAGAGATTTTTGGCTCAGACTTTTTTCCCTTCTGAGCAGGTTCACAGTTTCTTAAATATCTTGGTCATAAAGGTCTGGATGACTTAATTGGTAAAAAAAAAAGAAATAAAAGCCCTGTTCCAGTGATGTGTTTCCACAAGCAATTCAACTTTTGAGTCCCCCTAGGTCAGGCAGTTGTGTGTTTTATTGGGAACGGAGATGGGAAAAGCAGTTTCCAAGCCATAGGGTGTGACGGGTGTGCTGGGAGAACTGCTGTCCTTGGGGTGTGGGTGGCACACTCTGCAGCCGTGGGAACCACGTGCCAGGGAATCTTTGTTCCTCTGTGCAATGAGCTCTCTGAATCCGGGGTTGCGCAGCTGCTGCGTCACAGGGAAACGCAAGCGAGCCAGGGAAGACAATGGTGAGAAGAATTGGGTTTCTGATCACTGTGCATTTTGTTAATTAGTGAATTCAAATAGTTTTATTTTTACCAAAAACAGATAATCTTTATTCCAGTAAAGACAACTGTTGACTTGAGATATATATAAATATATATATATATATATTATTTGAATGGTTTATATCCTGTTGCTCTAACTACATAAAATGGAAACATGTTGCAAGTTGTGTCATTCCAATATACAAAATAAATGACTTTTCCCTGCATGCTGCCTGGGTATGTTGTGATTTGAATTAAGAGTTATATTTGAATTGCCTTATTCAAGAGGTTGTATGTTACCTAACTGGGGAATGACCTGGCACTGTTCATCACATTACATGTGTACTTGATGCTGTGTTCTGTCAAATTCAGATGAGTTGTCTGTCATCTATGTATTTTGTGGGAGATCTTTTATCTTGTTAAACTGTGATATGTAAACCTTCATTGCCTGAAATAGTCACAGTTGTATAAATCAGTGTCTTCAGCTGTTTTCCTAATTTTAACACAATTCCTAACACAAAATATAGATGTTTGTAAATTCTTCATTCATTTGGTCTATTTTTATGTATGAGGCTTTTTTAATCTGGCAAAGCAGTAAGATAAAGGCAGCTTCCCCGGCAATTTTCAATCAAGGCTCAGCTACATTTCTATCCCTCGGCAAGAGGCAACAACCAATTTTCAGCAGCGACAATTGGCATTCGGGATGTCTGTTTATTGCCATTATCTCTCCTGGCTCGGATGGGCCATTATCACTGCAGAACGCGATGATTAATGACAAGCCAGACGTGACGCTCCTGCAGTGACAGCGCCCTGGGGACCCGGCACCTCTCAGCGCCTTCCTCGGGCCCCGCACCGCTGCCGTGCCGCGGGCTGGGTGGGAGGCAGGGAGGGCTGGGGGTCCCTGCGCACACAACCGGCAGCAGCACAGTGCGGCCAGGAAACAGCTCGGGCTGGGGAGCAGACCCCCAGAAGCCCTTCTCCAGCTGGCAGACCACTGGAGCATTTCGCAGCAGCTCCGCCCCCATGCCTAAAACCCCAAATAAAACGGTTTTCGGGATCGTTAAAACGCTCCTGCCAGAGTCAGACACGGTCCCTGCTCAGCTGCGGAGCTGCCACACCATCCCGAACCCGAGCAGCAGAAATGTCTCGGGCACACGAACCACGCCGAGGTGTCTCAGCCGTGGTGTGAGAGCCCCACCGTGCTCTCCCCACCCTTCCAATCTGGGCTGCAGTTGCACAAGAAACGCTGCTCATTTTTTATGTCTAGTAACCCTGAGAAACACATGGCCAGAGAAAAAATTCCCGGAGTAGGACAAGCTGTGGTCCTGGGCTATTGAATTTCTTTCCAGGGCTTCGAGTGCTAAAAAAATTCCCATCCCGTCCACAAACGTATCCTTTTTTTTTCTTTTTCTCCCTTTAGTTTTGGCATGCTTCGGGTTTGAAGGCTGTCAAAAGGGGAAAATGCAGTGGGAAGGGCTGGGGTAGCACGGGGAGGAGGCTGCCAGAGGCAGCGCGGTGCGGCACCCAGCAAACGATCCAGAGGACTGGGGGAAACAGGCTTGCTAGAGGCAAGTGTGCGGTAGAAATTTTAATTTTTTACTTCAGCCACTGGGGGGTTCTCAGCGTGACCCCAAGAGTGTCACCAGCGGCGCCCGAAAGCCGCAGCGGTGTCACCCACGACCGTCGAGACCGGCGCAACTCAGCGCAGGTAACGATGGGGGGCGGGACCAGCGGGAGCCGTGGTTCCGCTTTCAAACCCCGCCCCCCGCTCCCTATTGGCTGCAGTCGGCACCGCCCCTGCAGCCATTGGCTGGTGCGCGGGCGGGTTTCCCGCGCGCGCGGCCGGCGCGATGGCGGCGGAGCGGGGCATGGAGCTGGTGCGGGAGCTGCACCGCGCTGCCGGCGGGCACCTCCCGCCCTTCCGGGTGAGCGGGGAGCACCGGGAGCACCGGGGTGGGCCCCGTCGGTGTGCACCTCCCGCCCTTCCGGGTGAGCGGGGGGCACCGGGAGCACCGGGGTGGGCCCCGTCGGTGTGCACCTCCCGCCCTTCCGGGTGAGCGGGGGGCACCGGGAGCACCGGGGTGGGCCCCGTCGGTGTGCACCTCCCGCCCTTCCGGGTGAGCGGGGGGCACCGGGAGCACCGGGGTGGGCCCCGTCGGTGTGCACCTCCCGCCCTTCCGGGTGAGCGGGGNCCGGCGGCCCGCTCTCACTGACTGTGTCCGCTTTGCAGACGGAGGAGCTGCGGCAGGCGCTGGAGGAGATGCGGGCGCTGTACGAGCGGAACCAGGCGGACGTGTGAGTTGGGCGCCTGGTCCCGGCGCGTCCCGCAGAGCCCGGACGGTGCTCCCCGGCCCGCAGCTCTACTCCTACTCCTCTTTGTCCTTCCCCGCATCCCCCAGGTCCGAAGCGAAGTCGGGACGGACGGACCTGATTTTCCTCATCCGGTTCCGGCACTGCTGCCTGCTCCGGAACCAGCGCTGCCTCCTGGCCTACCTGTGAGTGAGGAGCCGCCCCTTGGTTCATCCTTGATGGCACAGGGTCCCCAGGGACAGGGTGTTGGGACTCTCGGCCCGCGGAGGTGGCTTTTCCACGAGCAGCAAAGCAGCTGTGGAGCTGGTTCTCCTTGTGTTCATTGCTGATATCACCACTAAGAGAAGGCTCTGCTTCCTCCTGCTCTTTAAAAGTTTAGATTACTGGATATCAGTGTTGCCTGGGGATGTTTCCAGCACTCACCTCAGCAGAGATGCTGGGTTTGCCCCATTTCTCCCCCTAGGTACGACCGGTTGCTGCGGATCCGAGCACTGAGGTGGGAGTATGGCAGCGTTCTGCCCAACACCATCCAGTTCCACATGTCGGCTGAGGAAGTGAGTCAGCCTCGTTTCAAACTCTTCCCCTCTTTCCATTTATTCCTCCTGAAGGATTATTTAGTACAATCAAAACAGGGTAGTCTTCCCCCCATTCTAAACATGACAGTTAACATGTTTTTCTGTAAGTACTTATTTGTGTGTATTCATTGTCTGTGGGTACAACCCTGTTAATGCCCACAGGTGGAGTGGTTCAATCGGTATAAAAAGTCTCTGGCTACCTACATGAGGTCAGTAGGAGGAGAGGAGGGGCTGGACCTCACACAGGACATTAAACCTCCTAAAAGCTTGTACATTGAAGTAAGTGCAAGATTTCTGCTTTCTATCTGTGAATAAACCTTTTCCTGACCATCTCTTTTCAAGCATTTCATCCCCGTCCCAATTCAGTTCATCAAGCAAAGCCTTTCAGAGTTCCAAAGTTTTCACAGGTTTCTGTGTTTTATTCTGCTTGACAGCATTTTACTCCTCCTACTGAGGGCACAAAGTATGTTGGAAAACGGCATTTCTAGTCTGCAGGGAGTTTGTGGTGGGGTGAGCTATCCAGGAAGAGGTTTTTGCAGCTTTCTGCAGAAACTTAACTAATTAGAGCAACTAGAAACCGTGTTCCCGTGCTCAGGACTGTTACCAAGGGGGGTGGTTGGTTTTTTTCAATGGACTCTTACAGAACTGTTTTTCCACTTTGCAGGTGCGGTGTTTAAGGGACCATGGGGAATTTGAGATCGATGATGGCACTACCATCCTGCTGAAGAAGAACAGCCAGGTACCCGTGACAGGAGTGTGATCTGTTCTCTTCCTTCCCTTTCACTCCCATGACATCCCCCTGCTTATCCTGGCCTTGCAGCATGTCCCAGTCCCTGCACACACAGCTTCTAGCACGTGCTGTCTGCATGGTCCAGAGGGCAGCTCTGCCTGATCTGGTACCATGAGGCACTGGAAATACAGCACAACAAATAGAGCTGGTTGTGTGCAGCAACAAATCCGACACTTTCAAGGAGGGTTTTTCTGTGTTTCTGTGCAGCACTTTTTACCCCGCTGGAAATGCGAGCAGTTGATCAGACAAGGAGTCCTGGAGCACGTTCTGTCCTAAGTGTGCAGGACAGCAGGGACAACTCTTGCTTTGGTGGCCTGCCCACGATGGGGACTGAGCTCTGGTGTGTGCAGGACTTCAGACACCTTAGTATTTCTGCAGTGGCACCCTGCCACTCCTCCTAACAGCCTTTGATGCCTTAAAACCACAGCTCTTCATGAGCAAAGGGTGCATACTGGTAATGTAGCAATCCTGGGAATCCAGGATAGTGGCAGGGCATTATCCAAGCCCCACAGCTACAACCAGGGTTTGTGAGTGCATTTTTGTTTGGAGAAGTTCTTTGTTCACACTGTGCATGTGGGAGTAAGACACCAACTGGCTGGGCTCTAGAAGCCAGGAAAGCTCCATGGTTGCAAAATAAAGAACTGCTTCAACCTCAGTCTCTTGGGTTTTAAGAGTTAATGTGGTGTTCATTCAGCACTCTGATCTGGCTCTCCAGCCAAACCCATCCTGACCCTGCAGTGTGATGGTTATTCAAGTGTCTCCGTGGAACTGCTCCTCCAAGTGTCAGATAAGGCTGCACAAGGTTCTTTCCAGGATTAGACATGAAGCCTTGTCTCCCATCAGAGACCCATAAATGTTGTTTCTTGAGGTGCTGTGTGAATGATCACTGCAGTCTGGGTCATGGGCCTGGGTTTTCTCCAGTGTGCTTGGGCTGTGCCTCTGTTCCTCTGAAGAAAATCTTATCCCAGAGTACTGGTCTGGCAGGGCCTAGGGGCTATTTGGAGTAGGGGTGGGAAAAGGAGCAGAGGGTTTTAAGGAGCTGCTTGCTGTTGCACAGTGTCTGAGAGAACACTTGTAAAAACATTAGCCCTAGGTAAGACTAGAGGTTTGCTTAGCCCCCATCTCAGACTGGAGCTGAAAAAGCAAACAGGGAAGAATGCAGGAACAGGATAAATGCCTGGGGCGCTGCGGCATTGCTCTGTCCTGCTCACTGCAGAGGCAACAGTCTGGTTGGTTTTGGATCCCATGCTCAGGCTTTAGGAGGAGCTGTTGGGAATAGATGTTCAGCAGCAGTTGGGCGAGGTTACTGAAATACAGAGCAGACTGGGGATGGCAGGAGGTGCTGTAACATTACAAACATTTTAATGCCACGACTCAGCTTTCCTGCTCAGAGTGAGCCAAGCACAGGGACCTGCAAGCCCATCTGCCCTGGCTTTTGAGATGGAACTGTGGCTCCAGCATCAACCTTCTGCAGAGAGGGAGCACCTGCATCACCACCAAACACTGTGCCAAAGAAACTCCTGTGAGATGGCTGCCCTGAGACAGACCTGACCTAACAGCACACTGCCACTGAGAAAGGCACCAAAGCTGCTGCTTTCAGTTGGAAAATTCAGCTATCCACAGGACCATTTTCTTTAAAGGACTCTGGGCTCCCCATTTGCTATTTTCTGCACAGGAAAATCCTGGCAAGACCAGAGAGGACAAGGCTGATTTCCCAACACAGCCATACCTGACCAACCCCAGCCAGGTCTAGGGGCTGCCACTGCAGATGTCCCATCACCCACTCAGAGATGCTGGTGTGATTTTTCCAATAAGCTGCTTCAGAGCTGAGGCTTGTTCCTCTAACAGCTGGTTCTTCTCCTCCATGCTCTTCTGCTTCAGCTCAGCAGCCTGCAGGGCCATTGCAAACCTCCTGTTCTCTCCACGGAGCTCTTCAATCAATAGTTTGTTCCTGGAGAGTTGGGCCTACAGCAGGGACAGGAGGCTTCAGGTTCAGCATCCCATGCAGGGGTACCAGACAGGCAGGGACACGCAGCACTGGCCCCTCTTGCACTCACCTGGGCATCTCTGAGCTGAGCTGCCCTCTCTGCCAGCACAGCTTCAGCGTTCCTCAGACTGTGTTCCAGCCCCTCTGCCTGCTCCACAGCTGCCTGCAGCAGATGCTCGTGTTCCTCCTGCAGTGGGCAAGAAAGTCTATCTTTGGCTTGTCCCAACACTTTCCTGGCCTCTGGCAACCCTGCACTGCACATTTCCCCGTGGCGTTGTTCATGGATCCTCACACTCCTTGATGCAGAGCAGGGGGGGATCATCAGAGGTGCAGGACACAAAGAGCAGTAGGATAGATGTCTAGAGCAGTACAGCCCTCCCTAGGTCTGCACCCAACCACTCTTAAGGCACAGATTTTCCAGCAATGTTTTCTATAAAAATAAGCCATTGGCCTCCTGTCTCCCAGCCATGTCCAGGAAAGCTCAGGGAGAGACATAGTCTCCTTGGATGCAGTCCTTGTGCCTGCTTATTATAATTCCTTAGGTTATAATCTATCTTTTCCCAGAAGACAAACTCACAAAAACCCAACACCTGGTTGCTCAGTGCCCTAGAGATAAACCCACCTGTTTTGAGTGCAGGGTGGTGATTGGAGGATTCATGAGGAATTAAAGTTGCAGCTGAATTTGAAGGGAAGTGCATTTTCCATGTGGGTTCTTTATGCATAGCATCTTCCACCCAAACCTCTGGTGCCTTCAAGCACAGCTGCCTTTCAGGCTGCCAGGCCAGCAGTGTTCCCTTCACAGTACCCTTGACTGAGCTCCTGCAATTCCCTGCTTACCTGGGTCCTGACCAGCTGCCTGCATGTTTGCTCAGCCTGCTGCTGGAGGCTTTCCTGGAGCTGCTGAGTCTTGCACTGTTCCTCTCTCAAGGTGTTTTGCAGCTGCTCAAACTGCTTCTTTGGCACCATGTTGTTTATCTGGGCCTTGGCCTGCTGCAACTGCAGAGCGTGCTGGGTCTGGGCCAGGCTCAGGCTTGCCTTGGCTTCCAAAAGCTGTAACACAGAAAGGTTGACAGCTGGTTACAGCTTTGAGCCAACAATGGGGCAGGCCCAGGCTGTGTTTTGGGGAAGAGCAGAGGTAGCGCCCTCAGCTCTCACCCCAGCATGGGCACAGCAGAGGTGCAGAACCATGGGAGTGGTGCTCACTGGGCAGCCTGCGAGGCAAGGGATTGAGAGCACTGAGAGCTGCAGCAGGAGCAACAGAGACCCTTTGCTGAGAGATGCTCCCCTTGCTGAGTAGCAAGGAGCAGGAGCTGCTGGAGGGATCCTATGGGAGAGAATCCCAGCACCAAGGGCCACAAGGGCAAGAGACAGAGGGGGCTGCTCTTGGATACATCCCGGGCCAGCTGTGACGTACTACATGTCCTGTACTAGCTGTCCTCTGCCTCCTGTCACCAGCAAAGGGCAAACCTGGTACTGGGAAGCAGGTCTGGTCCTGCTTTGCACTAGGGCTGCCTAGGGATGGCTGGCATGGGTAGGCTGTACTTTGGAAAGCCAGTCCCCAGGGTAGAATGCAGGAGAGGGATATTAACACACTGGAAGGTTTCTCACATTGGCTTTCCTCTCTCTGTCCTGGTGATCCAAGTTACTCTGCTCTGACTACCTCATTTCCTATCCCTCAGACAAGCCCTGTCTGGCTGCTGTCATCCCTGCCCAACCCTTATCCAATCCTACCACTCCTCCAACTCCTCTGTCAGCTGAGCCATGGGGAACCACAGCTCCTGGTGCCTGTGTGAACCACCTCCACTCGGCCTCCATCCCCTCTGCCCAGCCAGCCTGCACAGGACAAGGACAGAGGGGATACTCCAGGGGCAGCTGCAAGCAAGGACCTGTCTCCAGCTGCACCTGAACTGGCTTCAGCCACACTTGAGCAGGAGGGAGAATCCTTTGTCCCCCACAAAGAGGAAGAGGACAACTTTCTTCTGCCTGGGGAAGGTGTCCAGCACAGCCCCTAGCAGGGCAATACCAACATCACAGAGACCACTCAGCAGTGTGCCACCAAATGAAGGACACCCACCTTTTCCTGCGAGGCCTGGAGCTGCTGCTGGAGCAGCTCCATCTCCATCCAACATGCTGCATGCCTCTGGTGGTGCTCCAGCCTTGCAGCAAGCTCTGCTCCTCGTAGCCACTCAGCCTCCAGAAGCCTCTGGCTCTGCACTTGGGCAGTGCCAAGGCCATCATTGTGACCAGCCTTGTGCTCAGGGGGTTCACAGCCCAGCTGATGCCTCTTGACATCTGGGTGAGGGAGCTCCTCCTTGCTCTTCTCACTCTGGAAAAGGTTGAGAAAAAAAACCCAACAAATCATGCACAAGAGGCTTGGGGTGGGAACAGAGGCAACAAAGACTGACTGAGCATGTGGGTTTGATTCTGGGAGTGAGAAAAACCTCTGGGAAAAAGAGTAAAAGTAGTGAAACTCATTAAAGGCTTTCCCTTCTGTAAGACCTTCAGGGGCTTCTGCCACACAAGTTTTCACTACTTTACAAGTCATAAGATGAAGCTGGTTCTTCAAAGTAAGACTGGGTTTGAATGTTTGAAACAAACATTTTTGCTCTCCTCTATGAGCATGTGCAGTTTTTGTCCTTCTAAATCCTTCAGCCAAGAACCTGTCAGCTGGGGTTAATGGCTTCTTACCAATGCTGTTAACTCTGCTATTTCAGCCAGCTCCTCCACCTTCTCTCTACCCAACTCACCCCTGTTTTTCCCACTGGGAAGAGGGATATGGTCAGCTTCAGGCCAGAGAGCAGCAAAGCACAGCCCCCCAGAGGAGAACCCTGGTTTGGGTAGTCCCACATGAGATTTTGGCCTGCAACAGGAAGCAAAGCCAAGCCAGAACAGATATGGCCCTGAATTGATTCAGGAGTGAGGTGTCTCTGCCCTAACTGGTGACTCAGCTCAGCCCAGGGCAGACAGCCTTGGGACATCCAAAGTCCTGCAACACTGTCAGAGGCCTAAAAATCAAGGGATGAAGAACAGTGGGAGGGACAGCTTAGCAGACTCTTGGGATTATCTTCACCAGAAACCCGTCTCTCCCCAGATTTATGGCTCAGTGGATGACCCCAGTACCTATCTAAAGCTTCCTAAGGAAGAAATCCATCCCATGTTAACTCTTCAGCAAGCTGTTCTCCAGCAGCCAGCACAGGTCTCCCGTGAAGGGAGAGACAGCAGTGAGAAAACCATGTACAAGCCCCATTTACCCTGGCATTCTGCGCTGGCTCCCTGACCTTGTCCAATTTGGTTTCCAGTGACAGCAAGGACTAAAGAAAACTGAGAAAAAGCCTTCCCATAACTCAGGCAAAACATGTGGGGACAATCAAGAGCCAACAGTAGAGAAGGAGCAGGTCTTCAAGGGAAAGGAAATTAAGGGAAATAAGGACAAAGAGGATCAGACTGAATTTAGGTGGCTTCCAGCTGTCTAAAATTATTTTGCTGTCCTGTGGATACAAAGTGATTTGACTCATCAAGACACACCAATTACAGGATAACCAGGTGGTGAGCCCAACCCCTCAGCTGCAATAAAGCCACGTCTGGAGAAATCAGCTTGTTTGTCAGGCCTCTGTGATTTTACAGTGCTGGACACAAGAGCTGTGACCCCAAATCCAAGGTGGCCTCATTATCCTTTCCATTTCTATTGGTACTCCCAGTCTCCCAGGAGGCCATGAATACTGGCACTTGTGGGAAGGAAACTTAGTCCTGTGTTGGACAGTCCTATCCAATAACTGCTGCTGGACACCAGAGCCATACAGGACCCAAATTCCTCAAGGGAAGGTGCAGGATGACAGATCCTGGCAGGGAGGACAGCACTGCAGTTTGTGGCACTGCCTGTGGCATGCAGAGGAGCTGTGTGAGGAAGTTCCTCCTCTCTCCTTGAAGCACAAGGACCAGTCCATGGGCTGTGTGGTGTTTGCTCACCTCAGAGCAGCTGCTTTCCGAGTTTTACATCAGGATTCACATGCTGTGCTTCCCGTGGCATCTCCAACACCCATGTGCAAGGCAGGGGAGATGAGTGTGCAGTCAGCCACAGCCACAGGAGCACATCCCAGCTGCCTGACCACACTCCCACGGTCAGTAAAAGACATAACATAGCTTTTGCATTTGCCTACATGTGCTCAGTAATATTTATTAATTGGAAGTATCCTAGTTCACAGTCTACTTCATGTTACTACTGCAATAGTAACAAGGCAGAACAAAGCTGCTGTTAGAACATCCAGAGAGAACACAGCTGCTGTTAAGAGTGTTCTGCAACATCATGGTGTTAAGCAACCTTGTGTCTCACAAGGCATCTGGGTTTTTTTTGCAGCAGCAGCAGCAGCATGTTAGCCCTGCAAACTGCTTGACACTCTCTTGAGCTCTGGGTTCATTTTCCAACTACTGCATGACATCTTTGAGATGCATCAGCTCCAGTTTCAACCTGTTCCTCTTCAGCTCTATTTTGACAGCCTGAATGGCAGATTTCCTCCTATGCTCTTACACCACTCTGTCTCCCAGAGCTTTTTTCCTCCTATTCTTGCCCTGCAGATCAGGTCTATGTCCTGAGATGCTGTTCTGTCTGCTGTTTGAAGGCATTTGCCTTTGCTCTCTCTGCCTCCTTCCCAAGCACATCCCCTTGTCTATCAAGATTCCATTTCTCCCTGACAAATGCTTTCCACTTTGGCTCCAGCTTCTAGACTGAACAGGCCATTTGTTACAATAAACATCTGCAGTGTTTGCACTGGCGTGTCCATCACACAATTGTTCATTTCTTCTCTGTTCCTTCAGTGTTGAAGTTGCAACAGAAGATTTTGGTCTACCTGCTCATCTGAGTCTTGGGGGATCAGCTCCTTTTCCCCCAGAGGACAGCTCTCCAGACACTTTGTCCCTTCCAACACCAGAGCCCTCAGCTTCAGTGTCTGCATTACTCCCATTTCATCCTGGTGCCTTAATCTTTTTATACTCAACAGCCAGCATTTCACACATTCTTGGCTTGTTCATCATTAACCTTTTTGTACAACTTGAGCTGCCTCTGCTTCCACAGACACTTGGTCTTTTTTCTTCCGCTTCCACTGCTGCCTCTCATGGGTACCCTCCTCTTGAAGGCCTCACCTTGGAGCCTTTATCGTTGGGAAGTCACCTCCTCTCCCACCAGTGTTGCTGCAATAAAGCCTTACAGCTGTCCTCATGCTGGCATTCACTCCATGACAGCTCTTGGTTATGCTCAACCTCTGCATCTTTCCTAAAGATAAAAACCATTTTCCTGACCTGGGTTTGATATCACAGCTTGAAAAACTCAGCCAGCCTCTGCATGCCCATTTGCTGTAGGTGCAATACAAAGGGGTTTTTGTTTCAAAGTCAAGGCAATTTGTTAAACTTTACAGAAAGTTCCCACACATTTTGCACTTCTCAAAGACTCACACCCATCGCATCTTTTCCAGCAACTCTGAAAGCTCCCCGCTGCAGTCAGTCCATCTGCCATTCACCAGAGGTAAAATAGCTTAAATGCCTTGTATTCCTGTTCTTTGGGTTTGTTTCCCTGCTCTACCACAGACTTCAGCCAAGTCACCTCCTTTCTCCCTCACCTACCCCATATCTCAGCCCTAAAACAGGGATAATGACCTAGCAAAATCCTCTGCTTGCGTATTGCCAAAGGGAACTCTGCTCCCAAAGGCAGACACAGCAGGGAAGAGGCAGGAGGAAGGGAAGATAAACAGTTATTCAGTGACAACCTCATTCTTTCACAAGCCAGTCTCTTTTACCTCTATGGAGAAATTTAAGACATTTTTTACTGCTTTTAAGATAGCAAGTTGTGATCATCTAGCAAGCAGAGGCAGGTTTGCTGAAGGACCGAGAGAGAGGTAATAAGAAAGCACTGATGAAAGCTCTCTTATATCTCTCACTATTTTAAGATACAGTCTTTGCTGGGCACTGCCTCTAACACAACCTTGTAGAACATGCAGGGAAACTTAGTCTTGAAATAAAAGCACTCATGTAAGGGGAGTTTAGATGTCTCAGTTCAAACAACTGCAGCCCTGCAATACTGCCCAGATTTTCTTCCAAATTAAAAGAAACCTCCAGCCCTGTGAAAAATCAGCCAAACCTACTCTGGTATGAGCAGGAGATGCACCCTTAATCTCCTGCTTAGCCCCAGAAAGAGAACGGTGCCAGACCTCAGGCTTAGTCTGTCCCTGTGCTGCATCTTTATCTCTTCTCTGTCCTGGTCCAGCTGCTGCCCTGGATGACAAATGTCTTCAGTGTGCTGCTGTCCCACCCTAGCCTGCTCCATCTCAAGCCTCTCCTCCAGCTCCGGGCTCCATTCACATTTTTGCTCTATCAGGCTATTAATTACAGCCCAGTACTTTGCAACTGTTTCTTCCAGATCTCTTTTCTGGTCTTCCATCTTGGGCATCTTAGCCATGAAGTTTTCCTCACTGTCCTTCCTCTCCCTCTCAAAGTTTTTCTGCAGTAATTCCGTTCCTTCCTCATAATAGTTTATTAGTTGGAAGGAGATAGGATTGGGATATTAGCACCATGCTTCTGAGAGATTTCCTCTCCTCCAAGAGCTCCAATTCAGATGGATCTATTGGTCCCACTCAACAGGCAACTCTCTTCAGGCAGTTCTGGTCCCTGCTGAACTTAGGGCAACAATCAGTCTCATGCAGCAGTCTCTAACAAGCAGAAATCAGTGGGTCCCATTTCTTGCCAGCAATCAGAACAGTTCTCCCCATTCTCCTTGTTTGCAAGGAACCCCAGAGAGGAGAAGGGAGAGGCCAGGGCATCATCTGCCACTGCTTCTCATGCCTTCCTCCACTGCAGAGTGGTTGCTTGTCAGGATGTGGTGGTGAGAAGCTGCTGCTCCCCACAGCTCCCCTGTGAACACCAGAAACTCCAGGATTTGATGTGCACAAAGGCAGGACTATAAAGCAGGCAGAAGATCTGTAGGCAGCTTTGTGCTCCTTGAACTGTTCCATCACCTGTGTGGCAGTTTAGGATTTTCTCTTGCAGTGCTGCAACAGAAACCCAGCAAGCATCACTGACCTCTCAGTTCAGCAGCAGCAGGACTAAATGTGGAAACTGAGGCCTCTCCTGTGAGCATTCACGGCTGTCTAAAGAGGGGACTGGGTTCACACTGTCACCTTACAGCAAGCAGGTTAGAAGTGTGCTGCAGGCCAAGGGTGACAGGGCTCTGATACAGCCCATGCCATCAGGAGACACCTGGCTGCTTGTCCTCTTGGTCCTGTCCCTGATTTTACTGTGACAGCAACACTGAGTGATCTCTGGTTCCCCACAAGACCCACACAAACATTTCACAAGTGATTTCCACAAAGCCTTTGTCAGACAGTGAGGGCTCCAAACCCTCCTACCAGCTAAGATGGGCTGGAGAAGCACATGAAATAACCCCACATGAGTGATGAGGTGCCACCCTGCTCCCCAGCCTGAACTCTCTCTCCAGCAACCCGGCTGGAGCAGATGTCTCCTCAGTCATGCTGTAGCAGTTGTGCTTACCAAGCAGTCAGGACATCTTCCCCCACCCCACTCACCTTGGTTTCCAGCTGCACCTTCAGGTCCTGCAGCTGCTCTTGGAGCTGCTCCACTGGGAGTGACATCTCTGTAAACACAGAAGTAGGAACAAGAGGGCTTGGAGAGGGGCAGAGAGCAGACCTGTGAGGGTAGGCCTACAAGACAGGACCAATCAGGATGGCTGCAGCTTCATCCAGTCCATACAACCCCAAAAGATGGAGATTCCCCATCTGTCTGGTGACCAGTCCCAGGGCTGCATCACCCCTCTCGGCCAGAAGCTTTGATCTAATGTTCAACTTGAATCTTCCAACCCACAGTTTGGGGCTACTTTATTGCATTGTGTTTCCTCAACATCCTCGACACCAAAAATCTGCCTGTTCACTGCAGCTGCCTGGTGTACAGGTTACCATCACCAGCTCTTGAGCCTCCTTTCCCCACCTCCCTCCTCCCCACCACCCACCTTCTCCTTCCTCCCTCCCACGGCTGCCCTAGTACCAGAACTGGCAGCAGCAGTTCAGGCACAAGAAGCCTCCCCGCACTCCCATGCTAACTTGGATCCAGAGGGAATGCTGTTCTTGCTGAGAAGATGGGCACTGAGCCCTCCTGCACCTTACCTGCTGCTGGCAGCCCTCCCTCAGCCCCGCTCTCCTGCAGCTGGAGGCGCAGCCTTTGCAGCTCCCTTCGCAGCGCTCCGTTCTGGTCATACAGCACCTGAAACAAACACTGGTCAGGACACAGGACAAAGCTCCTGCAGCATCAAGAGCATGAAGGGCCTCCCCCAGCTCCAGCACAGCCTTCCCAAACAAAGGCAGACATGAGAGAATTTGGAAGAGCCAAAGAAGAAATATAATCCCAAACTTGCAAGACCACCATCACTAGACACTGTAAAGCACAAAGCAACTGCCCCTGAATGCAAAAGCACACAAAACCAGGGGGTTTTGCAGACACCTCAGAGGGCTGGGCCTCCTGACACCCTCCTGACCTAAATAACCATTGGTAGAATCCAAAACAGAAGAAACATCATGATCTCAGCACGAGCCCAGAGGTTTGTGTTTACATCCTCAGGATACTCCTGTGGGCATGTGGACCAGCCAACAAGCACTACTCTATGCAGACAAGGCAACCAGCAGGATTTACAGGGAAGCAAGGCCCACAAGCCTCTGGGAGGGAACATTTCCAGGTTGCAGAAGGAATAAAACAAGGTAAGAAGGTGCTGATCCCATGGGAAGCACAGCACGAGGCAGGTCCTGCTGGTCTCCTGGTGCCAGAGACACCCCAAGGCCAGCACAGAAGTTTATCCCATTCCATCAGCAAGGAGTCCCTCAGCTGAACACCAAGTGATGAGCCACCACACCAGTGCAATGAGCCACTTCCATGTAGGTGTCTGGAGATGGGCAGCTGCTTGCTTCACTTCACATCCTCTATCCTGTACTGGAAGCAACAGCATACAAGGCATCCTGCCTTCTTCTGGACTGTCCACTTTGAGCAGACATCCAATTACATCCCATATCCTGCCACCCAGGAAACTGATGTGCTGCAAGAGACTATGAACTAGGATACTCCCAATTAATAAATTATTACTGAGCAGATATAGATGCAAACCCAGTTTGTCTCATCTCCATTCTAAGCAGGAGAGGGGGGCTGCGAGCATTCAACGAGGGTAAAGGATAAACACGAGTGGGTGCCTTCAGAGGGGCAGCTGAAGCCTGAAGGTCAAACCTTTCCATCCATCAGCATTCTCATGGACAACTCTGGGCCTGCTAAATGGGAGGAAAAATTGCAGCACCAAGCATATTCAACCCTCTGGTGCCACCTGGAGCAATGCTGCACTGGATAGTGCTTCAGCATGTTTGCCTTTAATTACAGCTTGAGAGGGGCCGCCTGATGCATCCACAGAGTGGCTTTGATGAAAGTCTGCATTTCAGCCCTTGCTGGGGGGATGTGACTGTCACTGTCCCCACTCAGTGGTGCTCCTCAGCCACACACAGCACTTGGGAACAAATGGGCAATGTGACAAGCACAGGACTCAAAGAACAAAGCACCCAGCAACTCACAGCATGCAAGATACACAAGTTAAAAATAGGAGAAGGGAAACAGAGGTTGTGCTCATGCCCCGGAGAGCCCCAAGCTCTGGGAAGGAGCACAGCACCCTGCAGGAGATACAATATACACAGCACCAATTCTTGGACCACACACACACCAGATATCTGGACTGGCTCACCTTGACTCTCTAGCAGAGTTCAGCAGCGACAAGTTTTTTTGCGTTTTTTTTTAAGTGGGGGCAAGGAGAAGGAAGGGAAAAACAAAAAGATAGAAGACTTTAGCTGTTAATAAGCTTTCCAAATAAGGAGAACAGCTTTCTCCTTGTGATCAAGAAGAAATCCAGCAGAGCCCAGCATGGTCTGTCCTTAACAACAGAGGTCCATGGTTCCCTAACAAAATAGTCCATGGCTACAAGCAGGAAGGAATTTATGATCCACCCCTACTCTCCCCTGCCAAAATCCCAGCACAGCAAACAACCCATAGAGGGCTTCAGGAGCGAGGACTCTGAGCAAGGTAAGAGGGATCCCTCTGCCCTAAGATCAGGTCTGCCTCCTCCCAGACCAAAGTGCCCAACAGGTGTGCTGCAGAGAGCAGCACTGTCACACCAGCCCTGCTGGACGGCTGCCCACGTGTACCTGGCACTGCCGCTCGTACTCCAGGACAATCTCAGCAAAGTGCTCGCTCTGCTTCAGGAACTCTGGGCTGTGGGGCTCCCCCTGCTCCAGCTGCACAAGCACAAGGAAACACTTCTCATCAGAAAATCATCACCGCTCCAAATGGAGAGTCAAAAGCTCTACTAAATCACTGGGGTCATGGTGCTACACCCATAGATTCAACAGAAGGCTCCCTACGGGACCCATCACCTGTGAGATGGGTCAGAAAGAGGAGGAAAAACATTTTTCTCCACATTTGAGACACCAAACTACAGGCAGGT
Source organism: Dicrurus megarhynchus (assembly GCA_013399195.1). Classification (NCBI taxonomy): domain Eukaryota; kingdom Metazoa; phylum Chordata; class Aves; order Passeriformes; family Dicruridae; genus Dicrurus; species Dicrurus megarhynchus. The sequence continues at coordinate 458,814 of VXAD01012330.1, forward strand.
TTTCCTGGCTAACAAGATCACAGACTCATTTCCTTCCCCAGATTCATTTTAGGAGTGAAAGATACTAAAATGAACCCTTTACTTCAATACTAGTGAAAAATAAAACTTTTCTGGAAACCAAACTCTACAAAGTTTTCACTTGAAGACTGCAGATTTGTAGAATTCTCTACAACTGGAAATTCTCTTCACCCCCTTTTTTTTTTTTCCCAGCTTCCAGGTTGTCATCAATGTGCAGGAGAGCTCACAGAGGGGGAGACCATAGCTACTGACCCAAAACATGCAAGATCAATTTTTTTATGCATTCCTGAAAAGTTCCTATTTAACTGCAACAGAGAAAGGTTACCTTATCCTTCACAATGTGGCTGAGTTCTTTTTGCAGCTCCAACACCATTTCCTCAGAGGCTGACAGTTTCTCAGCCATCTCCGTGACCTTGTTTTGCAGCTGTGTGTTCTCCTGCAGATAAAATGGAGATTTCCTTGATGCAGTGGGTCCTGACATGGCAGGATGGGTTTATCAGCCACAGGTCCTCAGCAGGGAGCTGTAAAACAACTGGCACATCAGCATGCCAAACACAGCACAGCTCCCAGGAGACCCTGGGCATGGCCTGGTTTTGGCCAGGATAGGGTTGATTTTTGCAGTAACCAGGAGGGGATGTGGCTAAAGCCCAGATGTTATTCTGTACCACCTCAGTCATTGCTGGGGACAGGGGGAAGGGACTCTCTGTCACTTCCAGGGAGAAGGAGGCTCCTCCCAGAGAAAATGTGGCTGCCCTGCAATGAGCATTTTGCATGTAAATCACCCTCTCTTTTGTACACTTTCATTATTAATATTGTTGCTGTCACTGGTTGTTTCTTATCTCATTGCTGTTTCCAGTAAATTGTTCTTAACCCATAATCTTTGCCTTTTGTGCCTTCAATTCTCCTCTCCAGCCACTGAAAAGTGGGGAGAGAGAGTGAGCAGGCAGCAGTGTGGTTCGGAGAGCCTTGGTAGGAGACCTAAATTGGGGAGCACCATTCCTAAACTACCAGGACAGCACACTGCTGATACCACACGGGCTGGGGTTAGGCTCATCTCTCCAAAGGACAGGAGTGGGTTTTGCAGAATAATAGCTAGTCAGCCCCACAAGATCATCTCTACCTCTGCTCCCCAAAATTGTGGTTTCCCTCACAGCTAACAAAGGCAGCAAGTCCTGCGCTATCTCCATCTGTACTTCTACACTGAACAGAACCGGGGTAATCCCAGACACCACCATCTCTGCTTTTGGCAGGGTCCCTGGCACAATTTTAGCTTTGGTCATCGTGTTTTCAGATGTTACCAAGGGCCAAACCACTCCCAACAGACAGCACAGCTGTTTGGTAATGTCATGGCAAGGTAACAAGCTCTGTATTTAATAAAATTTTATGGACGTGGCTGATGATTCTTCTGCATAAAATTCCTCTCCTGCCCAACAACAGCAACATGAACTATCTATATTTGTCACCACCTCTGCTTTGCCACCTCTGAAGGAGTGGAGATGTTTCATCCAAGGCAGTTTTACTTACCTTCATCACATGGTTCAGTCTCCCTTGCAGGTTGGCCTCTTTGCCCTGGAGGAGACGTGTATCGGCTTCCAGCTTCGCCTGGTGACTCACTGCTTGCTGCAAAAGCAGCTCTTTTGCCTCTATTTCTGCCTGAAAATTCCTGGAGGAAAAAAGCAACACGGTTGGGACAGACAGAGCATGTTCCTGGATGGCTACAAGGTAGACACCCCCTCTCACCATGCACAAAGCAGGAGATGAGAGCTTGGTTGGAAGGATGCTGAGACCATATGGGGTGGAGAGGGGTCTTCGAGGACTTTCCTGCCACTGACACATGGGCAAAATAAGCGGGAGATTCAAAAGGGACACTGGGATGTGTAAGCACATCTTCTCCACCCCAGCAAAAGAACCCCTCCTACCTGAGCTTGCTCTGGGTGTGCTCAAGAGCGATGTACTGCTCATCCAGCTCCCTGCCCAGCTGCAGGCAGTGTCTCTCTGCCTTCTCCAAATTGAGCCTTGCCTTGTCCCTCTCCCTGGCGATCTGCCTCACCTGGCTCCTGCAGACACAGCGAGCAGGGCGTTAAGAGACCCCTCAGGCAGCCCACAGAGGGGCCCTCCTCACAGGGAGCAGTGCCCTTACCAGAGGCACTGCAGTTTGTATCCATAGGAGGTGCCAGCTGCATGCTGAAGGCCACTCCTGGGGACCATGAGTGTGTTGTCCAAAGCTGCAGGCAGCCCTGCCAGGTTCACCTGCTCCTCCGTGCTGCTGCTCTGCCTCTGCAAGAACAGCACAGGTTGAGATCACTTCCTCCCTGTTCCAACAGTTCCAACAGGATTTCTGTACTCACACTATCTGACCACCCTCCAGTCTTTTAGGGATGCCCTCCCATCTCACAGATAAGCCTAGATCACATCCACCTCAGACTTCCCCCAGGCTTGGGGTGACCAAACCCATCCTGATCCTGGCTGCAAGCGCTTCTCCCACCCCAGGCAGTTGCTCACCTCACCCACCACCACTCCTCCAGGCAGAACCAGGGATGTTGAGGATATCCTCCAAGTTCTTCCAGGGCTCAGGTGGCAATGACAAGTTGAGGCTTGACAAATCCAGTGCCTTTGCTGATGCTGGAGAAGCGATGTGGGCCCAGGCAGCTTGGCCAGAAGGACAGGCTGCTTCCCTGAGCGTTCCCCTCTGATGCTGAGGAAAAAAAACAGCAGAAGTAAGTCAGTGGGGCCAAATTGGCAGAAGAAAACTGATGGTTTTCAATACCAAAAGGAAACTTCAGAGGCCAAATCAATACTGAAGAACATTTTAGAAACAACCCCAAGCTGCCAGGAGGGAGATGTCCTGAGCTGCCCTCACAGCAGCTACAAGGAGCAGGTTTGCAGGCACAGACCACTCAGTTTGGTCTCCCTGCTAACCCATCAACACCCAGTATCCACAGAAAGACCAGCACTGAAAGTTATATAGCCTACAGGGTCTTGTGAAAACTGCCAGATGAGGACTGCCAGCCAACATTTTGTTTGACCAAAAAAGCAGAGCCCAGAAAGCTGATACAGAACCCATAGCATCTCCAAAAGCACCAATTTCATACCAGGTTTGGAAGAAGCCTGAAGCCTGTCTTCAGAGAGCTGTTACCTCAAAGTCTTAAGCCAAAAGAACCTGAAACTATTATTTTTTTTTTTGCTCATGGTCCTGGATTGAGCTGTCCTGGATGTCAGGGTAATCAGAGGTTCACTTCCACCTTAGCATATTAACGTAGTGTTACTTCAAAAGCATTTGTGAATTGCCAGTCCTTGGAACTGAAAGCACTAAGGAGAAAGAAGCATTTTACATCAAACAAAGAAAATGTGGATGAAGCTTTTTCATGCACTAAAAAGACGACAATCTGTGTCACGTGTGAGGTGCAGACACATCAGCACTCCTGAGATCAATATTAGAATTGGGGCGATCTTTTTCCTGTGCTAGGATGTGCATCCCTCTCCCATAAACAGCCCTCTGTTGCTCTGTATCACCATCCCACACCACCTGAGCAGGGGTTGCTCCTGCTCAGGCAGCTCCCAAAGGAGCCTTTCAGTCACCACGCAGTGGCTGCAGTGCCACTAATATACCTAAAAACTGACCATACCTAAAAACTGACTGACAAGTGAAGAACTCCCCCCAGGTCACCACCATCAGACGCCTGACTGATGTCTATGAAATCACCCACTTGTGAGAAGAAGTATCTTGGCCTGAATTGTTCTCAGTAAAATCTGTTCTTTAGTGGTTTTTTTTTTGGTTTTT
>VXAD01012330.1:464018-554957 GCA_013399195.1 Dicrurus megarhynchus
GCTCGGCGCGGAAGCGCCTCATGAAGGAGGAGGACATGACCAAGGTGGAGTTCGAGACCAGCGAGGAGGTGGACGTGACGCCCACCTTCGACACCATGGGCCTGCGGGAGGACCTGCTGCGCGGCATCTACGCCTACGGTGGGCGGCGGGGACGGAGGGGGAAGGGACGAGGGGCAGGGGACACGGGGCCGAGGGGGACCGGCTGAGGGGAAGGAGGGGTTCGTGGCCCGTGGCAGGGCCCGGATGTGGGCGTCGCGCCTGCNGGGAGGTCACGGAGTCTCCCTCTCCGGAGACACTCCAGCCCCGCCTGGACGCGTTCCTGTGTCAGCTGGGCTGGGCGATCTCCAGGGGGCCTTTCCAAGCCCCGGCAAGTTCGTGGCCCGTGGCAGGGCCCGGATGTGGGCGTCGCGCCTGCGCCGTGCGGCCGCTGCCGGCCGGTGGCGGGGCCTGTCCTGAGCGTGTCCCTTCGCCCCCGCAGGGTTCGAGAAGCCGTCGGCCATCCAGCAGCGAGCCATCAAGCAGATCATCAAGGGCAGGGACGTGATCGCCCAGTGAGTGCGGCCGGGGGCGGGGCGGGGGATGTCGGTCACGTTCCCTGCCTTGAGGCTGGAAGCGGGATTGGCCACCCGTGGGCCTGAGCTGGTGCCTGGCAGGGTGTGGGGAATGACCTGAAATTGGTGGGACGCTGGGACAGGTTGGACAGAGCAGCTGTGAATTCCCCATCCCTGGAAGTGCTCAAGGGCAGGCTTGATGGGGCTCTGGACAACCTGGTCTAGTAGAAGGTGTCCCTTCCCATGGCAGGGGGGATGGAGATGGATGTTGTTTAAGTTCCCTTCCAATGCAAATTATTCTGTGGTTTTATGATGTGACAAGCAAAACTTCGTAACTTGCTGTGATCCTAACAGTTGTTAGTGCCAAAGTTTATTAGGTTTAGTCACTGTGAAAAATATATTATGTCTTGGAGACAAAGACAGGTATGCTGAAGAAATCCTTTCTTGGTCACTAGTGGGAATTACTGGCCTGGCAAATTGCATGGGCTTATCTGTCATTTACTTGAACAAAGGTGTATATATGACAGATGGCAGAAAGTTAGAGTGCTGGCCTGATAAGGAGTGGGCATGCCAGAGCTGGGGACCCTGGACTGTTCTGTCCCTGATACTGCAGTTCTCAAAGCTGCTTGACAGCAGATTGCACTCTGATCATAACAAGCCTTTGTTGGCACTGCTGAGTTCTTTGCAATGGAGGGGTGGGAGAGAGCAGAGGGGTGGAATGTTTTGAAATTGCCTGTACTGTTTGTCCAGACATCCAGAGTATTCACCAAAAATCTGTTTCTCAGGTCACAGTCGGGAACAGGGAAGACAGCAACATTCTCCATCTCTGTTCTACAATGCCTGGATATACAGGTAATTTCATAGCAGCACGTGCTAGAAATAATTTTTACTAAATCATTGGCCTTCATCATAAAAATGTATTCTTTAGGAGTGAATAAATGAAGCTTTACATTGAAATCTTTTAATTATGGGCAGTGACAAAATTCTGCCTGAAGACTTCACCAGACTCTGTAACAATTTAACTGTTAAAGCCAGTCTGGCACAATAAGTTCAGATGAAGTCTCGTAATCATAAAGTTGGCTTTAAGAGCTGGCCTCTTTCACCTGTTAGGGCTAAGTTAATCTCTCAGCAAGCAGAATTGTCTTCAGGCAGTCCTAACAGCATCCTCAAACTCTCTGAACAGTTGCCACACGTTGCACAGAATCAAACCTAGATTTTTGACTGACAACTGTTTGCTTTTGTTCTGCTCAGGGGCATCTTATCCACACAGTAGTTTTGGGGTATAGCTTGGATGTGTAGATGCAATTGAACATAAGGATGGTTTTCCATGGGCTTGGATTGTTGCATGGGGACATAAAAGTAAAGGTTGCAAGTGGAAAGGACAGCTTTTGCTTAATTTCTGTAAAGTGCTCATAACGTTTTTCAGAGGTGACACTTTAAAACATTGCCTTGGAATCCTTGTGCTATGCAAGGTGTTTATCTGAACCAAACACACAGAACTGAAGGGCTTGAAATTTGTTTCTGTTTTGCAAGAAATGTACACACTTCCTGTTTTTTAGCACAAAATTCTGTGATAAATCCTGCAGCTGTGGCATTTCATAGCTTCAGTTCTGTGAGATCCATCATCTCTTGCATGCTTGGCTCTCTGGCCTGTGATTAACTTCCATGTGATCCCGTGTTTTAACCAGGTTCGCGAGACCCAGGCCTTGATCCTGGCACCAACTCGGGAGCTGGCTGTGCAGATTCAGAAGGTAGGAGCATTTCAATCTCTGTCTGGAAAGCACTGCGAGGCCTGGGGGCCAGTGCTCTGGTGTTTCTCTAGCAGAGCTCAAAGCACAGCTTCCACTCTTTCCTTCTGTTCCTGAGAGAAATAACAAATTATCGTCTGATACAGGGCCATTTGCTCCTCAGCATTACATTCTTTACTTTAGCAGCCTGAGGTTCTGCACAGTCCTAACTGAGTTTTTAAGGCCAGCACTTCTAAAGCAGTTGTGATCCCAGAGGAACTGAGTTCCCAGTGTTTTAAGGCTGTTGTGGAGGTGTGGGTAACTTTTATTATTAAAGATTAAAAACATCCATCTAACTCCTTGTGCTAACACCTTTAAAAAACTCCCAGCATGTCTGCACAGACCTGCATCTCTTCACAAATGCAGCCTTAGAAGAGCTGGGGTAATGAAGCCATTTCTTTGTGCCCACACAGGGGCTTCTCGCCCTGGGAGACTACATGAACGTGCAGTGTCACGCCTGCATCGGGGGCACCAACGTGGGGGAGGATATCCGCAAGCTGGATTATGGGCAGCACGTTGTGGCTGGCACCCCAGGCCGGGTGTTTGGTAAGGAATATTTACTGTAACACCGTTCATGTAACATAAATGCGAAGTGTAACAAGGTAACAACTTACTGCTGCTATACCTGGAAAAGTCTAGAGGGAAATCAGTGGTGATGGTATTTCCATTTTCTGTTGCTGGTGTTTTGGCTTTCATTGTTGAGGTGACTCTTTATGTGGTGGCTTTGGAAAAAGGAAGAAGTATTACAGTCCCTGAATCTTCAAGGGGATAGGAGCCAGGCCTACATGAATGCCAAAATTAGGTCCACATTTTCTGTGTCCTGGTGGTTGCCCTGTCTTTGTTAAATCAGGTGCACTTGCAGCTGGTAACCTTCTGGTTTCACTGCATGAAGAGTTGAACATTTAATGTTTATGGCAGTTATCACAGAGGTAGTGTTGGCCTTCAAGCTCACAGCTTCTGAGAAATACACAGCCCTTACAGAAGCTCCTGTCACTGGGAGAACATGAGCTAGTCCCCACAAGTGGAAAAAAACCCAAAAATCAGCAGCTGCTGAACTGGGCTGACTCTCAAACAGGATTTGTGGATTCTGTTGACATAAAGTTCATCTGGCATTTTGTATTTCTCACATCTGTCCGTCCTCCACCAAAATGCCCTGACAGTGATGGGAGCAGTGTGGGCTCACTTGCTTTCAGAGCATTCTCATCTCACAAAGTGAAATCTTACAGATATGATTCGTCGCAGAAGTTTAAGAACTCGTGCCATCAAAATGCTGGTTTTGGATGAAGCAGATGAAATGCTCAATAAAGGTAAGACATTTGTCTCCCTTTTACTTGCTTTCTGCTTGCCTCTTTGAGATTCCAAGGTGTCCCAGCTGGCAGACCCACTTCTAAAAAGTTTAAAGTTTAAAAAGTTAGACAATTACAGTTAGGTATAGGTTGTAATGAGTTAAACTACATAATATGCCTTGTCTGATGTTACTGATTCACACATTTATGTTCATCCCATAGTACAGAGCCACTGCTGAATTCCAGGTCAGATTGTGAAAGAGGAGGATAATCAGGAGAAGGATGTGCTAACTGTTCTGTGTGGCTTGATTTGCACTGTAGGCTTCAAGGAGCAGATTTATGATGTGTACAGATACCTGCCCCCAGCCACACAGGTGGTTCTGATCAGCGCCACTTTGCCACATGAAATCTTGGAAATGACCAACAAATTCATGACAGACCCCATCCGCATCTTGGTGAAACGGTGAGTGAGTTTCCTTGGAGAGAACAGGAACTCTGAGTTGGTCCAGCCCTGTGCAGTTCACAGTATTAACTGGTCTAAATGTACAGAGAGTCTCTCATGTTCCTTCTCACCATTCCTGAGTGTTTGCAGATGTGCTTACATCCTGTTTTCTAGCAGGGGCTGATTTATCTCCCTGACTTGTCCAGTTCTGCGTGCTGTTGCTCAGCCTGGCTGCCCCCTCACCCTCCCCCAGGGATAGCAGTCTCTCCTTGTGAAAATCCATCTTTCACACTTACCCAGTTCCTGGGCTCCCCCAGAGGATTTTTCTAGGCTTCCTCTTAGAATTTCCTATACATAACAGGCCAAAAAACCTTTTAGCTGACTGATCCTGGATGTTCTTGGAGGAATAGCTTACATCTGGTGGTGTCACAGGTCCTTGTGCACTGTAACTCAGGAGGAGTCTCCCTCTTGCCTGAGCTCTTACACTGCACAGTGCAGTGCATTCGAGCTTCTTGAGACTCTCTTCAGTCTCTCTTGTCAAGAAGCTGGAATGTAAAAATGATGGGAACAGAAATGTTCCCCTTTGGAGCTGTCTGGCTGGAGCAGAGCAGTTCCTGTGTCTGCTGAACAAGTCACGTTCAAGGCCCTTCTGCGTTTTCCCAGGAGTTTCTAGAAGTTGGACTCTGTCTGGACCCAGCAACCCTGAGCACACAGGGCAGAGGGGTGATCTCTGGTGAAGCACACCCAGCCCTTCTAACTGCTATTCACCTGCTTGTGGTGTTCTTCCCTACAGTGATGAGTTGACCCTCGAAGGAATCAAGCAGTTTTTCGTGGCTGTGGAGAGGGAAGAGTGGAAGTTTGACACCTTGTGTGATCTCTATGACACACTGACCATCACCCAGGCTGTCATCTTTTGTAACACCAAGAGAAAGGTACAGGGGCTGCCAGAGGGGCATGGCACTTCCTGAGGGTGACTCAAATAATGCTGGGTTAGTTAGGGGGTCTGGTTGTTCCATTTAGAAATAGTTCAGTAGGACCATAGGTTAAACCTTTGGGATGTGCCTAACTTAAAACAACAGAGGCAGACCTGATAGAGCTGACAGGAATTGCCTTTTTAGAGAAGTAGGTAAGAATGTGCTCAATCTAATTGCCTGTAATTCCTGGAGCAGAACCACACTTCCTGAATAAATGCTCTTAATTCCTTTCCTTTCAGGGCTTGTGGAGCCCTGAAAGCCCTGAAAGTATCATCCATCTGGTGTTTGTAAGGATTATTCACTTCCCTTAGTCTCAGAATGCTTGTGGAAGTGTCTCTCAGTCTGTACCAGCTCATCTCTGCAAACATTCTGGAGCTCAGCTGCTGTGTTTGGCTGTCTGAGCAAAGAGCTAACCCAGGCTGTGTTCACAGGTCGACTGGCTCACGGAGAAGATGAGGGAAGCCAACTTCACAGTTTCATCCATGCATGGGGACATGCCCCAAAAGGAGAGAGAGTCCATCATGAAAGAGTTCAGATCTGGCGCAAGGTAAATGCCCCAGACAGCGTTGCCTGCATCAGTTCTGCCTCAGGGCAGGGAAACCCATAATACCTCTCCTCTCAAGGCTTTGTTCAGCTCAGATTAGGGAGAAGTCTGATTTCCATCTCTCCCCTGAGGTGTTGAAGGGTTGGGAAATTGCCAGTTTCCAAGGAGGAATGCTCATCCTTCTGGGTGTAGAATTAGTCTGTTTTGTTTTGTTGAAGACGTTGGGAGTTGCTGCATTTGAAATACGTCAAGGAAAAAATACTTGTGCTCCATCCTCTGTATTTTAAACACCTGGGAGCATTATTCCTTCTGAAAGATCCAAGCTGTGTTGGTCCTGTCTTGACTGAAGTTTGGTGATAGTGCAGGAGACAGCTTTCCATGCAGTTCAGTGTGGGTGCTGCTGGTGTGCTGTGGGCAGGGGGAGCACAGAAGAGCAGGGGATGCATTGTGCTGGAAATTGGGATTTCCCAGGAAAGTCCTAACTGTGCCTTTCTCTTTGCAGCCGAGTTCTTATTTCCACAGACGTTTGGGCTCGAGGCCTGGATGTGCCTCAGGTGTCGCTGATCATTAACTACGACCTGCCCAACAACAGAGAACTCTACATCCACAGGTAGGCTGGGCCTTCCCACAGGGCCCTGTGGCTGGGGGACTGTTCTCACAGCGGCTCCATTCCCTCTTCCCTCGTGCCTCCGCAGAATCGGCCGCTCGGGCAGGTACGGCCGGAAAGGCGTCGCCATCAACTTCGTGAAGAACGACGACATCCGCATCCTGCGGGACATCGAGCAGTACTACTCCACCCAGATCGACGAGATGCCCATGAACGGTGAGTGCTCCTCCCTCCTCCCGTGGGGAGCTGCTGTGCTGCACCCGAGAGAGAAACGCCCCGTGCTTGGTTCTGGCAGGATCCCAGGAGCAGCAGTGTTGTGCTGTCCTGCTGGGCTGTGGCTCTGAGCACATTCAGTTCATACTTTTAATTTTTTGATTTTCTCTCGTTTCAGTTGCTGATCTTATCTGAAGGTCCGTGGTTAGCAGGAAGTTGTACCATTTGGTACCCTCCATAATTCTGGTTTGGACTCCTATCCTTTTCTCATATTTTTGGTTGTGCCTGACTGGAGCTGCGCTTGGGAACTTGTGTAAATATTGTCTGTACTCCCCCCCATGTTTTTCAATAAAAAAAGGAAGTTTTACCATAACCTGGGCTTAATTACTTTAACCCAGCATAGTAACAGGCAGGGAGTTTTGAGATACTGCCATACTTGGCTAGCATAATGAAAAAAAACACTGGACGCTCCCCGTATCTGGGTTTGTAAAATACAGGGCTTCCTGTTCTCTACCCTTTTGTTATTGTTGTGCCATGCCACCTGATGTACTTTAAGTTTCCTTAACTTAACCTTTAAGGATCAGACATCTACAGGAAAAATCTGTGGCCTGGCCCTAGCTTGCTGTAGGAAAATAGAGTTACAAGATAGCCAGAAATTTCCTGCTGGTTACGGCTTTCTGGAGCCAGAAATCACACTTGTTGCTCCAGATGAGGATTTCCCCTCCCAAGGAATTTGGGCAGGCACTTTGTGAAGTATCAGAAGCAGCAAGTATCCTTGTCACCTTCTCCACCTCTTTCTGCTGCTGTACCTCCTTACATCTTCCCCTGTGTCTCTCTCTGGCATGATGCTGTACTTTGCCAGCTGTAGGATCCTCTGTGTGGCTTTCCTACCTCACTCTGCTGTGTCCCTTTGTGAGGCAGGAGTTGGCCAGAGGTCAGTTACGGTGTTCTGCTCTGTGCTTCTGCTAAATTAGGCTTTTTGCATGCTCAGAGAGGACAGGGGAAGCAAGGCCTGAATACAGCAGTTTGCACAGAATTGGATCTGCTCTCAGAACTCCTTTCCTGAGCAGTAGTGGAGCAGCCCAGGGTAGAGAAAGCAGCTGTCGCCTCCTTTATGCCCCCGTGTATTCTGCTGTTGAAGCTCCTCAGTTCCCTGTACCAACCTGATGTTCTTAACAGCACACAGACAGGAGATGAGGAATACTGAGCTTGTTCTAACAGGAGTACTGACTGTAAGGGGCTGCCCGTGGAGGTGAGGCCACTACAGCTTCGTGCCCCCGTGTGCCACCAGCAATAAGGCTGAGCCAGCATTCCCACTGGGCACACACACGGAACGTGCTCACACCATCCATATGGCTTCAGCATTGGCACAACAGCACCAACACCCTCACCCTGCCCCTCCTCCTGCTCACCATGAAGGGCTTTTGGGGGAAATACACAGGCTCTGGATCCCTCCAGTAACTGGGCAAGGAGGCTCAGCTCATCCAGTCCAGTATCCAGCCTCTGGAGCACCAGTCTGCTCCAGCATGGCCCACAGCTGCACTGCAGTTTCTGGTTCAGCCCACCCTTGCACATCCCCACTGTGCCTGCCCTCAGTAGCTGCCCTTGAGTCTATCCTTAACTGGCCCTTGCAGAACCTCTTCCACATCCACAGAGGGAGTCACACATAAAAAAGGATCCCAGCTAAACCCCACACCCCCCAGATCAGCCCGGACCTTGTCCCTCCAGTTGCCTCATGCAAAAATAGATGTGTCCAACAGCGGGCTCCCAAGCCCCTTACCCTACTTGCTGGCTAAATCCAGCTCACTGTTCAAGTGACACAACCTCGCTGCAGGCTGCTGCCACGCCAAACATGCAGCCCCTGTGACCCCAGGTCCCATTCCAGTCCCTGGCACTTTGACCTCGATGCACACGTGCAGGCAGAATGGAACCTCCTCTTCCAGGAATGAGGGAGATGGGGTTAACAGTCAACATGGCCAGACAAGGACACGAACCAGCAACCTGCTGACATGAGACCAGCCCCTTTTATCCCCTAAAACATCCATTTCCCACACTTCATTAAAAGTCATCTTGACCCCTCCCTTTGATCCCTCCCAAGCTCGAGGGGATTTTATATTCCTTCTGCAACTTGGTGGCACAGCGTTCAGGAACTCTCCCCCCACAGACCCTGAAGAAGAGTCCAGATAATGCCTTGCAACTCCTTGTCCAAATGCTGGGAAAAGTTCTGCTTTTGCCATCTCTGCAGGCCACAGCCTCAAATCTGACTCGCACCTTCCTGGAGAACACAAGCAGCAAGGGCAGGCGTGGCTCTGCGAGCCCCCGTGTGACTCATTTGATTAGTAAGAGATTAATCACCAAAGCATTGGCTTGTTTGAATAACAGTATTTAATCTGTACAGGTTGAGATATCATAAAATGCGACATTCCTACCTCATCTTTAGCATCATTCCCCTGGAGCTGAGCCCTCACCTGCAGAGGGCAGGTAACCACCACTCCCCAGCAGTTCTTCGCGGTGCAAAAGTCACAGTGCAATTGCTTTAGTCCTAGACAGATGATTTCCCTCACTCGAGAGAGGGGAGATGTTAAAGCTCAAATGTTGGTGAAAATTGTTACCAGTCAGGAATGCAAAAACCCAGCTATTGCACACAGCCAGTTCCAGCTGAAACTACAGCAGTTAATTTTAGCTGCCTTTACACTCCACACAGTTGATACTGATTTAGCCAAGAATGAAAGTAAAGCCAGTAACAAGATTTCAGAGTGATACAATTGTCGGAGGGCAGAATCTGACAAGCAACTCCACAAGTCAAAAGCGTGCTTAAGAACAGCAGGAGGTTTTCCTATACAGGGAGGGGGTATGAGCTGGACAGAGGTCACCTTCCAGAGACAAGCATGAGAGGAACATCGGCTTCAAAAGAAAGCTATGAAGTACAATAGAACAAATCTGTTCATATAATTGTCAGGATAAGTATTTGACATAGTTTATGTAGTAGAATACAATACTTGAACATCTTTTAAAAATAAGCACGGATTTCATTTCATATATACACAACTGATTTTAATCATGTACTGAAAATAAATTACAGGAAATAACTTTAAAATGCAACAGAAGACAAGAGTTTCACAACAAACATTCCCATTGATTTTCCCAAGGGGGTGAGAGATTGCAGTGCTCAAGGCAGGTAAATATCACAAATATATCAAAAAACTTCAAATTGTTGATGCATTCACACATTTACATGAGCCACAAACATTCCTTTACAGGAACTGCACTTAGCTACCACAGAACCAGGTTTTGCCATAAACTACAAAACTTTGATACAAAATCGTATTTATATATTTATATTTCATATACATGCCCTATCTGTGATTTCTTAAAAAATAAAAACTAACACACTGTACAGACAATCCTAACTCATTGCTTGGTAGCTGTAGGCAACATTTTTGGATGGAATTTCTTCCCCAGTAGAATTAATGGCAATATTATATACATGAAGGCTAAACTGCAGAAAAAGACAGCTCAGTTCCGATATGCACCTCCCTCGGGACCAGGTCTGCGAGTTCAAGGCAAGACACCCTCTGTGCTGAGCCACTGCCTCCCTGACACCCCAGTTCTGCGTGAGGAACCAGCACATGCATCTGTGTAACACTGGTAAAAGGCAAGAAAGCAAGAGACGCGTTGTAATGGAGTGGCCGCTCCGATGGCTCCACCGGCTGCACACACAGGAACGCTCGCTGGAGCTGGCGAGGGGCGGTGCCGAGCTGGGGACGTTTGGTGAGAGCACACCTAGTGTGGGTCTGATGATTACGCTTCCCTGAAGTCAGCTCCTGCAGGGGACAGGTTCCCCCTGTCAGCCAGAGCCTGCGCGGACTCACAGCGCCGGGGGAGCTCCCCCTCCCTCCCCCAAACACGGGTCACCAGGACTACGTAAAACTGAGCCACTCCCTCCCAGCCCAGCGGGCTCCATGGCACCAGTTTGTCTGAGAAGCTGAGCACTGACAAACTTAACTCTTCCCCGGTGATGGCAGCAATCTGTGAAGCCAATCACACTAAACTACTTCTACAGTTGATTGTAAACTTTGGTTTATTTTTATTTATTTTTTATTATTATTATTATTGAGTTCTCATGGTACAGCAAGCATGTCTAGGATGAGAGGGCAGAGTTGAAGAGGAGACGAACTGTCAGTCTGTCTTTAGTCTGGCATGGTGAGACACCTGCTCGGTCAGGCCTGCCTTGATAGAGTTTTTTACAGACTGCCTCATATGATCCTCCATCAAATTATCACTCATGGGCTTCAACACCTGTGGAATGAGAAATGTGCAAAAGAAACAAGAAAATGAGGTAACCAAGGAAAATAAGACATAAAACCATATAAAGAGATGAGACTTGAAATCATGAAAAAACTTAGAATGATGAAGTCTGACACAAAGTGGCATGAACTGAAAGAGAAATGAATTTTGCTGCTAGAGTAATGAGGTTAAAGCAGTCACATGCTATGGACACAAGTGATACCCCTCCTACACAGCAGTATTTCACTGAATTCAAACCACTTTACAGTTCCTAGAAGATGGATGTGCAATTCCATACCCCATATGCAGCATCAGTCTGGTATGGTTACAGCATTTATGCAGACCGGCCCAGACGGTCCAGCTTATTGTCCTATATGTGTAAGTGTGAACACTTCAGATACAGAAAGAAAGTTAAAAATACTGGCTAGTTTTTCTTCTTGTTATTGTTGGATGAGAGTCGCTGTCGCGGCACTGATGTAAGAGCACGACGAACCGTTCGGCGTCTAAGGACTTCAAAGAGTTTGGAAAACACCTAAAACACGAATTGAGCTGTTAGGAAAACCGGCTCTCACAACACAGCAGAAAGTCAATCAAGTTCAGAAAAAAAAAAAAAAAACCTGATTGCCAGTAACTTCTCACCTTCCTGGGATTCCTCTGAAGCAAGGAGGGAAAAGAAAGGCAGAGATTCAGAAAAATCAACAGTAAGATTGTGTATTCAATCAATCAGAGTCACTCAGACAGGACCTGCAGTGCTTTGCATATTACTGGTGATGTGCAGCTCTAACAGCAACACCGCTGAGGTTTTTTGGAGACCACCTTCCTCCAGCCCACAAATGGCAAGCTCCTGCCAGCATAAGCCAAGTTCTCCCCCTTCCAGGGAAGGCAGCAGCCAAACCTACCTATGTGCTCAGCGTATCCTGCAGCAGCAGCTCCAGTAGAACTGGAGAGCCTCAATTTCAATCACTAGTTAGTGGTGCTAACTCCAGATTTAGTTACCAATTTATTTACTGATGCTCATTTCCCTATTTTTAAAAATCCACTTTTTCTGCTCCAGTGTAACCAAAGCCTGACTAGGACCCTCAGCAGGTTGTTCAGATAGGCCTAGTGCACCAGTGCCTAGGGTGAGCCTTGAACACAGGAAATTTTCAGCTGTAGAAGCAAGCATCTGTGCAGAAGGCTCCAGTTATCTGCTCATACTTCACAGGACACACTTTAATGTCACCCCAGATAAGCTCAGTGCACCCTTTATTTCCAGTAAAAACAGCAGAAAAGTGTTTTCCTTCTGCTGGCACTGGACATAGCTAGTCAGAATGCTCCAAAAACTACTGGAGAATAGGAATAGAGAATTTCAGGAATTCTCTACACTGGCCTTACTGGCACAGCTGTGTCAACTGAGTTCAGGCAGCAAAATCTCTACGCAGAAAGTTTTCTCCTCCAGCTCTGTTGTCCCTACACTCACATCTTTTCTTTCAGGAATTTGTTGAGGATTCCTTGCAAACAGCAGTTGCACCCACTGAAGCTGTCACAGACAGCACAAATCTCCCTGATGGAAGAAACCTGCTGTGCACCCTCTGGCAGCAGCTGCTGAAAGCCATCACCCACAGCCAGTTCTCTCCAAGGACTAATCAGCCCTTCGGCATCACACCAGGAGAGGAGGGCAGTGTTTCACCTTTCCCATTGCACTGGGCTATTTGATCCACCACATAAGGACAAGCTTATCTATGAACATAACTCTAAAAACAATTCCTTGCTATGAATAACGAAAAAGTTTTGAAGAATCCCTCCACTCTTTACAATCAAAGCACCTACTAAGTAACCTTCTGCACCTTAAGTAACACTTCTTTGATAATATCCTACACTTATTTAACGTTCCTCGTGTGCAGCATCTGTTCTTGAAGAAAGCAGTCACACTACTGAGCAGACTTTCCCTTTGGCAGCACTAGCATTCTCTATTAGGTCTAGACCAGCTTTTCCCTCTCAGCACTGAACAGAAACTGTTTGATACGTCTGCTCAAGACAGCAAGATTTTGCAATAAAAACAGATACCAACCTGTTCCCATATAGCTTCAGCGATCTGATCAATGGCTGTTCCAACTTCTCTGAATTCCCCAGAGTACTTAACGTATGCCCAAGTACAAAACGATATAAGAGCCATCCCCAGCACAAGATTACACAGGGCAGCTATGGAGTTCATGCCAAGGAACCCAGTCAGTCCTGAGATTATGTACATGGCAAACATGACTGCAAATAGAGTGGCAGGGGTACGAGCAGCATAAAAGATGTTTTTGCCATCGTTGTGCTTCACAAAGTTTGCATAGATCTCGTCGATTTCCACTTCGAGTTGCTCCTGGTAGCGCCGGCAGAACTCCTCCCCTCCCATCTTCTTCACGGAGCGGAACTGCCGGATGGCGCTCTCTCGGAAATCCTGGTGCTTCCGCTCGAGGTCCGATGGGGCAATGTAAGGCTTATCTCCCCCACACACCTGTGGGAGCAACCAGAGATCACGGAATCACCCCCTGAGCACCTGCTGCTGCACAGAGAGCCCCTGCCCCTCGCTGCCCTCCTCCCTTCTGCAGCTCCCTTGGCTCTGTGAGCTCCAGGCCCAGCCACTGAAGCAGCTTTGGGTCGTGGCACGGCAGGAGCCTCACCTGTCCAAGCACACACAGACCCACAGCACAGGACTGAACTCACACTTCTACTGCTCTCTTCAGGCAGGCCCAGAAGGACAGGACAACAGCCACATGCACATCCCTGCTTTTTCCCCATAATGAAGTCCTCAACACCCACCAAAACTCCCTGGAAAATGGCTACTAATCTCATCCTTCAAAACAGTTTTTTTCCACATTGCCCAGAGCATGTTAAACACTAGGAGCTACTGAGAAATCAGGAAGCCACCACCCAAGTAACTGCCACTGTTTTCTTGTACTCTGTGACACTGCACCTGTTGTTCCTTACATCTCAGGTCATTTTGGGGACAGTATTTTGGTTACACACACTCAGCAAAGGAGGGCTTTGGTTCACGAGGACAACTCAGAAGCTGCAGTAAGAACTACCTTTACATAATCGAGTATTAAATCCAAAGAGTTCCCACTTCTGTTTTTAAAAATAGAAGTTTCAGAGCTGTGTCAGATCAAGAACATCATATGAGACATCTGGATAAAAAACTATTCCATAATTTGTGCATATTTCTACAGTGATATAAAAATATACAGTACTGGGGAACATTACTATGGAAACAAAGTCTGTTTAAAAGAACATCTGTTTCTGTTTATTCCCTGCTCCAAGTTAGGAACCTTACAACTACAGTATCTCAACAACCACTAAAGATTCAAGTTTGGAAGGCAGACTTGACACGTATTATAAACAACATATTTACTATTTCAAGACATTTTCCAAAATGGAAACAGAGGAGTTCCTTTAAACCAGCAGAGCATTCTCCAAAGAGCCTGCTAACAAATGGAACTGGCTTGTCTGCCACTAGCATTAGGTTTTACTCTAATTTCAAAACAGAAAGCTACTTCAGCAATTAAGACCACAATTAGCCTAATTAAGGGGGAGCTACATTTGTAGCATGTTCTCACACCTACTGGTCTTTCTGGTTGTACAGTTTCACAACAAGCGCAGTCCTGTTAAGCTTTACGAGACAGGTAATGGTTTTCAGAATTTCCTATGATAAAACCTTGCATACCACTACAATTAAGTATGAAATCCATCCAGCATTCAGCTTAGAATGATAAAAAATCACTATCTTCAAGAGAAGAAGAAGGAAATTACATACACAGGTTTTTCAAAGTAATTCTTGGGTTTTAAGGGGTTTCTTTAAATATCAGAATCATTTCAATCCTTGCATTTTACAGCTAATGAATGGCCACAATTCAGAAGAATGAGACTACAAAACTAGAATTTCACCACTGTGCAAGCCTGGCACAACAAATGTCTGCTCACCTGCTTGTGCATTTCATGTCACAGGATTTTGAGATGCCTGTCAAGAGCTATGGAGGGAACTAACAGGTGGGAATCCTGCAAACACACCCATTTTCATACCTCCCCAGCACCAGACACCTCAGCTCAGAGCAGAGTGCAGAAAACACACAAGTCCTGGCCCTGAGCTACTTTTCCCCACTGAAGTGCTGACACACAAGAGTACAACATGGAAGCTGAAGGCCTGTATTTGTATGCAGGTGTTTAGGAAAGGTTGTGCCATCATACCTGCTCCATGCCTTTGCTGTACAAGTCCTTTGCTCCTGCCACAGCAGCAAGATTGTTCGCCTCAGCTGTTGCCTAGAAAACACAGAGCATCCTCTGTCATCACAGCATTTCCAGGTCACACACAGCATTACACTCCCAACATACCCCCAAAACCTCCAGAGTTTCTGATGGCCAGGAAAAGGCCACATAAAAATAAGTGAAGTTTAGCAATACACATTAAAACATATCGCTGCCTTTCTTCAGCTTTCTAGCACAGCTGCAAACAAACCTCAGCTTGCTTGTACAGGCTTTCCATCATGAGCAATCTCTTCTGCATGCTCTACTGTTAATAAGCACATAAGGGTCACTAACCTATTATATATTAATCCTGGTACTGGATTAGTCCCACTACTTAAGAGGAAAGAAGGAAGCTGGTATTATTTCTGCATTATAGTTGTACAGTTCTGGCATCAATTGTAATTGCCAATTTTGTTAAGAACTTAAGACTTATTTTCTACCTGTGCCATGTCAGGGACAATTACTGTAGTTATGGCTGCAAGATGTCATTTTCTGGATCTCCCAGCCAAACAGCAAGGTACAGGAAAGCCATGCTTAGAGAGTAAAGCAGCTAAAAAACCCAACCAACCAGACAGACCCCTGCTCCATTTGGTTGATTTCATTTCAATTGGTTGATGAAACTGAAGAAAAAGTACCCAACCATCACAGTTCACATGGCTTTCAAAGTACACAGATCCTTCAAGAACTACAGCTGCGTGGGGGAGCTTCAGGCCCACGGCAGTCATGATTCTTCAATTGCAAAGAACTTACAAAGTACACATCATCTAATCAGACTATTTGAAAGAAAAATAAAATACCTGCAGCATAGATTTCGGATGAGGTAGCTCCTCTCCTTGATAGATTTTAATGTAAGCCTAAATGTGAGGGGAAAAAAAAAAGGTTTATTTTTCTAAACATTTATGTTTAAGGAGAATAAGAAATAAGGGATAATACAAAGATAGAGCTCAGAATATTTGTTTTTAATAGTGCTAAATATTAAATTATGAAAATTTCTTCTTACAAGTCTGGCATTTTTTCCCCTTCACTTTCCTGTGCCCAGGACTGGGGCCCAGCAGGGCAGCAGAGCACCCTGAGGAGACTTCATCTCTGTCTCAAGAAGTGACAGGTTTGACAGCAGGTTTCTGCTCCCTCAAATACATAAGGTCTTTGCTAAACAGGCAATCTTCATCCATAACAAAAGAGTGGAGATGACTATCCCAGACTTTCTGGCAAGAGGTCTGCCCAAATTTACCCCACCACTGGGAGAGCCAATACTTACATTTCCCCACACGCCTTGATCTACTGAAGTGTAGGAGGAAAAAACCATATCAAGGCAATTAATGCAGACAGAGCTGAGCAGGCAAAACACTTCCAGAAGCTAAGCAGGCATCCTATCCCTCTGTGCCCCACCCCACTTATCCTCAGGTGTCCTTTCTTTCCCCAGGGTTCCAGAGGGCTGGAAGAGAACACACACTTCATTTCTTCTCCAGCCCACAAGCTGGCCCATGGCACAGCTCCTGAGGACAGGTAAGTGGGGCACAGCAGGCAGCAGCAGCCATTCCAGCGCTTTGGACAAGCTGTGCAAGTTACACCAGCAAGGCCACTCTCAGCCCCTCGACGGGGGGTCTATCTTCACTCTCTTCACACTGCTACTTCCTTCCTCCCTGCCTTGTCCACAAGCCTTGGGCCTGAGGATTTTTTGCTCTAAGGGAGGAGAGAACAAGGTTATCAGGATCCCCATGTACTCAATGCTCTAGGTTGTAGAGCAACCTACAAAAACATACAGAGTTATACAGGACTCCGTTCCCTTGACACCCTCCTTGCTTCTGTAGCTATTTCCTCCAAGTAAAAGCCCTACAGTTTCCAACTCAGGCCTCACAATATCAGCTTCAGATGCACAGTCCCAAGGGAGCAGTCCTCTTTAGTTACATAAGCATGGCATTTCTGCAGCACCCCATAGGACTGCTCCCCGACTGGATACAGCATGGGAATCAGCTTTCCAGTAGAGGTTTTACACTTGGTTTTTAGGATGCAATCCTTTCCAAACTGCTGCTGAATATGCACTCCCTGCACTGTACCTGAGTGGGTCCTACTAGAGAAAACCTGGAGCAAAAAGCAGCGTGCAACCATGTAAACAGAGACTGAACCTCTGAGCTCCAGTGTAGGTTTTATGCTTGTCAGAACAGCCATCACTTCTGCATCCCATATCATATCTTTCCTTTAAAAAGGTTACTTCGTTTTACAAGTGAAGTTAAATGAGTTCTGGTCTCAGATTCATTGCACTGCATAGTTTGTTTCTCAACATCAGCCTAACTTTTCTACCCCAAAAGTAGCAAAGCAAAATTCCTGTCTTTAGGAGACAAGTGGCATCATTCTTACCAAGCCAACTGTCTAAGTCATTCCAATACAAAAAAAAAAAAAAGGCTATACACACCAGACCAATTCCTGGTGATGGAGAGATTATGTTATCACATTTCTGCTGATGTCACCATGATACCAAAAAAGCTCAAGACTAACAGCTGTGAGTATCATACATAAATTACTTCAGAGCATAGTGGTGCTACAAATGCAAGTGTTTAGCAAGCACCTTCCTTGCATGTTAAAAATCCAGAGGGGAGTATCTGAAATTTTCATTGCATACCTGGAAGAGCTGGTTTTCTATCTGTAAAAACTACATGAGACCTACTTTAATTAAAAATAACCAAACCAAAACAAAAGAACCCCCAACTGGGATTTCAAAGTAGGAAAAAAAATCTAATAAAGCTTGAGCTATTTCAGCCAATTCACAGAGGGGAAAATAAAAACCACCAACCCACAAATTTTGCTAACAGTAGCTTGCTAAGAGCTGTACTGTTAGGAAGTAGTGTGCCAGTTCTGGAAAGTCAAGAGTAATGAAATGAAAATAAAAGTGAGCTGATCAGTGAGTCTCAGCCTAGATATCTTATCTTCTCTGGGAACAACATGGCCTAAAATTAGAATACTGTCTTTTAAGCTATTAACAGAAATAATTAGTATGAGTTTGCTTACCTTGAAGTATTCTACAAGATCTCTACAGGTCACCTTGGATCCACTAATCTCTTTTTCTACCAAGTTTTCAGGGGCAAGCAGTAACGGCACCAAATTCCGCAGTTCATTCTTAAAATCCTCATCTATATCTAGTAAAATTCAATCAATTCCAGGAGAAAAAAGTGGTTAGTTTTCAATCTTGTATCTCCTAAAGGAACACTGACAGCCCATGTTCCTTTTAAATCCACAGCGTCACAACTCTGAACTGCATTTTTAAGGTATTTAAAAGCTTACATACATAATATAGCTTTAGGAAGTTCTACCTACTCTTAATCTACCAATCTTAACTTCAGAGGGAGAACAAGGTTCCACCATCCTTTGAATATTTAAAGTGCATTTTCCCAGTTACACCAATGCACAATGACCCCAGGTCTGAGGTCTGTATCCTCAGCACAGCAGGAGTTGGCATCCCACCACTACAACTCACTTTTATAGCCTTTGCCATCCCTCTGTTGGGGGACAGGCATCCATTGGAGGAATCCTCACTGCCTCTCATTCTGCAGTAGCAGAACCCTATGGCTTTTATTTCAGCCATTTTAGAGCTGACCTGTGGTTCAGCAAGTTTTTAGAGAAAAGCCTTTCAAGAAAGTAAAGTCTTTAGTCTTGCGAATTCTGCCCTCTGGAGCCCTTAATTATCTTTGGAATCTCTATTTAATGACCTTTAAGCATGTCTCAAGTTATCAGATTGCAATGAACAGCTAGACACAAAGATATCCATTCCCTCTGCCTGCTTAATTCCTCTGCCTTTAAACCACTAAAAAGAGCACACAATGCACATTTCTAAATTCTGCAGTTTCACCTTTCGGCCTTGTATTTTCCAGTCAGGCATTTCAATAGCTAACCATTACAGTGCTTAACTTCTATCATAAAAGAAAACAATCTCAGTGATTTGAATTAAGAAACACAAGATGAAAAGCTTCCTACCATTCAATCTCCCATCAAAGTTTGGATTTGTTGCAACTTTAAGACCAGGGTGGGGCAACAGGAAACACCCAAGATTACTGAAACAGGAGTGAATATGCTTCCTTACATTCTGTAGCTCTTCATGTTGGTTTTGCTTTACCTGAAGGAAAAAAAAGGCAGTATAAACTGCTACCTGTTTTGCAGCACTGCAATCAAGATTAACCATCATCTTAAAAGCACTAAGAGCACAGAAGAGTGTTTAAGCTTTTATTCCTGAACCTAATAATGTCAACTTTGCATATGAGTGGATACACCACAAATGTATTTTATTAGCACAAGGAGCCAGCTCATGCTGCATCATTGCCTTGACAGCAAGGCTGTCACTTAAAAGATCAGAATAGGACTACTGGAGGTAACTTACCTGCAATCTTTTCTCTAGGAACTTTTTTCCTCCTTCCAAGCCATATGCATGTTCATAAGGATAACTCCAATCTCTAATTAAGAACATTAATGTCTGCAACAGGAACAACAGCAGTGAATGGTTTGCCTCATTCCTAAGGTCAAAAATTCTATCACGTGTGATTAAGTATTTGGCTGCTCTAAAACTAAATATATTATAGATTACAAGTAAGGATACTATGTAAGTTTTTGGGTATATTTGGCTGCTCTAAATGAAGCAGCTGTGTAGTTCTTGTGCTTGTTTAAAAACCAACCAAACAAAAAACCCACTACCAAACAGGACCTTTCTCAGAACCATCTACCACCAGCAAAGACCAACCATATCTCAGAGTAATAAATAAGAAGGAAGCACAAAATTTTTCTCCTTAACACCTGCACAACACTTGACATTTTTATTCCTTTTATACCTTGTAACTCAAGCACAAAGCTATACTTGCCCAAAATGTGGTCCTCTTCAAAATTTTTCCATTGAGTTTTTGCAAAGCCATGTGGCAATAGCGAAGGGAGATTAGTCTTGCCAAGAACTGATTACCTTCAGCCCAACTAATTTATCTTCAGAAATTATCCTGAGCTCATTTTCTACACATTCAACTGCTTAAATCCATTTAACACCTAGTTACCTGAAACGGCTTTTGGTAAATTTCTTCCATAGCTAGTCTTCCATATTCTGTAAACAACTGAGAGAAAGAACAGTGTAAGGGTGTGCCACATAGAAAACACATTTTTCTACTCTAAAACATTCTAGTATGTCACTAAAAAAAAAAAAGCCTTCCATCTTATATCTTACTATAGGTTGAGAATGGCAAATAAAGCTCAATAATGAGTATACCAACCCTCAGCAAGATTCAGGTAGGAGACATGATTCCCACTGGCTTCACAGTGCCATTCCTGAACTGTCAACACACTGCAGCTCTAAGTGGGTGGCTTGTGGGCTATTCTCAGAGAAAAGCTGGCTGCATCTCTCACCAAGCCAGCTTCCAACACTTGCTTCCTAGGCTAAAGAGGTAAGCCTGTCTAACATTTGCCCCTTACTTCCCACAAAAGGTTTATTCCTGGAAATCCCAGGGAACTTGGCTCTAGCCAATACATCAGACATTTAAATACAAGCCAAGTTCAGCAGCTTCTCAGATCTCTGCTTCAGCCTGTGACCTTAACTAATAATTGTTCCTTCCCTCCAGTATAAAGGCAAGTATCAGCTGTCTTCCTCTTATTGCTTTCACCATCTTTAACACCACCAGCAGCAGCATTCCTCACTGGCCTGAGCAGGCCAAACCACCCACAAGAACAGGAATTATGGACTGTGCTGGGTGTTTCAGCAGAGGTCAACACTGGCAGGGATCGATCCATGCCAGCCTCCTTACAGATCCTGGAGGTAGAGAAGATAGAAGCACACCAGAATTCTCCAGTACCAGGCAATCATTGTTCTGCATTAAACTTAACTCCTGGAGCATATCAGATAAATTATGGCTCAAAGGAGAGTTCCTGTGTTGATCACAAGAGCACCTGAGAACTTTCAAGACTAATTTAACACAATTTAATTTCCAAGCCCTTGTCACCCTGAGCAAAAGCAGCTGTGAAGTGGCCAAGCACCCACATGAGTCTGGCTTCTTTAACCCAAACTGCCTCATTCACTTCCCTGCTAAATGCAAAAGGCAGTCAGAGACTAACAGTACTTCAGATTTACATAAATTCCTGTTAAAACAGAAATTCTGAATTTCCTTCCCTCAGACCATGATTCCTTGCTGCAACTTTAAATGCATGGGTGTCCCCTACTCAGTGCTTGTATTTATCATCCTTCTCTTCCTTTCTTTCCCTCAAATCTCACCCTCCAGTATAACAGAAACAGATTATTTTACTCAGATGACACTGAGGCTGTTAAAGAACCAAAGCCTCAAGGGAAGCCTGGCTTTCAAATAATTACCTATGGATTTTTTTGTTTTCGGTGCTTGGCTGGGTTTTTTTGGGGTGGGGGGGGGTGTTGACCCAGTGATACAACCCTGTTAATTGAGAACAGCTTCACAAGACTACGTTTAGTTTACTCTTGTACTTCCAGCACTGGCAGCCGGTCTGTTGTAGCACTGAAGACACAGAACAGTTTTAAGCTGTGACAAGGTCACGGCCTTGGCGTTTGGCAATACACGAGCTATCCTCTAAAGCGACAGGTTTTAAGTTAAGGGGATAAGGTTCTTGCATCGTTCACATGAAGCCAGAATTCGGTGGCCTTTGACCACAATGTTCCATTAGAGGATAAAAACCCCATGGTGAAGAGAAGACAACATTTTCCTGCTGTTATTTCTAAGCAGAAACAAAACTGTGCAGAAGTTCTGCATCTCTGAAAAAACAGAGATGGCTTCTGGGCAGAAGACTCCTGGCCTGACCCAAGCTCCAACACTTCCTTACAAACTGGTTATGAAATAACATCCATTTTTCTATTTTAGGAAAAATGGGAAACATTGGAATTTCACTATTAAGTATTTCCATAAATAGTTTTCCTTTCTCATTTTTGGGGGAATTTCAGAATTTGCAATACAGAGAACAGACTTTAAAAGAATCACCCAGATTAGAAGCCTGTACTATTTTACCTCTACATCGGCACAGCAGAGGCATCATGGAGTTGGTGCAAACACAGTTTTTACAGACAGTACCAGTTTTAGTACAGGTCAAATTCAGTGTTTTACATGAAGTAGCAAACAGTTCTCAAGTCAGTTACATGAGTAGTAACTTCTAGAACATTCAGTTCAGAAGCAGCTTAACATAAATTCACCATATTCCTACCTGCAAATGTTGAAGGTCATCTTCCTGAATATTCTGAGACAAGTTGTATACCTGCAAGAGACAGGCAGAGAATTACAGTGGCACATGAAACCACTGTCTTACATTCATATAGCCTCTTTCACACATTGAGTATTTTTGCTCCCTCCAGAAAGAGTGTAACTACCCAAAAGTGAGCAAGTAGAAAGGTGTCACAGAACGCATCTCAAACAAAAGTCACCTCCTTATTCAAAAACAATCCACCAGAGCCAACTCCACAGGACAGAAGTAGTGTTCCACATACTCCTGGTTCCTTTTATGTTGTAGCACGTCTGAAGAAAGTCACTTGTCACCCCTCAAAAACCTGCTCGCTTTTGGCACTTTTAAGGCACAAGCTTAGAAGGAGTTTTGAGTATAGCACAGTTGTCAGGAGTTTAATTGACACTTAAACAGAAGCAGCAATTTTAAGTTTGGCTGATCACAGTGCAATGTCACCCCAAACTGTATCTGAAGCCTTAAAAAAGATTCTGTAACACATCTGTAATGAAGCATTTGCTACTTTGACATCTTGGGGAGGTGGGGGGAAGGAGATTTCCCAGTTCTGTCAGCAATTTAACTCAGCCTGGCCTTGCATAACCTCAATTCCACCAAGCAACTTGGGTAGTTTATGTCCTACACTGAAAAGAAGACAAAGCATGGAATTTTAAATTAGAGTTGGAGGAAGATATGCAGGTGAACTTTCCAAGTGTGGCTCTAGAGATTTCTTTGCATGTTCAGGATAGAGGGTTCTGCCTTTGTTTGCCAGCACGGATATTCTCACCTGGACAGAGCTCGTCATGGTGCTCAGGGCAAAAACCGTCGCACAGTCTTTGATAGTGGATTGGCTATCAAAGGCACCTTGGGTATCCATGAGTAGTACAGCAACCTGGAGAGTTTGAAAGAACAGCAGCAGTTAACCAGATCATGGACACTTTCATACTCCAGGCCACTGGGCTAAGTTCTCTTTCAAGCAGAGCAAGGCTCTGCCCCTGTGCCCACTGATTAAACCTCAGCCAGCTCCCTGCACACCTGACTACACACACCCACAGCTCAGTAAGCAGCAGCCAGAGGGCCCTGGCATCAGCCTGAAGTCCCTGGCCTTGCCTAGTTACCCTCTCCCATAGAAACAGCCCTCCTTGGCCCAGTGGGGGTGCAGTGCAGAGCAACTGACAGCTCTCCCTCACTGGAAGTCTCAGCTGTAGATCTAGCATAGTTCATTAGAGCTAAGAGCAAGATGGTTACTTATAAATATATATAAATGCATCTTAAAATAATTATTTTCAGCAGAAAACAAGATAATTGATACCGACTGTCTGCTGGAATGACAAGGGAGGAAGTGATATTAATGAAAAAAAGTTTATCAGTCCAACTCCCATCTTTGGGATCTACTACAATTCCCTTCTCTTTCCCAATGATAAGCAATAACAAGTGAGTGATTTGTTCCCAAAGCATAAACAGATCCACACAATGTAACTCGTTTTTAACCAGAGAAATGTTTGCTTAGCTGTGAAATTTGTTAAAACTTCCTGCACACCACTAAGTCAGTATTTTTAAGATCCATGTACCATGGACTGGGCTTCAGATGTTTCCTTTGCAAATGCAAAGGGTATGAAATTTAAATAACCTAGAACTGATGGTTCAGAACACGAATAGCTCAAGATCACCACCAGTATTGTGGAGTAAATATTTATCACTGACATTAACACTTTGTTTCAGCATAAACACCTCCAACTAAACTTTGTAGTTAAACTGACTTAAGAGTTAAAAAAGAATCAAGTTAGTGCTTTTTTTTCCCCGCTGTTACACTTAGTCCTTTTTTATAGACTACCTGTCAAAATTATATGGCATGACCAGCTTCCACACACTGAAGTACTTACAGCCATGCACTACATTTCACTAGAACACAGCTAGAAGCTAGAACATATTCTCACCCTTCAAAGAACAGTGTTTGTTACAGAGCTTTTCACCACAGCATTTGTCTGTAGATGGTATTTATAGCCATTACAGTTTTACAACATTCCCAGGATAACCCACCCATCAGCCTGGACAGCGTAGACTTTGCCAAAACAAAGTACTCTCAGAATGAGACTATTGTTGAATTTTTCTGCTGGCTTGTAAGAATCAATCTCCATCCTCACACTGATATACAGTTTCCACATACGTTACACAGCTACTCAGTGCAAAGGAAAGCAACCCATGTTCCAAGTGCCACCATGAAACCCATGACATTAAAGGTGTACACAGAGGTAACAGCCCTTACATACAACTATTTAAGTTTCAGAATCATAAAAACTGATTAGGCTGAAAGGGACTTCTGAAGATCATCTTGTTCCCATAGTCAGGGACACTTTCCACTAGACCAGGTTGCTCATATCCCCACTGAACCTGACCAGGAACACCTCCCAGGATGGGGCATCCACAGCCTCTCTATTTTGTTTAAAAAAAAAAAAAAAAAAATCAACAAAAAAACCCACCACCACAAAACCAAACCAAATCAGAACACCCACAACACCTCCAAGAGAGACCTTGAGTAAATCAAGGTAAGTCAGGCACTCACCTTTGTTCCATTAGGTTTATCAATTACAAACACTTCACTCCAAATCTGAATGCCAGTCGTTTCCCGTTCACATCCACCTCTCCATGTAAACCCGGTCAATGGCTCAGTGTTTCCACCTATCCAGCAAGGAGAAGTCTACAAAACAAAAGGAAAGACTTATGTAAAACCAAGGAGAAGATGTCTTTTTTTTAACATGTTATGTTTTAGCAGACTCCCACACAGTTATTACATTTTCCTCAGAGCCAGCTGACACTACACAAAATATTAAAACAATGCTACTCTGCTGTGTTTCAAGATCATCCACAACGCAACACCACTGCATTTCAGTGGCTGCACAACTTTACAGTCACCAAAGAGTAAATGTGCACAGTTTTTGAGTCTCAAGCACTCAGAGCTATTGAGAACAGCAGAGTTTTGTCCACCAGTTCCACTCAGCACTCAGGCTCTTTCTCACAGTTGAGAAAACTCAGCTCAAATACAACAGCAGATATTTTAACTCAGGAACACCTAAACCTCCTCTGCAAGGGACAAAACACCTGATCTTAACTTAATCCTCTCCCTTCCCCCTCACTAATGGCTAGCTAAGCATTTGAGTCCCTGCACTAAAAGAAGCCAGTACTCCCAATGCCATCTTGCAGAAGCCACAGAGAATAGGCAAGGACCAGAAGATTTACAATCTATACTTGCCAGTTACAGAGAACAGGTCAGGTTAAGAGTTTGATATATGTCAATCAACCCAGCCATATCAAAGTTTTACTGGGACGTTGCCCAGTTTGTGAGAAGCTATCCAACAGTCGAGTACAGTTGGCAGCTAACATTCCTGGCTGATGGAATTGTAATGAGGTCTTCAAGGACAGGGAACACAGAGCAGCAGCTCACACACAAGAATCCAGCCATTATATGAGCACATCTAACCCAGAAATGTAGTTCATGTACTGGGCAAGTAAGGAGGATGAGCAGGCACCCCAAGGAAACTTCACTGTGATAGGTTTTTCTGTAGCTCCCTCATCAGCTAAACTGTTGTCTGCCTGCCACTTCTTTCATGTAGGATTTCAGTGTATATAAACCTTCCTTTCACAGACTAGAACACAGCAAGCTGGCATAAGAGATATTTAATGAATTTGCCTTGAACTATCCAGAGTAGATTACCAGCCAGGAAAGAGGCAACTGAGAAGGTCAAAGGATTTCTCAATTCACTAGTTGTGGGCTCTACCTTGCTGACTCCACACTGGCAGTTTTCAGATAACAGCTCAAGACACTTCTTCACGTTTCAGAACACAGCATGAGTAGCCAGGGACTGTACAGAATAAAACTACTTGAAACAAGTAAGTGAAACTGCTTATTTCTAAATGGGGATGGGAAACAAACCTGCACACTTTCCTCATGCCTAGCAGAATGCAGGCAATCCAGCAATTCTGCACCAGCATTCTCCCAAATGCCAACGGTGCACCACTCAACTCTGCTACTTGGATCAGACAAAGAGATCAGCAGATAAAAATTCAGAAAAGGAACACAGGTATGCAAGTGAAGAGATCTACAGGTAAGTTGTTTGGGTTTTTTTTTCCTTTTGTTTGTTTATTTTGATAGGCACATACACCAGAGACACTAAGCAAACCCTGAACAGCTTTTCCCTGTAATTTTTTTATCCCAGAAGATGCTTATGCTTCCACAGACCACTCTACAAATGAAAGCTCCGAGCTTGCTTTGTGCTGCACTACACTCCAGGATACAGTTTGGCAATGCTGAATCATATTTCACATGTACATGTCAATGGACTGCAGCTTTTTACTTTTCGAAAGGAATCTGTACTGTCATTCAGTATGTTCCATTTTTCTTTTATACAAAAATACTTTATCCTGTTTTGGTCCAGACATTATTCCTATTTGTAACAAATCAGACCACAACTACACAGTTTGACAAGTCCCTCAATGAGCACTAGATATGACCTCATTTGATATCACACGATTCGTATCACAGGAGACTTGGGTGCTTTAACAGGCACAACTTCAGCAGAAGTTGCTTCATCTTATGGATGATGTACTTAAGCCTGCCTCTGACTGACCTCTGCATCAATTTAAAGCACTCCTAGCTTATTACCTACATCTTTCCTTAGCTAAAGTTCTGTATCTGTATTATCCATCAAGTTGGCTTGAAAGACATTCAGGAGATGGGAGGAGGGAAAAAAGGCTCTTACATGAAATCAAGCTAGAAATTGCTCTACAATTTTATCTCAGTCACCTAAAGGGTAATTTCTGTCCATTTACTTCACACTAAGGAAAAGCCCTAGGAGGGGTGGTTGTAACCTGTCTTTCTCACAGAGGATATTTCCTCCCAATTTGTCCAAACCAGCACACCTATGCAGCTTTATTTGCCTAGTGCATTAATACACAGTATGCCTTGAAGATTAATTCAGGATAAGAAGGTTACACCCCTGTAAAAAAATAAACTTTTAAATCTACACTTACAGGTGTTGCTCCATCCAACTCTTACTAAGGCTTAAGACCACAGGATCCTTGCAGCAGCTTGCTGAGTACACAACTGCTGCTGTTCCATTTCAAAAGAGCAATCATAACACTAAGGATCAGTGCTTGAAATGAGATGTCCACCTCCCTGAAGTCAGTGATCAACCTCTGCCACGCCAAAATCCTACCTGTGACTTCAGCTGGCACCAGTGAGATTCTTACAATGGCAACTTTTCACATGACCTCCTGCCCTTGGTTTAAAACAAGAAAATGAGATTCTGAAGTTTTTTGGCAAGTTTTTCGTTGTTTTTGTCCCCATGTTAATGTCCCCATAAAAGGACATCCTAAAATTGCTTGATTGGCACATGAACTGAATGCAGTTGCTTTAGGATACTGTGCAAAATTTAGTTCACAAAAAATACAGACTTGCAATTGAGCCTGACTAAAGATGGAGGGCTCAGACTAAGTACTATAAAACTACACCAAGAGCTCTCCTCCTGTACTAAATTTGGATAAGCAGAGGATATCATTTGACTTCATACAACTCAAGAGAGCTCCAAAGAGGAGGCGTTGCATTTATCCTCCGTCACCCCCAGTTCCCGTCAATCAGTTTGCAGCAGTTCTGATGCTTGTCAAACTCCTTCCCTAAGCCAATTTACGTCACTGAGCTGGCAGAAAAACAATTCAGCAAAGTGCAGTGTCTTCTGATGCACCAGTGACTTGGATCAGCTCATCTAAGGGTCTGAAAGCATCACAGCTTCAGAATGGAAATGCCTGGCCAGAAGCGGCACATGGAGAGCAAGACCTCTCTGCCCTTGGTAAGAAACATTTGTGGCCAAGCTTGCTTTCATCTTCAGTTTAAGAGAAACAAATGCTATTTTGAAGGACATTTATAGAAAACTGAGAAAAGTGACTGCACAATAAAGGAAACAGAGAGGCCTGATACACAAGGCTGAAACAGCATTTCAATCTGTTTTGCTTTATGAACATTTGTTTTATTTCACAATCTGAAAATTAAGAGTATTTGTTTAAA
This sequence comes from Dicrurus megarhynchus, assembly GCA_013399195.1. Classification (NCBI taxonomy): domain Eukaryota; kingdom Metazoa; phylum Chordata; class Aves; order Passeriformes; family Dicruridae; genus Dicrurus; species Dicrurus megarhynchus. The sequence continues at coordinate 492,225 of VXAD01012330.1, forward strand.
GCCCAGCCCTTCTGTTTTCAAAAGGAACTTGTACTACCCCTACCCAGCCCAGCATCTTGCTCAGATCACTGTACTTAGGAGTTTGTATTTTTCTTTGTTCGCAGGGATTGGTGGGGTTTTGTTGTTTGGTTAATTTTGAACACAGGACACTAGAGAAGGCTTACACACACACACAAAGGCCACCCACATATCTGTATCAAATAAAATGTTTCTCCTCCCTAGGTTAAGAGTCTCAAGAAGTTAGGAGTACCAGCTTGCTAGTCTGTATTCCTCCTACCCTATCCTCAGGGTCTTTCTTCCAGAGCTCTTGGTAAATGAGGGAGGAGAATTCAAGAGCAGGCACTACTGGGATGGAGAGAAGGAAGTCTTCACTTGCCAACTACCAGCAGCTTTTCTGCAGTATTCCCATATTTCCTGTAACTGCAGGGTTCATTTTGGTTTTCCCTCAAGCCAGCTAGCACAAACTAGCTCCAAAGAATAGTGACCAAAAAAGGAATCAGTTCTGGGTTTCTAAGAGCTTCAAAAAGCAACAAAACACTGATTTGTCACTATTCACAATGCAGACTAAAAGAAACACCCCACAACCTGTGACAGGTAGATGTGTATGGTTCACAGAAGACCCTACTCCACCTTCTCCATATAAGCCAAGGGTTCAGAGTATAATCATCACAAGACAATGCTAGCCAAAAGCTACAAACTAAAAGAAGAAATTAAATTTTGGATGAGGAATTAATCAATCTATAACTTAAAAGGATTTTAAGAGTTCCTGGACTGCATTCAAAAATGCATTCTAAACAGCAAACAGGAAACCTTCTCCTTTTTGCCATACATCATATTTAAGCAGATTTAGCCTTTCAACAGCTATCTGGTAAGACTTTTATTTTTGCAACAATGGGCAAGTGAGCGCTATAATATGATTTCAGGAGATAGAGTCAAAGCAACGTTACTCCAAGTCACCACGTGGAAAAGCCCTTCCCCAAAGCTCAACTAGGAGGCCATCATACTCCCTCATTCAAGTTCTTCTTGGGTCCACTTACACTGGGACACCAATAAATTCCCTTGATAACTGCAAGAAAAGGTACATTGAAAAACTGTCACTTAAATACCCTTCTTCACAGTGTAGAAACAGAGCAGCTGACTTCCCCTCCACCGAGATGTAAGAAAATTTTGACCTGCTATATTTATGCTCAAGTTAATAAACACAAAGGGAAATGACTAAAATACCAAAGTACTTTTCTCCTGCAGGAAAACTCCAAATTACTCACCCTGTTATACATGTATCTAAGCATGAAGTCCAGCAGAAAAGATTTTCCTTTGCGGAAAGCTCCTGCTACAGACACAACTACTATGTTAAGATCTTTAATATGTTCCTGAAGCAAGATTTTTTCCAATGCTGCTTCATCTAATTCAAAGTTATGGTCATCTTCATGAGCAAGGACAATCTGTATGGGGCACGGCTTATCCAGTTCCACCTCATCATCTGAGTCCGGCAGGGCATCTGAGTCTGGCAGGGCATCGTCCTCTTCTTCTTCATAAAGCTTACCTGCAAATTGACACGTGAGAACACATTGGTAAATCAGAGCTTAGGGCAAGAAACACCTTTTTTTTTTTTAAGCTGGGCTTACATTTCCAGCAGCAAGGGTGATGTTCTTGGGAATGCAAAGAGATCAACAGTAGCTCCCTGTCCATTTTCATCAGCTTTGTGTCTAGCCTGTATTTCAGTTCTTCTCACTTTCAGATATTCTCTATGTATTAAGGAACCACAAAAAAAAAGCCCTAAGCCTGATTTTCAGCTTCAAACCCCCTTTTAAAGGCATCTTAAGTGTAACTGCTACTAAAAAAAAAATCAAGGGCCTTTTATCTGGAAAAAAAATGAGTAGTTTAAAACAAGTTCCAAAGAGGACCAAAAAAGGGCATTTTTGTATCACCACCTTCTTGTACTGTTCTAAGGGGCTCAGGGGAAACGAATGTTTTCTGTCAGTTTTGCTTGCCAACAGGTACAAGGCAAGACCATGGATCTAGTATGGAAGCCCAGGATAACAGACATCAGATGAATAAGCTCCTCTCTAATTCCAACACTGTTTCAAGTCTCAATACAGCACAGACTTTAGAGCACCTATTCCCTGTTTGCAAGAGGATAAAATCCTGAGCATATGCATGCCCCAACTCTTCTGGGATAAGAAAACAAAAAAAAACATTGAAGTGGTTTCTGGCTTCATATTCTTCCTACAATGCACTACTAAGCAAGATTTAGTAACAGTAAGTATCAGCTCTTTAAAAACAGTTAAGAGACTATTTTATACACAATTTAAGAATCAATACCCTTTCAGGATAAAACAGTAGCTGAAAAAACTATAACTCAGATTGAAGTTACTAATGAATGACAAGGTAACACAGCCCTTCAGACACACACTATAGTAGTACCAATATCCTATTTTCCTGACTTCTAGAATTCAGGAGTTAATTGGATTAGAGGCCTAAAAGAAAACCAAACTAACCTATCCCAGATGAAGTCTCCTCTCTTGTTCAGGCACCACAACACTGAAGTTTGTCCCACAGCAAAAACAACTCTACAATTCCTGATTCCACTTTTCCTGGCAAGCATCTGGAAAGCTGCTTTGTGCTTACAGAATTGCCTCCCACTCCAAATTTGCATTTTGCGGTATTCTATTGCAACCCTCCATGTACAAACCTGATCAAGGCACCTTCCTACCAGTGACTTATCTGGGATTATCACATATGATTTTCAGTACACTGTCCTTCTAGTCATGCCTACATTTCCAAGACAAGGCAGCAGCCACCCCCAGTCCTCTGATGTATTGCTCGCAGAGACGTTTCCTGTAGCAGCGGCCCACAGGAACTGTTCTCCTGCAGGATGCATCCATGAGGCACCATGGAACACACAGTTTCATTCATTCATAGCAGAGAACCTGCCAATGCTCACAGGACCTGCCAAGTCATTCCTGACAGACTTTGCATGCAAGATACCACTCTCAGCAAAAGACTTATGAACAGGACTCAAATGCCCTCAGTTTTGTGGATGTAATGAGACCCTGCAGTCATTACCATGAATTTGAAAAACTGGTAACATGGTGACCCTGAAGTTTCTCCAGCAACTGTCTCCTTACCCAGCTCTGACAACACTTCATTTAATTGCAAAATGACAGAGGATGTTTCAATTTCTAAGCATCAAATCTAGTGCTGTCCCAAAGGCCAATGGCACTAAATCTTAAAAAAATTTGGTTTGAATATATTAAGCTGGCATGGTACTTGGTTTGAACAGGAAGTATACTTGAGTGCTTAAATCCTAAGCAGCTAGAACTAAACGCCAACATTATCCAAGTGTGCAAAACAGTCCCCAGCATCACCCTAACTCAAAGTGATTAACAGAGCAGGCCAAAAAATTGATTATACTAGCAGGACTAACAACTGGAAGGAGTAACTTTTAAAAGAAAATCTGTCAACAAGACACCAAACTATACAAACTACATTGACACAATATTGCTCACCACTTCAGAGGAAAGTCTTTCACCTTTGGCATAAAGCTTTTGTATTCCCAGATATTAAACAAGCCCTCTTTTGAAACTGTTTCTAAACAGGCTTTGCCTCATATAGGAAGGATCCTTTGTAGGCCAGAAAATTTGGAAGGATAGCCCAGGTACAAAGGGATGAAGATTTTGACAGTCAGAAAAAAGCTTCCAGCATCACAGCCTAGAAACATAAAGGGAATAATTCTATTGATAAAAGTATTAAAGTCAGGTAGTCCCAAGAGGCGCCTGTGTTTTAGCAAACACATTCACACAATGTTTCAAAGCCACTGCTTCAAGGTATGGCCCTGGTAACAAGGGTAACTTGGTTACTTCAAACAGCCTCATATTCTTTTATTTAAATGCACACTTCAGCTGCAGTAAGGGGTTAGGTTTGTAAACTTGGGCAGACTGAAAAATGGTTTGAAGCCACACATGCAACTTCTCTTCATTCACTTGGAGCCTGACATTAATCATCCTGTCCTACCTGGAAGTCATCAAAACTTGTCAGAGCTCAAAGACCTCAAGTTGTAGCAGCATCCTTTTACCAGTGCAGAGCACAGCCACCCAAAGCCTCTTCAGACCAAGGAGATTTCCAAACAAACAAGTGGAATTGTCCTTTATCATTAGTTATTTATAAACAACTAGATTCTCCCTATCACAAGGAGATAGTACTATCAAGAGCTTACACATAATATGCCCATTAAAAGCTCACATCTTGTTAACAGCATTCTGCACTGAAGCTCATTAGCTCAGAGGGAACAGGAGAGAAGATTCATCCTAGACCCTAGTCACCTCCTATTCGATTCCACTTGCCAGCAAAAATTGGGAAGTCAAGTACAGAGCATCAAGTTGGATTTGTTTGCTTGGTTTGGGTTAAGCTGGTTTGTTGGCTTTTTTGTTGGGTTGGTTTTTTTTTTTTGACCAGCCAGCCTAATGCATCTGAAAGTTCCCAACCTACCTACAGAAAAGACCATCATGGCCATTGATCAAGCACTTTAGAGGGTGGAGAACTACCGTGCTGACAGCTGTGAAAGCAATTTGATCCATCCAGAACAGCTGGTTTGATAACCTCACGCTCGAGTGGCAGAGAACACCCCTCCTTTCAAGATTTTGAACTAGTTAGCAGTTACCAGGACAGACACTGCACGAGTCGAGCATGTGAACTATAAAACAAGTGCTACAGCTTATCCCAGCAGCATAATCAGCATATGCCACTCTGTCAGGTGTCCTAGGCAGATGTCACACCCTTTTTTGATCCTTTACCCTGCCTTCTGGTTGCTCACCCTGTCACTCTGGCTAGTCACCATCTCAGGCAGCACTGGAATACTTAGGAAGTCTTTCTAGAAGGCTTCAGTATCATGGGCAGAAAGATCACATTCCACTTCCAGTAATTACTTTCAGTGCAGCCTCTGGAAACAAAGGTCAGGACAAGAAACACCCCCTTTCACAGTCCAGTTTTCTGCAAAAGCACTACAGAAGTTCTCAAAGCAGTTCATAAAATAAACATGCTGACAGCACTGTCAGGTCAACTCAGGCCAGAAGTTTATGCAATTCAGAACTCAGAGCCCTGTCCCTTGGCTGTCCCCCACTCCTCGCCTGCCCCAGCACGGTCACAGTGTACTACTTAAAATTCAGAATTTAAGCTGATTTGTTCTAAAGCCCACAGACTGCTCTAGGTTCTTGCAATAGTCCAGTCCCAGCAATTCAAATATAAAAGAGATGAAAACTAACTTTGGAAAAGGTGGCATTCACAGAATGACCACTTCTACACTGAAGTCTTCCTAGCCAACTGGACAGTACTTTGGACTTGCAAAGCTCATGGCAGCATCCCTATACAGGTCTCCACCACAATACATTTCGGTACTGCTACAGAGGCAACCAAAACAACAGACTTTTGTTAGTTTGAGTGTTTTGTTTGGTTTTTAGAGTACACTTTAACACTTTGCTAAGCCCAGTTCCACCCCCGTAATGGAGTTACCAACCCAGCACATCCATCCCAATATATTCACATAGGGGGTGGTTACTTTAGTGCAATGTTCCATGTTCTGCATACACAGCAGAGAGGCAACGCTGCTCCTGCCACAGTATTAAAGACAGGCTGGTAGATTCATCCAACTCACTCATGGGGTTGATCACTATGCAGTTGGAAATTCCCATGTGCACAGAAGATCTGAACCTCAGGCTTTTAGTACATACAGAAGAGTTCTCATCTGTCAAACCATATGGCACTGGAACTTGTAGCACATTGCTGCAGGCCCAGAAAGTCACAGCTATATTTTTCTTTTTTCAAGATGTTCATCTGACCTTTGAAGTTTCTGTAGTACTGAACTAACAGACTCCAGACTAAGGTCACATCTGCTGCTCTGTCTGGAGATGATGCAAGATCATCAACTGGACTTGCCCTCGAAGTCTGCCATCCATTCACACCTACTACTGTGGCTGTTCACCAATCACTCCCTACATCATTTTGGCTTCTTCCAACCTGAATTATTCCATTAGAACCTATGGGCTAATGCATGATGCTGACTGACACGATCACTTCCTAACCCCGGTCAAACAGGCTGGGAGACACAAGAGAGGCAACACAGAAGTAGACAGATTTGACTGGGAGCAAATATAGCCAAGAGAAGATACTACCACTCAGTTTCCCTATAAACTCCACACTCCACTCAGTAACAACTACAGCAGGACTGCTATTTATTCTCACCAGCTAAGTATCCAGAACAAGCACCATTTGTTGAAATACTAAGCCAGATTTTGAGAACAGTAGCTTCTTGTGTATGCAGACAGTATTTCAACTGAACAAACCCAACTAAATAAGCCATTTCTTAAAGCATGAGGTAAAATGAAAAGCTAATTCCTGCTTCCCCTAAGTTCACAGCCAGCAGCTGATGACCTACTTGTCCTGCAGTGTAAGAACACAGGAGGGAAAACACTCCGACACCTGCATGCCATGGAAATAAGAGAGAGCCTGCTTTAAATGCAAGTTCTTCCCTTTAAGCACATTAATTGAAAGAAAGTACTAACACAGTTACCTTTAAGTTTCAACCTAAATACAGCTTGAGATCTTCAAACATATTTTCCACATTCTTTCAAGAAAAAGAAAAGGCACATACTAATTATTAAATTCAGCTGGTTTTAGAAACAGTACAGACTCTTGATCAACAAGCACTGAATCACAATTAGTAACTGCTTCTATGGACAGTGAGTTGAACACAAACACTGCCCACAAATGCAGAACAACATTAAAATAAACTTAAATCCCATTTGCTTTTTAGTTTGAAGTCACTTTCATTAGTGTAGCTGTCCCTCATCAGTACTTCCATTTACTCTATCACAAGGAGTTTAAAGAGTATAAAGCTGTACTTCTTCTAGCTGGTAGTCTTAATATCTTGTTTGCACTTTGCTAGAAGTCAACTTCAAATTGAGACTTCCAGTACCCCTAGATACTTCAGCTTTCACCATCCCTGAACTCTTTTTTCTGTTGCTCTACAGCACCACACACTTGCCTCCATACAGTAACTGTTCAAATCCCCTGCTCACATTACAATACAGATGCTTGACAGGCTCCCCCACCATCACCTGAAAGGTGAAAAGCAAACTGAAGTGAGCTACACTAAGATCAAGCCATCTTGCTTGAAGTTTTGCTCAACCTCCACACCCTGAGGGAGTTCAAGGCTTGAATCAAAAGCTTAAAATAATTTATCATGAGGAAACTGCTGCACTGCATTTAAATGTAAGGCACTCTCTCAGTGCTTCACGTAGGAAATTTTCCTTGGAGAGAAAGGAGACAAACTGTTTAAACGTTTCTTGTTTTGGTGTAGTGAACGAAGGAAAGTGTAGGCATGTGTGAAGTGAGTTCCAAGCACAGAAAGAAAATATGTTAACCTTCAAACCTTATTTGGACACATCTTCTGCAAAAAAAAAAAAAACCCAACACTCACTAGATTTAAGCCACAAAATTGTCCTCCCCTTTTTCCAGTAGTCCTACTCCATGCAATAAACTCACATGAAAGCTATGGGGCTGCCACAGACCTTAATGCATCTCTGCTTTCTTATTGCTGACTAGTAAATAGTGCCAAGTAGCTCATTTTAAGGCCAGAAATAATTAAATATTTCGAATATTTCAGCTATAAATAGGACTGATGAGCTAAGTTTCAAAGATTTGTTTGGACATCCAGTAAGACTGACAGAGGAGTAGGGGCAGGGTACAGAGGGAAGACACATTTAACTCTCTCTGTTCCTTCAGGATAATGGGATGTTACAGGCACACATCTAGAACTGTTACATAAACTGTGAGCTGAAGCGAGAAGCACCTGAAGCTACAATTCTGCCAGGGAAGGGGAAAAAGAAGATATTCTGATGACCTAGATACCTCAGAAGCACCACAACTAATCAAACAATAGGCCTGTCGACTCCTAAGTGCCTTAAATTGTTTCTCTGCTGAAGGTCTGCATGCATGCAGGAGCAGACAGCTCTCCCCTACACAAAATACTGATAAGCTGGCATTTCGCGTTCCCCCATTTATGGGGAAAAAAAAAACGAGAGGGAAACTTCATATAATGCAAACATAGCAAAAAAAGTCAACCCTCAAATTCAGCTCTTCTCAACAAATACAAGTAAGAGAACGCCAATAAGCAGAGACTAAGACAGAAGCAGTACAAACACAGTAAGTAAAAAAAAATATATAAAAGGACTGCTTTTTAGAAAGCACGTTATGAACTTGGTAAGAAAGATGTTTCTCCACAGCTACAAGAAAAATCATGCAGGGTAGGGATAGTGGCAAAGCGTGCTTCTCATCCTTCTTCCCCTCTGCCCAAAAATCACAGCTATTAATAGCACACTCACTGAAGGACCTAACAGGATCTCTACCCACAGTAAGATTCACCAGTACTTTTCCAGCCCCCTAAAAGAAAGCTGTATTAAAACACTAAGGGCAGATGAAAGCACTAAAAGGCCTCTTGCTCACCTTTTCTCCCCTTTCTTACCCATCACACAGGTTCTTGAGGATGGGAACGAGAGCACTAAAGATCTGACAATGCCCTAGTTGACCATGAACTCTGGAAATGGCAAGTGACAGCTCCTCATGAACACTTCAGCTAACTGGATCCTTGCAGGCCACACACATTTAAACCAGGCAGACTTCTGCTTGTATTTCAGAGTGATTTTATTTAAAGTTGTTGCTCACTCAAGAAATCAGTATTTTCTAATTGGTTTAGGCCATAACTACGTTTTATGTACTTTGTATGTACCCTCATGTCAGCAGCCAGTAATTTAAACAGTGAGCAGCTAACCTAAACTGGTATTTTGAGCGAGAATAGGGAGAAAAGAATAAAGTGAGAGATGCCAACTGCAATCACCATGTTTGGTCTTTAGATTGCCAGCCAGAGGTGGTTTAGTTACAGAGATGCATCTGCACCATGGCCACGGAGGAGTTCAGCAGAAAGCAAAACGAGAGCTCCCTTTGGCTATACAGGAAGGTATGCCAAAGGGTCCGGTTTCATACTCATTTCCAGGATAAACAAGCTGTCAGTCAGGAACACCAACGTTTAAGGAAACAGAGTAAACCAAACAGGCTTCAACTTTTCTTTTTTGCTTGCAGCAAGCTGAACAGCAGCAATAGTGCAGCCAGCAGGACGAGGGTGGTGATCAACCTCCTGTACCTAGCACTGGTGAGGAGGCCACGCCTCAAGTACTGGGTTCAGCTTTGAGCCCCTCACTGCAAGGAAGACACTGAGGTGCTGGTGAAGGGTCTGCAGCACAACTCTTCTGAGGAGCAGCTGAGGGTGCTGGGGGAGTTTAGCCAGGAGAACAGGAGGCTCGGGGTGACCTTAGCACTCTCTACAACTCCCTAAAAGGAGGCTGTAGTGAGGTGAGGGGTGGTCTCCTCTCCCAGGTAACAAGTGACAAGATGAGAAATGGCCTCAAACGGTGCCAGGGAAGGTTTAGGTTGGATATTAGGAAACATTTCTTCATGGAAAAGGTGGTCAAGCATTGGAACAGGCTGGCTGGTGGAATCAGCATACCTGGGAGCATTCAAAAAACAAGTGGATGTGGCACTTGGGGACTCGCTGTTAGTGGTGAACATGGCAGCACCGGGCCAACAGTTGGACTCTGATCTTAGAGGTCTTTTCCAACCTTAACAATTAGATGAAGCTTCCAACCAAAACTGATCTTTTAGCCCAAGCTCAGTTCACACTCAGCTTCCAATCTCTCTTTCAGTTCCTGCAGCTAAGAGAGCCTTCCAGCCAGTTTTTCCAGCAGTGAATTCCAGAATTCTACATTTCATTTCAAAGAATAAAGGGTAGTACAGAGAGAGAGCGTTTTTTCTTTAAAAAACTGTCTTCCCTAGATCACACAGTTTGCAAAACCGATACAGTAACTGCCTGCAGACAACTCCATGGGCAGTATTTCAGTTTCTTCTCCTTCTCCCTTCTTAATTGTTCTTAACCTGGTTGGGTCACTGACACCCACGAGATTAAAGGGAAGTGTAACATGGGAAACACACCATGTGTCAACACAATTAACACCCAGATCAACAATGTGAATCAAAACAGGAAAAAAGTTCCACACAAGGCACAGTTAAAGAGAATTGAAACAAAACAAAAAAAAAAATCACATTTTGCATCTGTTCACTTTATCTCCACTGGAGGAAGAGATTTTTCTTGCACAGCTACAACAAAAATAGCTTTTATCAGGGTCCCTGCTGATAAGCACGTAGAGAAATGGGCCTGGGCTGCCATATCTCTTTCCTGCAATTAACCCATAAAAATTGATACAGTACCCAAGTCCATACACTTCAAAGCCCCACACCTACTGCCACAACTCCTGAGTCTCTGCCAGGCATCATTGCTGCTGCTGCTACACACAAATCCCTTGTTAAGGCAACAGCTCAAAGTACACTAACTCTGCCAACAGGACAGTGCCAGTAACTGCCTCCTCCTCTCTCCCCGTTGCCTCTTCAAGCCTGTTTCAATAGCACAGCTGAGTCTTAACCACCCACTCACAGGGGCTCTCCCACTCTTTCCCATTTCCAGCGCCATGCAGCACCACACTGCCTTTCCTGCTAATTTTGCCACGTATCTAATGCTGCTTAGAGTCAAGTCAGCTAAAGAAGCCAAACCAGCAGAAAAAGCAATCCAATACAAGCAGTTTCTCACAAACTGTATCACCTCAAATAGGAATCCAACGAGCACTAGAACTGAAGACAAACAAACAGCAGAGCTACGCAGTCTCCTCTGCAGGGCACAGTTCAGCTGTACTGTTGAACAGTCCAGGGCTGCTGCTCTCTGTGCTGGCACTGCTGTCCCAGGTCCAGCACCAACTTATCTTGAACACCAAGTGATGTTCTGTGCACTCTACAGCCTCTGAAACAGCTGCACCAGCACCGCTGAGGGGGAGGCACAAACTGCTTCACTGGGCACTGATGCCAAAAGAAAAGTTCAGCTCTGTGACTACAACCTAGTTCAGCTGGAAAATTTCTCCAGACTCCCCAAACCTGCAAGTACAGTTAAGCAGCATATTCATGTAGGAACTGACTTAGGGATATGTGATAACACTGCAAAGATGGGTAGACAACTGGGCTGTAACTGGATCTGACTGTGTGTTGCCAAAGATTTGTCTCTATCTTCAAGTCCAGATTTAGGCTGGGGTAGCCAACACATTTGTTAACCTTCACTTAAGAACAAGGTTTCCTTCCCTTACAAATGGAGGTTACCAAAGGTTTCAGTTTGTCCGTATTACAGGCCAGGATGTGCAACTGGTGGGAAGACCTCGAGCTCGGCACAGTCCTTCCTGCACTAGGGGAGTATTCCCTTGAACACACCTACGGAATACACTGCACCTGCTAAGAGCTGTGCCTGCTACAGAGTAGGCTAGAAAAACACTGATTTCAAAATCACTAGTTAAGTTGTCCCAAGGACATGATATAACACACTTCAGTGGTTTGGTTCCACACAACCACCTTCCTATGCTCAAAGGGCTCAAGACTTACCCACTTACCTAAGGATTTTTAACATCAATCATGACTCTTGTTACTACAGAAACATCAGCCACTGCTACAAAACAAGTCTCAACAACTGGAGCATTTTTGATTTTTAAACACATTTTCCTGGGACAGGAGATGCCATTGTCATGTGTACCTTGATGGCTGCTGGCCAGTCAAGCCTAGAAGTATAGAACTGAAAGGAAAGAAGTCAGCAACCCCAGATTTAAGGCAAGCCACACTTATCATCCTGACAAGAACAAACACGGGGGGGCTGCTTACTACTTCTCTTTACATCAAGTTCTCAAACTTGTCTATATACAACTGGACAATCTAACTGCTTTTCTGCAGGACTACCATATGTTGAGACCACAATGGTTTAATACACATCTTTCATTTGGGCGGAGGAGGAAGAGGGAAAGACAACTCTACAAAGTCTGTTTTAGCACTCCCCTCCAACCAACAGTGTAGTCTCTTAGATCATATTTAATGTCCTCATTTGGGGAATCCATGAAATCTTTCCTTACAGTATAGAGAGTAAACACTGGGAGAGAAGTCTAGGATTAGAAGATGAACTGAAACAGAGAAAGATAGCAGTGTGATCCTCTTCAAAGCTCACAAAAGCTTAATCTAGTCCTAATGCGCCACAGAAATAAGTCAACAAGAGATTAGACTAAAGAACAGCTCAGTTTGATATTTGATTAATGACACAGTGATATGTCTGCAACTCAAAGTACTTAGAACAAGACTAAGAATAATATTTAGTCTTTCACAAGCCAACTTCCAACCTCTTCAAAAGGACCAAATTGCGTTTCAAGGGTCTTCTCAAACAAGCAGGAATTCTCATAGCATCTGAAGGTTCTACAAGCATTTAATCACATCTGCTATCTAAATGTTCACAGTAGATAGCATGTTCATTTTCCTATTAAAAAAAAAAGGTTTAAAAGCAGAAGCTGCATTTCTTAATGTTTGTACCAGTGGTATTTTATTTTGAAAGGTTTTTTGCCTTTTAAATCTCAGCACATAACATGTAGGTCTTCAGCAGCTGTTCATTTCTATAGTACTATTAGCTTTAGAAAATACTCCAGTTCTGTGTTCTAACCCTCAAAATCATTACTTACTGCACTTTTCCAAACAATTTATTTGCTAACAAGTCTGACATACCAGCAGCTAGAATGATTTCCTTTTGAGAAATTTGAACTGCATTTCCTTCCTATCCTAATGACAAGCTTAAGACTTTGCTCCCTGAAAGATAAGTGTTTAACTGGTTTGAGGGCAGCTTCAAGGCAATGTTTAAAATCTTGACAAAAACAGTTCCTGAGTTCAGGATTACAAAGTATTTAAGAAACTTAATTCTCTTAAAAGCAAGATGACTTCTTGCTTCAAGAAAATGATTTGATTATATCAAGAACCTTAACCTCATTTTCTACAGCAGTCATTTTCACTATTATTTTATTTCTAAGCAATACATTAAAGGAGGCCAAGCTTCTGTCTCCATGCCCAGGAGTTCACATACTTCAAGTGACTGTTCCTCCCCTGAAATCAGGGCTGTGATGATTTCCCTATTAGGCAAAGGATTGACAGGACAGATTGAACTTTTTATTTCACAAAAGTTTACAGTTCCCCAAGTAGATCACACCACACAGACCAAGGTAAACGAACACCTACAAGTAAAAGCCAGAAGACCCTTTCTTTCATGCAGAAGAGGTCAAGGAGGGGAAGGGAACAAGACAGCAAGTTTGCAGGCAGTAGTATCACAGGACTGCGTTTAAAGAGACAGCTAAAATAACTGCACTTAATTCTTCCACTCAGCAGTACTACCCTGCTGGAAGAGATAAGAAGTGAGAACAACTTTTCCAAGTATGCACAACATAGGGAAAGTAGTCCTAACACATCAGTACAAGCAGTTGACACGTTCTCCAACAAGTTTCTGTAATTTTCAATCCAAGTAAAAAAAAGCCACCTTGTTATCCTGGAACCATTATCCAATATCTTGCTCAAAAAGACATTCTAAATATTTTACTGAGACCAATAAGAACTCGTAAATTCAACATGTTTATCTCTGAAGTGATGGTGGGAAAATAAATGCATTATAATTTGACACTAATTACAGACTGGAACCTGATTCTGATGTCACTGGAGTAACAACTGTGTAAATTAAGTTGAACTCTCAAATATCAATTCACTGGAAATTGCATTCTACATTCCACGTCTACAATCTGTACAACAGCTTATCAGTTCAAGTCCTCAACATTTTGGCTTCTATTGCAGTCCTTTAAGAGAAACCGACCATGACCTGCAGTAGCAAATCCCACCTTGCCACGCAAAAATCACCAATATATAGGGCTGAAAATGCAATCACCATTTGCTCATCATTTGCATTGAAAATAAAGCTGAAAATACATTTAGAACAAGGAAAAAAAAAAAAACAAACTGCATGAGACATCTCCCCTCCTAGTAAAGCATACCAGAATATCTCTCACACAGGGTATAAATGGAGGCCAAGTAACCAAGTTGTGAACAGAAAATCCTTCACCAAAAGACACTTTATGCAGTCTTAGAGTTTTACCAGCTCTCTTACCTATTCCTCCATGATAGATAAGAGCAGGGCCATTCTTTTAAAAGAAGCTGGTCTTTCATAAATCATTTCTGCAAAGGCCCAAATGGACTTCTCTTTCACCTTATACTTGACATCCTATTAGTCCTGCTCATAAGTTCACCAAATGGGCATCAAACAGGAATTCCAATATCCATCTTACCTGCGTTTACTCAGGTAACTACTTCTGGACTGCCTCGGATGCTCAGTAGTGCCATCTTTGGTGGCAAACATTCTACTTTAAGTTCTTCCAACCTTAAACAGAAGCCAGCTACTAAGCATAATAAAGTTAGCATAGCTTTTTTTTTTTTTTCCTGTTTAGTTAATGAAAGGAGATACTTATTTAGCTTCAAAGATCACACTTAGCACAAAAATCTATTCTCACACTAAAATGAGATATAAACCAGTCTTGTTACTTCAGGGAGTGACATCCTCATGGAGCAGCCAGAATTCTCAGTGACAGATTCCAAACTGAATAGATAACTTTAGGATGTTGTTCACATGCTTACACGCCCTGTGGAGACAATTCTGGCACTAGAACAGGGATGTGGGCTCCCTCCCGAACACAAAGGGGAACACAAGTGAGCTCCTTGCTTTGCTGCACAGCAAGAGCTCCAGTTAAATACCAAGAGGTAGCATTAATTTACACCCTAGAACATCTCCCAGTAGCTCATGTGTACACCTGCAGAAAACAATGGGCATTACCTTCAAGTCTTAGGAGATACAGTCATTCAAATTAGAAATAGCAGTGTAGGGGGAAAGACAAATACCTAAACTCCTCAGATTTACTTCCAGGATTAGGCAGGCAGTGGTTCAAATTCCAAGTTTAAATGCCTTCATCCACCTTGGGGAGTTGAAGGAAGGAACTTCAAAAGTTCTTACAACTTTTATATTCAAAGTGTTTCAAAAAGCTTGGCAAACACATGAAATCTTGCTTCCCTGGAAATGAACACTACACAGAATATATTATTTCAGAAATAAACAGAAGCTAAAGGTCAGGCAAGTTAGTTACCAATGCTCTCAGAACATAAGTTCCTATTATGTATTAACTTGCTCCTAGAAATGCCTTGATTGTAATCCTTATCCTAAAAGACATCACTTATTTCTTATCAGGCATTTCTTTGCAGCTAACTGAAACAGCAGACATCAATCTGAGCAATGTTTTCACATATATCTAAAACTTGCTCATTTGCTTGTTCTGGTCTTTCAGACAAATTCCAGCCCCAGAAATGTATTCACGTAAGTCAACTCCCTACACAGCACCATGACTTTAAAATCAGCTACAGGATGAGATAATAATTCTTTGTATCGTATCAAGAACATCCTTCCGAAAACAAGGAAAGCTACTTCTATCTTCCCTCCAGCACATCCCAGGAAGTTCAGGTTGCTGAAAATGTTTTAAAAAAAGAAACCCAGTCATGCTTCAGCAAGATTAAAGTCTAAAGAACCACCATATGTATTTCTGAATTTTTTCAGTTGTTGACCAATGACAAATACAGCACATCTGCCTATGCAAAAACTTCAAAAGTATTTTTTATGCCTTGTTCACCTTAGATAGTTGAGTTTAAAGATAAAACCTAAAATACTAACAACTGGTATAGTAAGTTTAAGAAGTAAATGCAGCCCTTAGCAAAAAGTTGAAAAAATGCACTCGGGCAGCTCGCAGATCACATCAGAGGCACAGCATACAGCAACAATCAAAAAAGAAATTAAGTAAATTAAAAAACAAGGCAACAACTCAGCCTGATTTTACGGTAGACACGCTCCCATTCAAAGACTGCCATGAATATCAAAAATCATGCCAGGTATGGGATCTGTTCATAACCACAATACAAGAACAAAAGTAAGACTTATGTAAGATGACGTTTGAGTGAAATTTGGCAGTTTTCCTTATGAATGTCCTTGAAACTTCCATGGACTGTGATAAGGCCCACAACAATCTACTAACAACAGGCACAAAGTTAAAACTGCTTTTATTGTAGTGCTGAAATAAAGCCTGCGATCGTGCTGGCACTGGAGACCAACACCACTGTGGTTCACTACCAAACCAACAAGGACATGGAATTTATACCTGCATTTCCATCTGCTTATGACATCTGGTTTGGAAGTTGGGTAAACTCAAAGTTGGGGAGGGTGTGACACTACCACCAGGAGATAAGTGCTCTTCTATTACACTGGAGGAAAATCCCCAGCCCTTCTCCCCCTGACAGATGTGCTCCTATCCAGGCTGGCCAGCATGAGGTAGTGTCCCTATTATTATTAGGGCAGGAAGAGAAAACAATCCCTCATCTATCACAGCACCTCACTCCAATCAGTGCTACTTTATTAGTACAGTCAGTAAGCAAATATTAACCACTGATATTTAAGCAAACCACAGGGACTGCAGTTGACACAAGGTACCTAAGAAGTATCAGGACTCCTGCAAGACATGGCTCAAGCATTCCTGTCCATCCAACACAAACAAGAGCTGCCTGGCCTCCTAAACCAGGATAGACTGTCATGTTTAGAACTATGCTTTTACAACAATTCAAGTAAAACTGTTCTGTGCTAGAACTCTTTCAGAAATGTTTTTAAGTTGCAGGCAAGTGAACGTGAAAAGGAAAGAATACAGTCTTCCTCAACTCCACTCCCTGCTTCCAAAATAGTTCCAGCCGAAAAAACAAAGAGCTATTGCTATTATTTGAGGAGGTGCTGTAACACGATTATTGATTTTAGCGTAAGCTAGAACGTAACAGCTGTTAAGCAACACTCACTGATGGTACAGGAGGAGTTACAGGCCTCTCCTGTTACACTGCTGCTCTTGTAACTATTCCAGCTTATCACCCTCCCTTATTCCACTGTACAGAAAGCCCCTCTGCAGGCAGGCACAGATCATCCATAGCTGTACATGCAGACCCAATCACCGAAGTTGTTCCATGACTGAAGTTCACAAGCAACTGAGTGACATGTGCGTGTTTCCACTGCTAATGATGACACAGCTAATTAAAGGCCAATTATTACAGGTGTGCTGGCACTTTTATGACCTTGAGAAAACTATGCAATAATCTAATGTTTTGAGATTACTAAAAGACACAGTGGCAAAAACACAGAAAACTGAAATCAAAGAAAACTGAGCAGTGCTGGGAGGGAGAGAAACCAGTCCTCGAGCAGTAAAGCAGTATCATATCCTCAGTTTCAATCTCTGGGCTCTTTTAAATTATTCAAATTGCAGTGCTGCCAAACACATTCAAACTTTTTCTGATGCACAGAAGCACTGCCTTTTCCTCCCTGTAAATCAAGCCAGGTGAGTTGTCACTCCGTATCTCCCAGTTTACAGTGCAGCTAGATTTCCCTATCTCTAGCTGGCTTGCAAATCAAGCAATTGAAACCAATCGTGGCACACGGCATCTGCTAGGTTTTGTTTAATTGTGCCCAGTCCAATCGTTCTGCTTCCAAATTAAGTGAGAGTTACACAACAAAGACGTTAAAATAGTTCGGTGTTCCAGTGCAGTGCTAAAAACCTCACATGATCCAACTCAGCGTTCGAGTCAGTACAACCCTCACAAGTCCCAGGTGCCCCCTGGCCAAGCGTACGGCAGACTGCTACGAGCACTCAGCTTTTAAGCCGTTCTTGAGGAATAACCACACTTTAAAAAACACACTGCGCAGACTCCAGCACACCCGAGGCTAAACACCCAGCCAAAGCCATGTCCCATCCCCACCAGGGGACAGATTACAGGGAAGAGCAGCGCTGACAGCGGAGCGCACCAGCTCCATGTGGGGGACGGGCCGACACGGATCAGTCACCTCCTTCCCCGAGCTGCCCGGGGCTGCTCCCTCCGCAAGCCGACTCGGCCCCTCCGGGAAAGTCGGCGCCCTCCGGGCTATCTGGCTCCGGTCCCGGCACTGTGCAACGCTAGCCCCCCGCTCCCCACAGGAGTGAGGCACACACGGTGAGGCCCGGCCGCACCGCAGCGGGGAATAAGGTCACCGACAGTGGCCCCCGAGCCACCCCCGCTCCGGCACGGGCCGCCGACCGCAGCGGGGGAGGCCCCGGCCGCAGAGCAGGGAAAGCGGGGTCACCCCGCCGGGGAGCGACCGCGGGCCGGGCGCAGGGGCCGTCGCCGCGGTTTCCCCAACGCCCCTCGGGGGCGGGCGGCCGCCCACGCCATTTTGAGGAGGGGGGAGACACGGGGGCCTTTCCCCCGGCGCCGCACGGCACCGCCGGGCCGCCCAGCCCTGCGCTCCGGGCCGACCCCGCGGNCAGGGGGGAAGCGCTGAGGGGCTGGGCGGCGTGAGGGCAACACGGGGCTAGGGAGACACAGACACACACAGACACAGACACGCACCCAGCCGGACCCAGACATGCACCCAGCTGCCCGGCCCGGCCCGGCCCCCGGGCTGAGGTGTGGGGTAGGTGCCTCCCTCACGGCCCCGCAGCCCGCGTCACGCTGACATGAAGCAGAGGGACTCTAGCGGGGCACAGGGTGAGGAGGCCCCCAGGCCACACAAAACACCTCCTCAGGCTGCGCATCCCTCGGGGATCCCTCACGCCCTCGGCCGCACCAGCCGGCGCAGCTCGCCCGTGTAGAGCACACAGCCGGGCCGTCACCCGTGTGCTGGTGTCCGCCTCCACCCTCACCCTGCTGGGCCCTGGGGACAGCCAGGAGAGCGAGCGGACCGCTCTGCATTTCCAGCCGTAACTCCAGCTCCTCACTCCTCACTGTAGCAGTGCTGCTTGCACTCGGGCTGGAAACACGCAGGAGGACAGCTCTCAGTGAGAAGAACAAGCTATACAAGTTTCCGAGGAACCAAACATTCCTGCTGTTTCTGGGGTTTGCAAGAGTCTTGTTCCTCTCAGCCCGAACTGACCTTGCTTCATCCTTTTAAAAGGCAAGCTGTGAAAGCGAGCTGCCCTTACTGCACGGAGTTTTTAAGTCTGCGAGGGTTCCTATTGCTAAAGGTTGTGTAAACCTTCACAAGCAAATTGGTCAGTATGACCTTGTCACTTGTTAGAAGAACACGATGTCCAATAAATCATCATGTGAAGTGAGCAACAGGTTTGCAAAACCCCACCTCACTGTGGCAATGCTCTCCATAGAAACCATTTTTCTCAGTCTTTAGCTGTGCTAACTTATTTAGTCCTGGAGAGGCAGCTTGTGAGTGACAGCAATCTTAAAAGCAAACAGTTTGGTTCTGCCAAAACAGAGGTGGAGGAAAAGCTTAGAAGAGATTTTCAAAGTAAAAATCAACTATCATGGAAGCACCTAAAACTGCTTTCCAAACATTGCTTTCCACCCTTTGCTATCAAAATAGCACCTAAGGGGTTTCCTAACACAGGGGTTTCATGACATCTCCTGCTGTGCTTACACTCACAGCCCTTGTGTCAGAGTTTAACATCTACACATGAAAAAGAGATTAAAATATATAAAAGATGCTGTAATCACAGCAAGTAAGATCTACAGAAGGATACAACAATCAAACTATTATATATTCAATTCTACTTAAGACACATGGATTAATAAAATATGCAGTTCTGTAAAAGAACTTTATTATTCTAGATTTACATCAGCATAAATGGAAGCAGGATTCAACCCCTTTGTACAAAAGCATTCATATGAATGCTAGAAAAAAAACCAAAAATGTTGCCATTGGCCTTTTGCAGTTTTAATATCCTCTACTTATTTGGTGAAAATGAGCGTGCCATTGCTTGTCCTTCTAACCTCATACCAAGTCAAGGAAAATTTTCTTTCCATCAGAAAGAAGGCAGAGCACACTCTGTATGCAGTGATATTTCAGGCAATCGGGCAAAGGGAAATAGCTTGAAGTAAAACACATTGAAAGCTAGAAACACTGTTAGCTGGCAGATTTAAGATTCAGCAGCTCAATATGAAATCTAAAAAAAATGGAGGGAAAAACACCACAATATTAAAGACATTTCCTAATTCTGCTGTCAGTAACCAGCCTTGTTCCTGGTCAAGTCTGGAACAGTTTATGCAGAGAAGAGTAAATAGTGCGTGTTCAGACAGATAGATTTCTGCTTCATGCAACAGGATTTGCTGCTGCTGTAACGTGAGAGCAGAAGTCGAGAACTTGGAGGTCAGAAAGCTCAGCCTTAATTCTGTCCCCTTATGTTTGCAGGAAGGAAGGAGACATTTTCTGGGCTGAGGGTTTTGCTATCAACATGTCTTCTCCTGGTTGCAAAGGTCCCCATCTCCACCACAATCCCAGCTACGTTCCTCTGAGCCAGGCTAGGAAAGGAGTTAGGATTGAAACTGCTTAAACTGGCTGTGGATTTGGCCTGGAAGGAGCTTGGGAACAACTGTGCAAACCACAGGCAGGCTGTGGTGGGAAGGGATTGCTGGAGCGGAAGGACGTGTCTGACCCACAAATTCAGGCTGGGCTTGTAGTCCCCTCAGCCACCAAAGTCACAGTTTTGTACCACAGGCAGCACCTTCTCCCGGATTTGGCCGTGCTGCTCTGAAAACTCTGCTGTCCCAAGCTTGTCCCAAACCCACTCTGGGCCAGTCAACAGCACCAGTGTCACCCATGCCATGAGCCAAAGGCTGCTCAGCCACGCGGCTTGGAGAGCCGTCCCTTCCTGCGGCTGGAAGGGAAACAGAGCCACCACAATGTCTCCTGGCCGTCAGGCATCACAGCATGGCAGGGGACTGGCCAGTTCCTGACTCATGCAGGCAGAAGCAGCCGCTGGACACTAGGAAAGGCTGAATCAGACTTGGGCTCTTTATGCCTTTCTGTAGAAAGTGTTTCTCTATCCCCATCAGCTAACCTGTGCAATGCAGTTGGATTTGTTTAAGATGATCTGTATGATGACAAATCCTTAAGCCAAACACTTACCTGAAGCACGCTGAGCACCACACCTGGGCTGGGGAACAGAGCCATGTCCCACCTTGGAGGGCTGAGGGTCCTGGGATGAGCTGGAGACATCTCCGTTGGTGCTTCTGCGCTTACCAACCTCTTTCCTCATCTGCTCCAGGCTGTCGAGTCCAAACTAGCGACCAGGTGATTCCCACTCCTCCTTCCAGATTGTGCAGTGCTGCAGGCAGTCAGGAGCTGAGGACAGACAGCTGTGAGATAAAGGTGGCTCTTCTGAAACCCACCCTGTCCACAGCAATAAGGCACCTCCAACCCTCTGGCTGCAGTTGCTAGGACCACCCAGGGCTTCCCAAGGAATAAGACTGGGGAGGCAAGGAGAGGTCAGCTCTGCAGTGGTGAACCACCAACACTAGCACTGGGAACAGCCAGGGCAGGCAGTGGTCAGCTGCCCTCCCACCAGACACCACCGAGGGAGCTGTGTCACTAAGGCAAGTCTGAGATGTCCTAACAGACTCCCACTGGGAAATCCGTCTGGATCTCGGGCTTGCTCCCAGAGGCAAACACGTGCCGCCCCAGAGTTTGGAAAAGTCCTGCAAGGCACCTCGTCTTGCTTTTTTGTAAAAACCACCCAGGCTGCAGTACCACAGCCTTACTACTCATGGACTTCATCTACTCACAGCTTCCCACCTCTTCCAGCTGGAGCGCTCCTCCCTCTGCTCAGTGCCAGCTGGCGCTGGAGAATGTGCTGCTCCCCGAGCCCCTGCCCACTCTGCAGCTGGATCCTCCCGTTGGCTCCCTCCTCCCAGCGTCCATTCCTGTGCCCTGCCCACATGCAGGAACACGCTGCTCGGTCCTGCCCAGGTTGGTTGATGTTTGCCTCGCCACTTCGGCAAAGATCTTAGCCCCGTAAACAGGCAATCTTGGTTTCCTGTGCATTTTTTTCTGGTGCTCGCCATTTCCCAAGGGCATCTCTCTGATACTCAGGGCTGCCTTCATTTGTCACACAGGTGATCTAAAAGTTGCTGTGCGTCATTAGAGAGTGCTCAACACAGCCCCGAGCTCGTAGCTACCTGCGTGTGTTTGCATAACCTGGGGCTCACACAAGCAAAGCCAAGGTGAGACACGGCGTGAATCCAAGCCTGGTTCTTCTGTAGTGAACTCCAAGAAAGGAGAGGCATTTGGGAGCAGAAAACAAGTTGGGAAGGAGGGGAAAACAACATTTTACTAAATCTCCTGAACCTGAAGCTGTCCCACATGCTGAGAGGAGATGCCTTTTTAGCTGGCTGCAGGACACATGCGAGAGAGAGAGAAAGCAGCCCCTCCCATACCACTAATTTATAGCAAACTGAGTGGGAAATGTCTCCTTCCCTGATATTGACCCAGGAGCTGCTCCTCTGTGGAGGAACGCTGAAATAACATTGAATTTTAGCCATGAGAGCAGCTCAGAGCAAGTTGCTAGGCACCAGCTGCAAGAATTGCCTGCAGGTGCACTTGCAGGAGAGGTTGGGCCGGTTGATTGGGCTCTCCCGGTGCAGCCAGAGTGCCAAATACCTTTGAAATGGGCATAATCCGTTCTCAGCCTGAAGGAGTTATTGCACAACCTTCCCAGGATTAAGGGTTTAAATCGAGGGACTGTGTCACAGCCGGGGAAAGGGCAGTGGGCAGGCTCAGGAGCCACGCTGGCCTGTGTGGTACATGTTACGGGGGTTCTCTGGGGGGGTGGGATGCAGCCTGCCCGGGGAGGCAACAGTCTTGCAGGGGCACATGGAAGCCATCTCCATTGTCCTGCCCTGTCTACATCTTACCAGGGTGATTGAAGTCTTCAAAGGATTAAATGGCTAAGTGGTTTTCTTCTGCTCCCGGAAGTGAAGCTCCATAGCCAGCTGAAGCTTTCATTGCAAGCGTTTGCTCAAGCAGAGTCCTATAATTTCAGTCTGTGTAAACACAGTGTGATTTCCATCTCACTCTTATGCAACAGCACAAGACAAGGCTGCTTTTAAAGTCTGGGTTAGATACTGACTCCTATGAAGGCTGCAGTGCTGCTTGGAGTGCCAGTACGCCTGCAAACCCCAGGGTTGCCCCACTGCAGAGATGCCCCTGTCTACAGCTAGCACGTTTCTTCCAGCCTCACCTGGAGGCCAGCTCTGCTGACCCACCTACTGCCCGCTCTGCATCTCTGAAAATGAGAAGCACCTCTCAGGTTTGGATCCCCTTGGTGTCATTTCCAAATGACCCATTAGGCCATCAAGGCCGCCACAGAGAAAGAGCTTTCCCACACTCCCAAACTCTATCTTCCAAACCTCTTGTCCTAGAAAAAGAAGAATTGCTCCAGCTGTCACAGTGACACCCATCAAATGTCTTGCAGAGATAATCACCCCAAGCCCCTGAAGCCACACAGCTCCCTCCAAGAGCTGTGTCTGTTTTTCTGGTACAAACAGCAGGGCTCAGGGGAGGAGGAGTCCCCATATGATCGGTGACTGTGCTTCAGCCTGTACTACCAGTGCTTTGCCTGCATGGTGCAGCATGCAAAAATCAGGCTACCAGGGACAATTTGGGATGGAAAGCACTCCACCATCACAGAGGCCTCAGTGACAGTTCGGAGTCTCACAAGGAAAAATGCTGCATAGACATTTCATTCTTTAATGTAATAAAATCAGACTGGTTTAGCTTAGTGTGCTGCAGGTATTTACTAACAAACACTCCTATCAGCCCTGGCTGTGGCTTTTAGAAGAGGATATTTGTCCTTGCAGCATAACTGATCTCTCATATCACAAGCCAGCTCCTCCCATATGGAGCAAAGCATCACCATGTGATCCTGATTTGAGGGAAGTGGCACAGCTTTAAACCTGGGGAGAGTGTTTGGAACTGAGGCCCGTGCAGGCAGGCCTGACTCCTGGTTGCATGTGGGGTTAGGAATGATTGCCCTGGCATACAAAGGGTGCTAATTACACAGCAGAGTTTATTTGCATCCTTTGCAGCTACATGACTGGCTTTCTGGGTGAGGCTTACAGGTCCTCACAAGGAAGTAGGTGGTTTATTCCCAGGGTTTCACATGCTTGTTTTCCATGCAAGTCCAGACTAGCTGCATAGAGATGAGTTGTGCTTACGAGAATGCTGCTGAATTCCCACAGCAGAATCTGACCTGCAGCTCTCATTGTCCTTTTCTGGAAGGCAAATCCCTCCAACACAGGGTCACGCACAAACCCTTGGATGAGGCTGCATTAGCCCATGGCTCTATCAGGGTAGGATGGGTTTGGATGTTATTTAGCCACGTGGTCACAGCTCACTGTACCCAGCTCAGGAGAAGCTTTGGACTAGCACAGGCTGCCTTGCCAAGGACTTGGGTACCTCAAAGACAGGGTAGCTGCCAGCTGGCATGAGACCCAGTGATGGCAGCACCCAGGAAACCCGGGTGAGGTGGGGACCTGAGCTTCCCCCACCAGCACCATGGGCTTATGAGAGGGTACCTGAGGCAGCAGCACCTGTCAGGGCTGGGATCACTCCTGTGCTCCCAATCAGGCCTGGATCTGTGTAGTGATCCTTAACACCCTGATGAAACTGTCTGGATCCAGTCCCATGTACTGAAGCAAAGTCTGGGCCTGAGTCTAGACACAAAGGGTAAGATCAGTTCCGTGGTCTGTGTTTGTAGGTTCAGTCTGGCCCCTGGGCCAAGCTAAGGACACAAAGTAGAATGTGCCATTTAATCTGGCTGGATTAACGTGTGAATTTAATTAGATTTCATCTCTTCTCAATAAAATCTAGAATATGCTGTTGAAAAATTGTATTTAGTCTTCCTCCAATAATTTTTGCATATATTTGAGCAGGGAACTTGCAGCACAGGACAATTGCAATGAAATGAGAAAACAAGTTTTAGCAAAACCCAGAGGGTGGGGCTGAGATCAGCATCCTGTCATCTTTGGATTTGTGAATCAGATTCAGAGGCTGTCCCGCCCCCTCTCCTCCAGGAAGATTGTACAATGGATTTAGGTGCTGTCCTGGATAATCACTCCATGGCAGCTGTCTCTGTGCACCCAGTCAGCCACAAAAAGCACAGTATTGCACTGGCTATGATCACATTTAGGTAGTTTGACAAAAAAGGCTCCAGGGACTCATCACAAGGAAAAACATAAAATTATTTGGAAATATTAATCAGGGGGTATCACTGGTTTTGTTCTTCTCAAGTAATGTTAACTTGCAAGAAATGGAGAAATAATGAGAGAAGGAGAGGGAGACAGCAAGGCTGGCTGTAGCAGAGGGCTGGAAACCAAAAGGCGAATTCATTTGAGATCCAGGGATTAAGATCCAATCATTTGACCTCAGATTAAAAAGTGGGTGAGCACAACAAAGACTAGCTTAAAACATTTGGGAAAGTGTAAAGGAAAATCAAGCGGGATTAAATTAACAAAACAGCTGCATTAAGCCAGAATGCCTCCCCGATCACAGGCGGCAAATCCAAGTAAGGGATGCCTCAAGCTTCCTCAGTGCCATCCAGTCATCCCCCAGCATTTCTATTTCACAGCCACCCTCTGAGTTAAATCAAAAGGAACTCGCCCTGCCCCACAGAAGTTTGTTGCTTGTACTGAGCTGCTCTCCCTCACCCTCAGGGGAGCACAGCCACCTGCCAAAACCCCTTATTAGGAAGAAATTACCCAGCAGAAGTAGGCTAGCTAGCTGTAAATGCATGCTCGAGGACAGGAATCCCAGGGCAGTGATGCTCAGGCTCTGAGTGCAGTGTGGCCGCTTCCCAGCTTTGCTTTGTGAGCTTTCCCAGCCAGTGTGGTTTCTTTTCCTGGACTCGGCCTGTATCTCCTAGGGAAAATCATCCAGCTCCCTCAAGTGACTGCTTACTTGCAGCCCACACAGGTCATCAGTAGCCATTCCCACAGGTTCCCTGATGTCCTCCAAGCGCCCAGTTCAGCTACTTTCTTCTGCAGCACCTTTGAAATCATTAACACAGCGCTGTTAAATGGGTGTCAGTCCACAGTGGGCAACACAACCCGGCTGTGGCACTGGCCCAACCCCTACGTGCTGGTCAGCAGCTCATGGCAGGCCACGGCTCTGCCCCAGTCTTGGCTCCACTGCAGGTTTAGGAAATGCAGAGAGCAATCATGGGCTGGGGGGCACAGAGCTGTGCTGGATGGATGCTGGGTCTCCTCCTTGTCCAGATCCAGTGGAGACCCAGTGTCTCTATGACAGGCACACTTCAGGCCCAGAATCCCAAAGACAAACACCAGCTTTTCCTCACCGTGGCCAAAGCCACATCCCCCCTGCGACCATCCTACAAACAGGCTGTGTCCGTGAGAGTGCCTCTGTCACTGAAAATTCCTTGCAATGAGGAACCCCAAGGCTGGGAAGGGTCTGAGCATGGGACTGCCTAGAAGTGTGTTACTGCTTTTCCTTCTTCTCCTTCTTGTCCAGTGGACAGTGATCCTGTTTTTCCAGCAGCCCCACTGCCAGCTGCAGTGGCCTGGCAGGCGCAGTGACCCCAAGTGATTATTTAACAGCGGATTGTATAACAGAGCAGGGCAGACATTACATTTCTGTCTCTGACCTCAGCCCTGGGACATCTCCCACCCGTAAAACTTCCAGTCTAATCTTTCAGACCTCAGAGGAGCAGCCTTAGGCATCTGACACCATCCTTCAGAGATGAGTGACCAGTGGGGGCCAGGTAGCTCTGGGCAGGAATGGGCTGCCCAGCACATCTCAGTCTCACAGAAGGGAAAAGAGGAGGGAGTCTAATGTTCCACAAAGGCTCAGGTTTGGAGTCCAGATCCTGCTGAAGTGCCCAAGATGACCTTGCAAAGTCCCTCTGCTCCCTGCAATCCACCTAAGTGAAGCATTACACTCGCCCCTCCATTCAGAGTGAGCTGTGCCAGCAAGGTGAAGATGGATGAGCTGGCCTTGAGCAGGGCAAGACAGCTCCAACAGTTCCTCTGGGTTCCAGCCACACTGCCTCTGGAATCTGGGAGCAGCTGAACCCCTTGGACCTACTCCAGAAGGGGTGGACAGTGTCCAGGAGGCAGTGGAGAGGTGTCTGCTGCTCTGAATAGTCCAGAATTCAGGACATACAAGCCTTGTGTTGCTGATGTCCCCAAACTGTGTTGCTCTTCCATGGAGCTGAGGAGACAGTTCAAGGCAGTGGCCTGCAGCCCTCAGTGGTCAGGATGATGCCACAGTGTTGCAAGGAGAAGGGCATGGGCAGGCCTCGCTTATCAGTGCTGGGCACGTGCCAGCTGGCTCAGGCTCATCTCATGCACAAATCCATCAAAACCAGCTTCTTCTGAAGCCTGATTGGAGCAGACACAACAAGGAGCTTGTTTCTGAGCTTGACTTCAGCATGTCCTGGCTCTAAGCATTCCCCTTCAGCAGGACTTGGTGGGTGTGAACAGCCCCTTCAGGATGAGCAGGGATCTGCTGGAAGCTGGAGAGGACTAGCAGGGCCACCAGGCTGGTTGAGGTCAGGGGACATTGCCTACAGGGAGAGGTGGAGACAGCTGGCTTGGTTAGATATGAAGGAGCAGAGGTTGGGGTGATTTAGCAGAAGTCTACAGTGACTTTGAGTGAGATGAAGCCAAAGTCTTTCCAGCAGGTAAGTCAGCCTGGCTGGTTCAGAAAGGGTGTTAGGAAAAGCTCCTTCCCTGGAAGGGTGGTGCAGCCCTGGGACATGGACCCAGAGCAGAGGGGTTTCCATCCTTTCAAGTTTTCCGGCCTTAGCTGCTCTGACTCAGCTTTGGCAACAATCCTGCTCCAAAGGTTGGCTGAATCTGAGACCTCCACAGGCCCCTTCTCACCAGCACTTTCTTTGGGAGGCAATTCTACACCAAACTGAGCCGAAATCAGGCTCCTGCCTTGAGCCATATGTGCCAACTTCTATCAGACACTGCTCCTGTACAACTCACCAAGATGTACCTGCTCAGGGGTGCAGCAGTCCAGAGAGGATTTCACAGCAGCCTGAGCTTAGGAACACACAGTTTACCAACAGCCACAGCAAAATAAGTCCAAAGGGCAAGGTCAGAAAATCCAATATTTAAAATCTGTGACTCTTTCCACGGCTGGGCTGGGGAGGCAGCCGCTGCAGTGTGGGTCTAACAGTTAACCAGGGGGCTGGAGGGGTGTGATGCTCTCTGAAGAACAGGGTGCTGTGCCTGAGGTCTGTGTGTGCCAACACTGGGAGAGGGTGTGCAGCAAGGCACAGGGATGTTCCTGCAGAGCCCACACTGAGTCTGGAAACTGCTACCATGTCTGACCCCTCCGCACCCTTCAGCAGCAACCAACTCTCACAGCTCACCTGAAACCATGTCTGACCAAGCCCTTGGCAGGGAAGAAAAGAATAAGAAGGCACATTAATGTATTTTTAATAGGTTACATAAACAGTTAACTTCAAAGCTGCCTTACAAACAGGTGACACAAGATGCCAGTGCTTCCACTGAGAGGTGAGCCAGGCGTTTAATGCAGAAAACATTTTGGCTGTCTCAAAGGCAAATTGTCCTCCCCTTGGAGGAGACAAATCTCAGCTGGATGAAGCAGCTTCCATTTGCTAGGAACATTTTGATTTTTCAAAGCAATCCTACTTCATTTACAGGCAATGGGGAACTGGATGGAAGCAGGTCCTTGGATCTTTAAAGCCTCCTGTGAATGCCCGGTGCCTGCAGTGCTGCTGCTGGCAGGGACAGCCCTGCCTGGCCCTCACCCCCCTGGAGTGATGCAAGAGGTGCCTTTGCACTTTGCCTCGGTAGGAAAGCAGGGCTGGCAGCAAACCTGCCCGGGAGGCAGCGCAGGAGGCCGGGGGTGAAGGACCTCAGCTCACTCACCATAAGGCAGGGTGGGGAACAGCTCTGGGCAAAGGGTGTGCCCAGGGAGTGAGTCCGGGGGCAAGTGCTCCCTTATCACATGCTCACGTGGCTGTGTTTACCAGGCTGCCCCTCCAGCTGTCTGTGAGCTGGAGTTTCTACCCTGCTCAAAGGGCAGGGGCTCACAGTGGCTTTTGCCATCTGATCACACAGATCCAGCAGGACTTTCATGCCCGAGGTCAGCCGGCCACGCCGCAGGGCAGGGGTGTTCCCCGTGTCACAAGGAGCAGGGGTGTCCTGGCATGGAACAGGCTTAGATCCCGGCCCCCAGGTCTCCCCCAGGCCAGCAGGACAAGAACCATGGTGTTCACTGCCTGACACAGCTGTGGGAGTGGGAATGCCAGCAGCTGCCCTGCATTTTCAGTCTTTTCCTCTCCTGTCCCCAGCAGGGACAGCGCAGCAAGCAGCCCAGAGTCTGGAGACAGAGGGCTGCCAAAAATGCCAAACCACAGCTGGTTCTTCTCCCCACAAGTATTATAAAATCCATGGCTAAGTTTAAACACCAAAGATTGTGACCTCTGGCTCTAGGCTGACCCTTGGAAACATGTGCCCCAGCCTGAAAGAAGGGAGCACAAACAAAAGGAAAACCCAAAAGGAGCAAATCCAGAAGGAAAGCATGGCAGGAACAAGCCCAGCTGAAGCCAAGAACAGAGGGCAAAGGAGCAGCTTTCCAACAGGCACTGCTACGCAGCTGCTGTACAACTGTTGCGACATTCCTGTTCCGAAGCCCCATCTAAAGCCAATTTTTCTTACGTGTAATGAGGATAGAAAACAAAAAGAAGGTGGGAAATTCCCAAAATAACCGGCATGGTTGACGTGGTATCAAAACAACTGTTTTGTTCTGGGTGGAAGTGGACTGTCTCCCAAGTTTGAAGCTGTCCCCATTCTCTCCCAGGAGTGAAGATAACACCAGGGAGTCCAGAGAACAGCCAGAGCTTGACAGCACACGGCCGGCAGGATCAAGACTTTGTCCAGCTCCTTTGGCCCAGTGCAGCCTCCACCAGTGTCAGTGCTTCTCCTTCACCTGTGTCTTCCTTCTGCAACTCATCCTTATGGAAAAATGTGCCCACAGCCTCTCCCTCCCACCCCAGTCTCCCTTTTGAACCTCCCACTTGTTTTGCCAATGTGGCAGTGGCAGTGAAGTCCCTGAAGCACCCCCCACAGACACACCCTGTGGTCTCAGCATGCTTCCAACCCAGCTCTCATCTCCTGCTTTGTGCGTGGTGAGAGGGGGTGTCTGTACCTCGTGACCATCTGAAAACAGGCTCCTCCTTGAAAAAAGCCACCAGAGAGCTCATCAGGCAGGCAGGGCTTGCTGCTCCCTGCGTGGGGGTGAGCTGCAGACAGAGCCCGCAGGGCATGGCTCAGGAGTCATGGCACCATCCAGCAGCCAAGCAGGAGCCAGGGAGACAGACACAGCCCCACCTCTGCCAGTATTTCCCTGGTGCCCCCACCATGAGAAGTGGGACAAGCAGAGCCCGGAGGGAAAATCAGGAGGAAAGGGAATGGGACCCAGTCCCACCCTCTGCAGGTGAACGTGCAGGCTCCCTGCATCTCTTTTGTGAGCCCTTTGAGGCAGATGTCTCACCCCACGGGGGACCCTCTGCGCTCCACCTATGCTGCTGTGGCAGTCACTTTGTCATGCCTTTCACTGCCTCATTGCATTCATTTAATTACTACTCCTCAGGAGTAGCATTGCTCACATCTTTGGCTGTTGGATCCTTTTCCATTCTGTCCCCAGTGGAAGCAATCACACTTGTCTTGCAAGATCTGTTCTTCCTAAGCCAGGCTGCCATTTATCCATTATTATTGAAGTATCAAAGGCATTTGCACATGTTCAGGAGCACACCAGCTCCCTCAAGGAGGAGGGATGAAATATCACCTCTTGCCCGATAAATTGCTTACACAAGCGGAATCAAACCCAGGTTTCTGGATTATCCAGTGGGGCTCTTTCGCAATGCTACTCTTAGGAAAAGGGTTGCAGACATGTCCTAGCTCACACCCCAGAGCTGGTAAGACTGCAGGAGAGATTCAGACATTGAGTTTTCCAGCTTGGATGCCTCTGGGTAACAGAGGAGATCCCAAAGTCAAGGATGGGTTTCTGCAGAAGCAACGTTACACGCTGCCCTCTGCAAAGCACAGCTGTGCTCAGCCACACATGTGCTTGCTGCCCTTGGCTGTGCCCTGCACAGTCTCTCTCCCCACTCACACATGGCTCAGCAAATTCTGGAGTGGCCATTCTGGTGAATGAGAGTCCAAACTCAAGCACCTGGGAGTCATTCTGCACATCCTGGCAGGTCCGTGAGGGTGATCCAGGGCCGATGCTCCAGGACAGCATCCCATGACCTCAAACAGCCCTCGAGCACGAACCAAAAGCCGTGTCAGATCTACTTCAGAGAGTTTGTCTAAGATTTCACTGTCCCCAGTTCAGCTGAAGCCAACACACGCAGTCCCCGGCGCTGAACTCGGAGCCAAGGGACCTGAATTTTTTGCTGCCACCTGCTGTCCCCTGCCAGCAGGGCAGGCTCTGCCCCGCTCCCTGCCAGCTCTGCCCCAGAGCCCCCAGCCTGTATCCAGGGGAGGAAACAGCAGGACCCACTGCTCCTGTTCTCCAGCCCCTGTTCCCTGTGAAGCACTAGACAAACCCAAAGCCTGGATATGAACAGAAAGACAAAAGTAGTGGCCTCCGTGTCCCGATTCTCCTGGTTACAAGCTCCAAAATTACAGTTGTGCCTGATTTTCTCCCTGGAGGACACTTAGCCCTGGGGAATAGTGGCCCAGCATTGCTGTCAGCCAGGACAGGCCCACAGCGGAGATTCCTCCTTGCTAACTCAGCCCATCACAGGGAGGCAGGGAAGGCAACAGCTGCAGACATGGAAGAAATAATACTAATACTAATACTAATACTAATACTAATACTAATACTAGCAACAACAATATCATCTATGCCTGCTACTTTGAGATAGTAAGTTGCCTACTTCAACTGACAGAAAAGTAAGTTGAGTGGGTGCCAGGAAGCATTTCAGATGATCAGGTGTCTGGTCCAGAGATGCAAATCAGGTAAAATGCTGCAGAACCCTGACAACAGCAGAGCTGCAGGTGCTTGGTCCTGAAGGACCCTGCCCTTTCCTCCGTGGCAGCCTTCTGTATTTCAGATAAACAGGGCAACCCAGGATTTTATCACCTGGGCTGTGCCTGGCTTAAAGGGAATTTGGGACTACACATCATCTAAGGCCATTTTTTCATTCTTTTTTAAAATATTGTATCATTTATTCATAGGCAGAACTATAGGCCCTGAAGGGAACCAGGAGAGGGAGGAGAGGCAGAAGTCTGTTGTGAAAGGTCTGCAGAAAAGTAGTTGATAAATGTCTTTGTGGCAATAGCTGCCTTATACTTGACTGTGCTCATCTCCTCACTCTCACCAGATTCCTGGCAGAAACTGGTACCCCCTGGCGTTACAAAGCCCAGCAGGCAAAACCCAGGCATGGGCAGGTTATTCCATGTCAGCTCCACACAATGCACAGCCAGTCCAGTGACATTCCCCGGTGGACTTGTGGGAGGACAAGGACAGGCACTTGGCTGTGTACCTGCGAGGACCAGTGCAATCCCCAAGGTCAAGCAAGCTGCACGGGCACGCTGCAGGGGCGAGCTGCTCCATTTCATTAGGAAACCAGGAGGAATTGGCAAGAAAACAGGGAACTCAAAGATCCTGGGCCTCGTGTATTCATCATGTGCAAGCCAGGTGGCACAGAGCTACCTTGTACCAAGCCCAAAGCTATCTAAACTGCATAAATAAAATCCACTTTGTGACAATCTACCAGACACCTGTGTGTAAACTCAACCAGCCTGGCTCTGAAAGCTTCTCTGCTTTACAGGCCAGCAGCACAGACACCGGTGTCTGTTCTGTGCTGCTGCCACAACCAAGAGCCAAAGGTGTGCTCATGTTCCCCCTGCTCCTTTGCTCAGCTCCCCGTTCACAGAGCAGATAAGAACGGTCTCTCCCAAGTGAACACAGCTCAGCCTCTCCACCCACCCCTTCCTCAGATCTCGGCAGGGGAACTTGGTCTGCACTTGGAAAGGACACAAAGCAAACCTCAGTTGTTACCAGCTTAGCCTCTGTGCTGCACAGCCCTGGGTACAAGGCTGACTCAGGGTTATCGGCAGGGTGTTTTGCTAAAGTTAAACAGACTCCTCAGCAAGCTGCAGGACAAGTGTGGACAGGTGTCTGAGCTCGCAGTGAAACCTGGAGCACTGGGCAATTTGTTTTTAGAGCTCTTTTGTGTCAGGGCAGACTCCCCCCTCCTTGGCTCAGGAGCCAACCTCACAGCTGGCAGGCCAAAGCTCAAACCACACACACAACTCAAAGCAGGCACAAGTGAGTGACGCTTTGGAATACTGATCTACAGAGTCTTCAGTAGGAACCAGCCTAATGCAAGGTACAGGCAGTCACAGAGTGGCTGGAAAATGGGGAATACCAGCACCTCAAGAGGACTAAAAGATAGGAGCAGCTTAAGTGCTTGCAAAATGGCTTAAGAGCAGCTTCACATGGAAAGTGACTGCTGCTTAAGCAGTTTAAAGACAAGCCCCTCTCAAACATTCAGCGATGAGCAGCTTAGTGCAGGGCAGTCTCCTGCCAAGGCTGTTGGGATGGCAGCAAGCCACAGGAGAGAAACAAGCGTCCCCTTGGAGCACGGAGCCTCACCCCACACACATTCCGCAGATGAGCGCGTGCCATCCCGGCTTCGGAACCGCTCTGTCCTCCCCGTGAAAGGAGGCTTGGCCTTGGCCGGATGCTCTCCGGAAAGGTCTACAAAGCAGAGTTCCTGGAAAGCGGAGTCTGCTTTCAGCAATAAAATAAAATGGAGGCTGTGCTGGCAGGCACAGACCAGGAGCTACAACTCTTTTCTTCCTGACAGTTTCAAAGAGTAAGATTAGCTTCTGTTGTCCTTGCATCCTTGAATATCCTTGCCCTATTTCTTGGGAATTTTCAAAATGTGCAGAAGACAGTAAAGAACAAGCTTCATTTGGAAGCTTTGGGAGATAAAAAGGAAAACCTCCATGTCTTTTCTTTTTTTTTTTTGCAATGCCAGGGTCATCAAAGGTGGGAGCACTGGAGGTAATGGCAGGGGCAGATTGAAGCAGCACTCAAACACAAATGATGTGTTATTACCTATGGTGAAGAAAGCAAGAAGAGCAGGGTTGCACTCAGCTGTGAACGTGGCGTCCATATGCTTGAAGACCTGGTGAAGTGTTATCACCTTACTTCTCTTCATGAAAGAAACCTGTCCTTCAGACTACTTCAGGTAGGTTTGCTTTTACTATCATTATTATTACATGAAAGCTATAGCTGAAAAAAAACAATACTAGAGAACATGTTACTTTGAAATAAGTCAATAGCTCAGTCCTAATCTGGAATCCTCTGGTTAGCTCTCATTGCTTCATGTTAAAAGGACACAAAAAGGAAGAGTTAGGGGCATAAAAAGGATCCTTAGAAAGGCACAGATAAGTCTTTGCCCATACAGCAACAAAAAGATGGAAAAACGCCACAGAAATCTTGGGCAAGGGGGAACATATTTAAGTATAACTAAAATAATCCAGTTTGAGCTCTATCCTCAGAACTCAGGAGTTTGTTTTGGATTTAAAGTGCACCCCAAGAAGATGAGAGAACTAAAAGTTCAATAAGTGGGATTCCCACCTTCAGCTACTGAAGTTTTAGGTTACCATGGTTCAATCAGAAGCCATGCAGTAACTTCAAAAAAAGATTACCAGGTCACTGTCTGACAGGGCTATTTCTTAGACACTTCTGTAGCCTTTTGACAGGATGCTTATCTAAAGCCCGGTGATTTAATCTGATTTAGCAGTTACAGTGCTGTGGTTAACAGAAGAGAAAATAGAAGCATAATCTATATTACATGCAAATCCCTGCATCCATGCCATTCAGTTTAAAATGGCCAGAAGTTTGTCCTTTGCTGATAGAGAAAGCATCACCTAAATACAAACTGTGCTTCCTGAAATATCCTAAGTCTATTGTATTAACAGCCTAAGAGACAGAAAATTTAGGATTTTCAGTAAGAAGCACTCTAATAGCTTCTGGAGGCTTATTTGACTACTACCCACTTGAATTTTGAATGGAGCACAAACAATTTAATTTTTTTAGTAGCTTGAAGAAAGATGAAACCACAAATGGAAAGAAAAGATGGCAAAAGAAAATAAACAGATAATGGCTTATATGAAATTGAGTAATTACATCCTGCATTGTGCTCCAACTGCCAACCTCAGCCATCCCCCATCCCACAATCCCATTCTAATTCTGAATACTGCTATACTGCCCCTGCCAGGATTAATTTGTTTTCCTGGATCCCAGATGCTTTGGAAAGGAGGGTTAATTATCCTGCCATAGCTGCTGGCTCCCTGGCACATTCCTGCAGGACTCATTCCCTTGCATGAAGACCCACTCAGGCTGCAGCTGCTCCATGAACACCGGAGAAGGAAAAGTTACATAAATCGTGCCAGAAATTAAGACCACACTTCAGCAGCTGCAACAGTGAAGAGGAAGAGCAGGGAACCCATCTGAATTCATGTGTGGCTCCAGCCCAGGGAGCTGGCTGGGAAAGGCCAGGACAGGAAGGCTTGGCACAGGACAGATGAAGCTTTCTGAACACAAGAAAAGGGACTGAGGTTACTTCCTTCAGAGAGCCATGGTCAAAACACAGCACAAGTAATCTGGTTGCATTAGGTTCCTCCACATCCTGTGGGAATTACAGTCCTTGGAGAAAGAAATCCTCTGTTTTTAACTGGGAAAGATTATTATGCATCAGGAGACTTAAACAGAACACAAATATTTTGCTCTTTTAACTTGACAATGCAGCTGTCTAGAAATGGATTGACCCTTTATCAAATCAGATGCTTTAGCAGTAGAACCTGGGGGCCTCATCATCCCAAAAACCCTGAACAGCTACTTGTTTCAGGTTATTTTTATCTGACTGTGGTTCTAAGGAACCCAAACAGCACCCTAGAAACATCACATTATCACAGGAGTGAGCACATCTGATCACCCCTCCCCACAAGTGCCAATATTAATGGTGCAACTGAGAAGATACTTGAATTTCACAACGAAACAGCCATGCAGCACACTGCTCTCTGACTGGTTAGACATAAAAATAGACATAAAGTAGACATGAAACCCTGGAATAGCTAAAAAACCCACTGGTAGCTACAGATGTGGGAATGCAAGGTATTCTCAAAAAAAGGACACACAAAAAAAATCCCAAGTATGTTTAAACACATCCCTGAGATGAAATAATAATTGAGCAAGAGTGTTCATGTTCCCAGACCTCAATGCATTATTTAACAGAAGAGACTGAATGTCTCCTGCTAAGCCACCAGCACATTCAAACAAGTTCAAGAGCTGTTCACAAAAAAACACACAGCAGGAAAAGGAGCAAGTTGCATTTAATTACAACAGAAGGGTTTCAGCCAGTAACAAGCCAGCTTGCCCCAAACATTATCCCTTACTAAAAGACAGACTTAGTGACACCACATTCAGTTGTATCATTCCTTTCACAAAGCAGGGCACCCAAACACGTCCCCCATGGTTTCTTTTAAATCTTCTCTTTCATCACCCTAGCAATACACTCTATCTTGCTGTGGTAGTATAGAAAGTCAAAAAACAACTCTTCACACTTCTTGCATAAAAGGAAAAATAAATATAAACAAGAATTAGAGTATCATGACAGAAGAGGAACATATCTCCACCTCAGTACATCTTTACCTCCAACGAAAGGTGATCAATTGGAAAAACAAACAAAACATCACCAACAAACAAAACCCAACAAAACAAACAGAGGGACAGACATGAAGATATTACAAGCAGGGAATGTGCATAGCAATGTTCAGTGTTTTGCTTGTATGACTTATGTGAAAGAGACAGGAAAAAACCCCAGCATTATGAGACCTTGAAGGTTTAATTTTATTCTAACAAGTATGCTAATACCACTGCCAAATGAGAGACAAACTTCACTCCCTTTGGAGCAACTAACTCCCCACCTGCCCCACTGTTTGGGCTCTGTTCTAAAGTGTAAGATTAAAGGTGAACAAAGACCTTGTGTGTGGAAGAACAACAACCTCATTCCTTCCTGAGGACAAGCACCCATCCTTGCAGGCCCAAGAGAAGACATTATTTTCTTTTAACAGCAAAACACCAACAAGGAATCTTTCCTGTTCCCATGAATATATGAATAAGATGATTATTTTGTGGAGAAAGAAGCTTCCACAATTCTTCAGTCTCCTCTCTTCTCTGCCCCACATGGCACAGGCTACTCATTTTGCATATGGGCCTTCCAGTTACTATCAAGTCCTCAACTATATACCTGGAACCATGCTCCATTTGATCTGGGAAGACACAGGAAAGATGCCTTTCACCTGAACATCTTAGGCACTGAATGCTGTGATCCACTGAGGACACCAAAACATTAAAGTGCATTTCTTTTTCTTTTTTTTTTTTTAATGAAACCTGAATGTTTTAAGGGTCACTCATCCCACATTACAAATTGAAAACAGACTTATTTTTAATGCTCAACTACAAACGACTTCTGGAACTACATTAATACAACCAGCAATGGAAATTATGACAGAAGAAACAGTTTTCCACAGAACATTCAAGTTGATAAAAGAGAAATGAGAGATTGGGAGAGATCTTTTACAGTTAAAACATTAAGCAGCACAGAGCATTTCACTAGCAGCAAGATATGGCACATGGACTTCTGCGCTGGAGCTGTCTGGAAGCAATTTCTGGGGAAAGAGCACTGAGGCTGAAAGAGTCTCAGCAGTGCCCCTAAAATGCAAGGCTCTTTGCCACCTCACAGACAGGAGGCTGGGATCATTCCAAACCCTGTGCTGAAAGAGCTGCCAAAGAGCAGCTGGTTTTTAGTTCCCAGTTCAGACATATTAAACGCCTGATGTGAATACCTGAACCACTCATTACCTGAAGCATGAACAAAATGGAGGTAGACAGGGAAAAAATGAATCTTTGTTGATGAGAAAACCTGAAGGACATCTGACACATTTTGTCCTGTATGATAAGGAATATTTGCCTTGAAATTAAGAATGGGGAAAATCCAGTCTGTATTGAAAGATGTGCAATGCCCAGAGCCGTAAACATCCTACAACATAACCTCTCAAGGACAAGCACTCTGCACAAATCATCTTGTTTAAAGGATGGGTATAGATAAAATCCATAAAGACAGAAAAAAGAACTTACAGGATAAAGCATAAAATAGCTGATAAAGTAACTGCTCTCCAATGACTAAGAATAGAACTGAAAGAAGCCCTCAGCATTCCGCTGCAAATTCAGAAAGGGGAACACACACAGAGCCTAGGACAACAGCTCCCAGACTTCCCTGCTTGGATTCCCATTTCTGGGGGCTTAGCCCAAGTAAGACAACTCCAGTTCCAGAGGACAGGTTTCAAAGTACTGGGACAGAACAAATCATCTTCTCCAAAGTGAAAGATTTTTCGCCTCATTAATTTCACATCACATAATCAGTGACTTTACCTGAATCCCACTGAGATTACCTCATCTTAAACTGAGGCCAAAACTATTCACCTAATGAATTCTTTCATGGTCATAATAGATGTTTAAGATAAATCAGACAAAAGAAAACATTGAATTAACTGTCCAAGTATGAAAGGATATGGTGGGAGCTTTCTTTTTGTTTTAACTATTTTTACCACCTTGGCTTCTGTTGCAATCCATGTTGTCACCCCCCCCACCCCAACTTTTACCATTTAGTATGTCATAACCACTGCTTTAAAAAAAGAGTCAGAAGGATATGTTAAACACCAAAGATTTAAGTTTAAGTTATGGAAAATGAGGATGAACACATTGATACAGGCTTGCAATTTTAATTTTTAAAAGGCCCCTACGGTGGGACTAGCTATAGATGGCATCATGCTAATGCAAATGGAAAATAGGGTTTTTTAAAAAAAAAAACAAAACCACTTTAAATAAGTATGAATTCATACCATACACGTGTACATACTTAATAATTTTCTATGTTAGCTCTGTCTGAACTATAAATCAAGTCTATACTACTAAAAGTTCAGTATGTGCAACATTAACCCGATCAAAGCATTTTATAAATACAAGCTTCTTTTTAGTATTGCAACATACTTCACTACTTAACATACTGAAAAACAAGTTCTACATTTAAAATTCTGCTGTAATAGTTCTATCTGCCAATTAAAACTACAAATGGAAAAATACTTGCTAATCTTTAACATTTTGAAAATGCAAATATATTTCATTTTTTGAAAAGAAACAATCTTGTTTATACTACTGGTGCTTCTTTAGACATTTGAAGACTACACTAACAAAATACAAACTTTGTAGTAAGCTTACAACATGTACTTCTCAGAGGCAAAAATAAAAAAAAAATCTGGTTTGTATTTATGAAGGAACATCCATTTATTATAAAACAAGATAAAAGATATTAGAATTAAGTTGAAACAAGGCAACATTAGAACAACCACTTTAGAGCTTTGTGAACGAAGTGTAGTTTTTAACTTGCAAATCCAGGTGAACGTAGCTCTTAACATGCTGTCCTCTTCTCTATAAATGGGATGAAGTAGAGAAGCAAAGCTTCAAGGTGTAAGGGTTGGAGCCATCTGTGAGGAGACAACACAGAACACACCGTGGGCACAGCTCTCCTGCTGATCCACCTTCCATAACCTGGCAAGTTCACCAATTCTGTGTATTTCACACTCACACCTCCATTGGGCTTTGCCTTTTTCACATTGAAAGAGAAAGCTTTTCTGCTGTTACCACCTCTCCAAACTGAGATGAAACCGAAATTGTGAACAGTGTGTTACCAATACTATCTTCAAAAATATCCTGCCTCTGAGGTCCATTTTTAAGAAGGTGGACCAAAGGTTTGGGAGATTAGAAAATATTTAAACTGTTAACACTTCAGAGGGAGACAAACTCATAACAGTTAGGAGGAGGTAGTTTAAAATAATATTAGACACTGGGCTGGATTCAAAATTATGTCTGGGAATTTAATTCCATTTTTCCACCTGGAAAAATTCCATTTAATCCAGTAAACTGTCTTAATTGTTCAGTGCAGATCTGGCCTATTGTGTACTTGTTTAGCAGGTGAACTCACCCCACTCTATTCTTGCTACTTTGGAGCTAAATTCAGCTTGGCTTCACAATTTCTGGTTTCAAAAGGATCACGCTATAGGAGCAGTAAATTGAGAGCAATGAGCTGAGTACCTTAAAGAATCCTCAGTTCATGACATTGCAGATTTCTTTATATTTATTGTGAAAGAATCATAGAAGGGTTTGGTTGGAAGGGATCATCTTGTTGGATCATCCAGTTCCAGCCTCCTGCCATGGGCAGGGATGTCACACATTAGACCAGGTTGCTCAGAGCCCCATCCAGCCTGGCCTTGAACATTTCCAGGGATGGGGCATCCACAGCTTCTCTGGGCAACCTGTGCCAGTGCCTCACCACCCTCACAGTCAAGAACATCTTCCTAACATCTAAAACCTAAATCTCTCTTAGTTTCAAACCTCACTCCTTGTTCTACCACTATTTGCCCATGTCAAAAGTCACTCTCCCTCTTTTTTATAGGCCCAGTTTAAAGTACTGGATGGCCACCATAAGGTCATCCTGGAGCTCTCTCTTCCCCAAGCTGAACGACCTCTCTCAGCCTTTCCTCACAGGAGAGGTGCTCCAGCCCTCCAATCATTTCGTGGCCACCAGAACCCTGAAGTCCTTCTCCACAGAAAAAAAATTCCAGCAGTAAGATGAGGAAAATTTACTTACTTGGGACTCTTATCTGGTAGTGATTAAGTACAGTGAGAGCTTCCACTGCATCTGTCTTACATTCCCATTCCAACAGACCAGACAGTGTTTTGGCAGAAGCTGTCAAAATGAGAAATAAAAACAGGAAGGAGGGGATCAGTAACATCTCCTGACAGTGCATACTCAGATCAAAACTGGAATCAATAACTTCCCAAACTGGTCAAATTTTAC
Source organism: Dicrurus megarhynchus (assembly GCA_013399195.1). Lineage (NCBI taxonomy): Eukaryota > Metazoa > Chordata > Aves > Passeriformes > Dicruridae > Dicrurus > Dicrurus megarhynchus. The sequence continues at coordinate 533,039 of VXAD01012330.1, forward strand.
TTACGTTTTGGGTCAAACACTTTGTATTTAATAAAGCTGAGAACTTCATGATCCTCACATAACTGTCACAAAAATAAAATAAGAGGTAAAACTCCAGCAAAAGTGCACATAAACAAATTAGCAAAACTTCCAAGTTCCTGGAAGAGACACACAAAAAGGAAGATTCTGACTTTTTAAGAGAGTTCGCAAGAATTTATGGCAAATTATTTTAAAAATATGTTTAGACTGGTAACTCTTTAGAATACCATTCTGTAGTATATAAAACAAGGCTCCTGCATCTGTGGTATCACTACTATCTCCAAAAATGTATTTAAATAACAAGTTCTACTTTTTGACATTCCTACTCCAGTACAGTAGCTCTGAAGTTGTACATACAAGAGCACCACTTGGGAACCAGAGTTCACTTTCAGACACAGCTGGAAAAATATATTTTATCGAACTGAAAAAGAACTCACTGAACTGTCAGCAACCTTACCACTGCCTCCACTTAAAGAGGCCTAGTATTGCATGTTTTAAGCATCCAGAGTTCATTTAGGATACAGCTGTGCCAAATGTCCCAGGTGCATGCTTGTCTCCATTCCAAAACATCCTAGCAGTTATTAGAGCAACCGTATCAGGGAGTCAGTAAATCCTTTATGAATTGTAGTCCTATCTTTCATGTATTTGGCTTCGTGTCTTTTCCCTTTCCTCAACTCCTCAAAAAAAACTCCACATTAAGCTCCTCAACTTTATTTTCAAGATATTGTTTCTCACATTATAAAATAAATAAATAAACAAAATTGAGACAGTAACTCTAGAATTGTGAACATATCCAGAGGGGCTACAAATGTATTTTAAGACCCAGATCTCTTCCAGTGGCTGTGCTGTAACCACCCCAATTACTTGTTTTTAAAAGCAGCACCATGAAAAGCCAAGACAGGGCCCAGAAAGCACTGGATGTCAGTCATTCCAAGGGCCTACCTTTACAAACGTTTCCTCAGTCACACACAGGGGAACATTGTAATAATGCAGCACACAGGAGGGTGGTTGGATGATGTTCTTGGATGCTTGGCCAGCACTGGTGAAGCGATTGTTCTTACTCATGGCAAAATCCTTGTAACTACTCGTGCCATCCTCCAGTTCAAATATCTGGCTTGGAACTACTGAGTGCTGCTTGGAAACACTGGAATTCAAGGATAAAGTTTTGTAAATAATTAAGGCTATCATACTTTGCAGATTATTATCTAACTAGAAAAGAGCTGATGTTTCTTTATAATAATTTGAAACGAATGCAATAAGAAAAAGATGGGTTGGATTTGACACCTTCTTTTAAAAAATGCAGAAAGGATGGGCAAGACACATTAGGGAATACAGTTTATTAGTGGCCAGTCCATGTAATGAAAATATGCTTTATGAATGTAAATAAATAAAACTATAAATAGTAATAAATCTTAGAGTGGTTGGGGTTGAAAGGGACCTTAAAGACGATCTCGTTCCAATCCCTGCCATGGGCAGGAACAGCTTCCACTAGAGCAAGTTGCTCAAATCCCCATCTAGCCTGGCCTTGAACATTTCCAGGGATGGGGCATCCTCAGCTTCTCTGGGCAACCTGTGCCAGTGCCTCATCACCCTCACAGTAAAGAATTTCTTCCTAATATCTAACCTAAATCCATTCTCCTTCAGCTGAAAGCCAAAATAAACAGCTGCAAATTGGAAATCTTAACTCCAGCAATGATAACAGAGTAATGTGATATTATCCCTTTGAAACCTCATTCCATCTGCCCACTGGTGGACTATTAATCTGATAAAACATACTTACCAGACATTGAGCCTCTTTCCAAATAACTTGACGTTATTGAGATGTGTGACTGCTCTTTCTACAGCGTATTCATCACCCATTTCAACCAGTGCTGTGCCCGGAATAGTCTTCATAAATTTCACCTAAGATATATAAGGTAAAAAAAAATGACATTGCAACAAAGAGCCCAACCAATAGTTTTATAAAACATTAGGGTATATTTTTAGACCATCTCAGACAGGCTTTTTCCAAAGCATTTTAAAGGACTACAGTAGTTTCCAGGGTTCTAATCAATTATGCCTTACCTTCTCAATGTTTCCATACAAGCAGAACAGGTTGAATACCCTCGAACAGTTCATCTTGAGCTGATGCAACCCACTAACCATGACAACTGACCCAGAAGGATTTCCACCATGCATGTAAGAGGAGGATGCCTGGGGCAGTGGATAAGCAACAAGTTCTGGAGTGTCCCGAGATCCCATTCGGTACCGGCTTGGCAAGGGTAACAAAGGACCATGGGAGCCTAAGGAGATGAAAGTCCGTATTTTTATATTGTTTGAAATAATTTTCACTACTTAATCATGCATCAAAGCCAACATACATAATGCATATTTAAAGGAGGGGTAGAAGGTTACAGCAATTGCTGAAAAAAGATATTCCAGCAATTACAAAAATCATTATCTTCCCTGCACCGTGCAAAATATTTGAACATAAACGTATCAGAGGAAATAATTAAAATCAACCTTCAGAAATATTCCCATCTACTTACAGAGCTACATGACACCAAGAAAGAGTATTACAAAGTAGGAAAAACAAACCAAAAGGAGTGAGCCAGAGGTCAGGAGATGACACAGCTCTTTTTCCCAGAGACATGAGATTAAATCAGAAGCCTGCCTTTCTACAAAATGCTCATTTGGAAGAAACAGGAATACTTAAACCCCCACACTAATGCAAAATGAAGTGGTCCTATTTTCCACTATAGATAAAGTGACAAGTTTCACTGAAATAGACAATTTCTTTTTTTTTCTTTTAGTGATGAGACACTACTAGTAAGCAATACCTCTGTTCATGGAAAATGTCAGTATGACAGACCAAGGGGAGGATCCCTGTTTTTCTGAGACAAAAATAATGTGAAATTCACATAAGCCAAGTATAAAAGGAACCTTTTGTCTTTTTTTTTTTCCCAGCAAAAAGCAGTAGTGACAGGGAGACAGTGGTATAGGAGGAGATGGACACATTACTTAAGGCAGAAGGATGTATCAGAAGAATAGAAAGAGAACATCACTGAATCAAGGTAGAACTTGATTAGAAATTCTGGAGATTTGAAGAACTAGATTTGAAGAACTTTTGGAAGGAGTAGGTAGGATGTCAACCTACACTGTAAAATATCATAAATACCTTTGCAAAGAAAGAGGCAAGACAAATCACACTGCAGCTGACAGCTGAGAGAGTAAATAACTAGAAAAGTCACATGTGAATGGGGACATTTGTTTCTCCACCCTGAGGTCTTCACTCAGCACAAGAAAGTGACAGCAGATCTTCATTTACAGAGAGCACTGGTAACAAATGCAGTACTTTATAGCACTAATTCCAAAACGTTATTCCTCTGCAGTCACATAGCTCTACCTTTTCTGAATCAGCTAAATTAGAAGTGCCAATGCCAACAATTCATAGCTTTGCATGCAAAAACATCAGAGCTCTGTGTTGTACCAGACCATTGATCAAGTTATGTTACTGTTTTCTAGAAGAAAAAATGCTTTCCCAATCCAGATATCATTTTCTACCAATTGCCAGGGTGATAGCAACTGAAAGGAAACATTCTTCCAAGGAATAAACCTGCAGAGCTGAATGCTCTCCATGACAAGAAGAGGTGAGGCAATGAGTGCACATGGATTTCACTGAACCAACAGTGCTTGAGAAGGCAGACTGACAGCACTGCAGGTGAACTGCTCATGCTGAAGGGATCCACAGCCAAGCATTGATTAAATATTTAGAATTTCATGTAGCACGTAAGAAATCACAACCAGCTGTCATCCCACGTTACTTACCATAGCCATCATGTCTAAAGGATGATGGGTGCTCTCCCAAAATAGCTTGTCTCTGCCGGCCCTTCCCTCTGTCTAACATGGGAAGGGAAAGAAACCAGTTTAGTATGCACAACCAGGCACTTGATTTCTCCAGTTAAGACACAAAGCTTCTAGTTAAGAAGTGAAAAAGTAATTTGAGTCCTTGTTAATTTTATAAACGATTTCTCATTCACTCTATGTCTAAAAACACAAGCTGTAGCCCTGGGACACCAAAATTAAAAGACTGCCATCTGTATAACAAATTGCACTTAAGTTGATTGGGGGCAGTGGCCAATGAGGAGATGCAGACATTTAAAGTTTATGGAGATACTCAATAGTTCTCCTAAACAGACACCACACATTAGTATAGAAAACACCATACAGCAGGATTTACCCATGTGTCTCTTAAAACAAATTTGAAATGCAGTACTTTTGAAAGACAGTACCTGAATCATAATATTAGCTTCAACAGCAACACATTTTCAAAGTGGGCTTCTTTCAAGAAGTTTCAGCATAAGCCAACAACAACCTGTATTACATGGTTTCATAATCAGTAAACAGAGAGCATTACATATGTGTACATACATATTTACAGAACACCTACTGATTTATGGGCGTGCTGAAAGGATTGTACATTGTGGCATTAGCAGCAGCACGTAACAGTTCAACTGAGGGAAAGTATCACTGAGTAATGCACTTAAACAACAGTCAATCCTTTAAGAAAACCCAGTTCTCTAGGATATAAAGTTAAGCAAGGGGTCTACATTAATGGAGGGAAGCAATGCCTCACAGCCAAAGCTGTATTTTCCAAACAGATCCATGCTGCACGACAAAAAAGTCTAAACTTCCAGATTTCTTTGTGGTAAGCAACAATTCTTTTCTTACAATTAAAAAAAAAAGCCTCATTGAAAAGATGGGGCAAGGCATTTATCAGTTTACAACAACTCCCAGGAAATTTAAGTATGACTGCTGAAAATAGTAACTCCAGCCCAATGCAGCTGGAGGTATTTTCCCCAAAAACCAGGAACTCTTTGATTACACAACAGTGGGAGATGAAAACACACGTGGCCCTTTCTGCTCAGGATTTTGAGGACAGGCGCCAAGTAAAGATATTTACTTTGGCAATAAAATCTGAAGAGGGAGCAGTCCTGAACACTTTCAAATACATAGAAGAAAGATTACTGTTGTCAAGTTTACTTTTCCACTCCCTTTTCAGGGTAACAGCTCTGGTTCTTGGCTCTAGAAAGCAAATGAGCACTCCTATCAAGTATTTTGAGCATTTAAACTGTGCGCAGTAATCATCTTTCAGAAAAATCAGTTTTGTAAGTCCAGACTGTGGAACTAAATGCTTTGAAACTGTCCACAGTAAAATATAGTCAAGAATCACATTCCTCAAATAAAGAATTCTGTGAGAAAAGTTTGACAAATATTTCCTCCTCGTGGTGGTGCAGTCCTTGCTCTCAACTTGTCCCGTGCTTGTTCCTTCCTTGAACAAAGCCCCTGGATTGTGCCAGTATAAATACTTGGGTAAACAAGCATTGAAACACGAGAACTGACCTGTGTTAAGAATAATTCTGAAAGAAAAGGTTCTTTATAATCTTGTTTAAGCTTGGGTTTCTTGATTTTTAGTTTTGTTTTTAAATCAGGTCCTTGAGTGACTGAGCAGGCTGGTATTACCACCAAAAGAAATGCTCCAAGCTAGTTTGAAATTTCTGGCTAAAGGCAAGTAGAATACTAAGTCAGGTGGGTTTTTTTCATTCAATCTAATGCAATATGGGTTCATAGCAGCAGGCACTTGTCAGGAAGTTTACTTTAGTGGAGAAAGACTATGGGCAAGTCTGTAATTTGTTACCATAAAGAACTAAAAACAGTTCTTAAAAAAAATCATTAGTCAAATGCATTTCTTTCCTAACATTTGAGGGGCAGGTGTGAAATTCTGAAAGGATTTATTGGCATGTCTGTCCTTGGAATGAAATTCCTTTGGGATAAGATCTTTGCTGCAGTGAAATCCCTACAGCTCAGGTGACACTATGTTCAAAACCCAAATAATGCTGTTGCAAGAGTAAGTTGAAGGAAAAATACATAAACTCTTTCAAAGAAAACCTCAACTCCTGGATTACTTTATGTACAAACTGCTCTAGATGCCTGTTTTCTTGAGTACATTTCACTGTTCATTCATTTATATTCCCATTGTCCAGATAAATGGATGTGGATCACAGTAAATGAAAAATCATGCTACATACAGTATTTAATGATATATAAATATATCTGTATAACAAAAGTCTAATTTTTTTCCTCCTATGTGTAATAGGGTGCTTATGTATAGAGGATAGAGACAGTAACAAAAGAAAAACAAAAGAGTGGAGTTCTTGAAGAGCAAGCCACACCTATCCTAAGTTTTTCATTTTCCACTGTTTGCTCAAGTTTGGGGAAGTTTTAGTTCATACAGACATACTTATCTGCAGACCAATTACATAATGTAATTACATGCACAGTGTTACAAGTCAGCCTCCAAACACTGCAATGATCAAAAGACACAAGGGTCAAATTAATCCTTTCAATTTTTCAAATTCAAACCTTTACATTTTTTTCTTGTCCTTGAGTTTCTTCAAGAATCCATTTTCTTTGACTCAAGAATTTGAGAAAAAATTTGAATCCCAATACAAATAGTCATAATCTACAAGCTGCAACCAATACTGTAGCTCCCTTGTTAACTTTTTACAAGAACTTCATTCTGAAAAGGCAAGCCCTAAGTTTTTAGTTGTACAACAGTTTCACAAGCCCAGTGTCTCTGCAGAATTACTCTGAAAGTGCAAATCTCTTGAGACAGCCAAAGCCCTGGTTCTCATGTAGCCTTTGATAAGTAGATACTCTATCTTGGTCACATTGTCTTCACTTTTCTAACTTTACATTGAACACATTATTGTACACAGGTTACTGAACACTGCACTCAATAGTTACAGATTTTTGATTATTTTTAAAGAAACACTTTACAGGAGTTAGGCTAGACAGCAGTTTGACTGTACATATATAATCATAGTTTCCACTGACATGAATTAAGCTCTGAGAATTTTTACAGCTGAGTACTTAAGAGACAGTATGCCTGTACCAATTATGAATCTCCCTATTTTATTACTTAAGTATAGCTGAGGGGACTTATTGGTATTGTACTGCTCAGTTCCAACTATCTACATATCAGGATTGATTTTCCCTACTACTAAACAATATTTACACTGGTAAGTCTGAATGCAACTCTCACACACAGCAAGTAATAAAAAGATTACAATGTCAATGATATCAACAAGAGGTTCTTAATTTTGGAGGTTCTCGATTTTTCAGTGGTAATTTTAAGGGAAATAAGACCAGCATACATACAAACTTGAACAGAATGGGTACAGTCTATCAAGTAATTCATCCCACACAAATCTGAAGTACTGAAAATGTCCTCCTTTAAAAACTTGTGGTGGTGGTGCATGCAGTATGCAGACAAGGTGAACTGCAAGTCTGAGGTTTTTCAGAGGGTTTTTTTGTCTGTTTGGGGTTTTTTTTTTGCTGATGCCGATGTGGTGCATGATGAAGTGTAGAGTCAGCCTGCTGAAGTCCTCTATCCTTCTTAATGCCTTGTCCAACATAGGGGAAAAGAGTCCTTTCGAAGGAGAAGCAGTGTGCAAGTTTGTAGTTTATAAGGAATAGTCTGTGCCAGGTTTCCTCTCCTCCAAAGAGAGAGAGCTGCTTGGAGAAATGCAAGTCCTTGAGAACTGCGAAGGTGCTTGGAGGTGTGGGCTCCTTGTTGCACTAAGTGGCTCAAGCACACGGCAGTAGGGGGCACTAGGGCTCAGGGTGAATTCCCTGTGGTGACACAGCCTCCAGCAGCACTGCCTGCTTTGGAAGGACTGCTGCCACACAGCCTGACCACGTGTGAAGGGCTGGCATTAGTACAGTCAAACAGCTACAGTGAGAATGGATCAGAACCTACCTCGGCGGCCCAGATATGGCTTAGTGTAGTCCCAACTATCGTTGTCGTTCCTAATGACATTAAGTCGAGTTGGCTGTTCAAATAAAGTAAAAGAGGTTAAGTCTTGACTATAATTTTTTTTTTTTTTTTTGAGTAAAATCAAAAGAGAAGATCCAAGCATTACCCTTGCATATTCAATTTTTAGTGTGCAGCATCCTGCATAGATATCTGCTCCATTGAGCGCAGCCTTCGCCTTCTGGGCACAAAACACTGATTCAAACATACACATCATGTTAAGGATCTTTTTCCCCAGGTGTCTCATTCATGTCCCTTTTATCTGATATGGCTTCACTTTGGTAGCCTGCAGATATTTCACTATTGTATAGGCTACAAGAACTCCATACAGACTTATCACAGTAGCTACTTTACAGCAAAAAGAACTAACTGTACACCCTTTTTAGCTCATTAGCCAAAAAAAAAAACACCCCACAGAACTAAAAGAGAGACTTTGAGTGAACAAATAATCATCTTGCCTCAAAAAAATACAACAGGCAGATGCATGTACCAGGCTCCAACACCTAAGTTATTTCATATGCTCTACAAACTCCAAGATTAGTTCTGCGATTAGCAGAAAAATGTACCTTAGCCTTGGCACATCACAACCCATGATCTCACACATGCTCAATAATATTTGGTGTCAGAAAGCAGAACTTTGCAGCAGAGCAGACCTTCTGCACTATGTCTTGATATCATTTACTGACATTTCGGAAAGACTCCAAAACAACAGAATCTGCCTTGGTTTTAGCACAGTCCTGCAGCCCAGCTTCTTCCAAGGTGATGCAGGTTCACTGTGGAATTTAAAAACTAGGAAAAGTTAAGCTTCCCAGACCTATAAGAAACTGACACTGGCCAGAACTGCAGAAGTAATGGTACTTCAATTAGCATTTAAATTTGAGTAAATTTTTGAACTTTTCAGATAAGGCTTGTCCTAAAGCTCACTTTCCTCCCCACCCCCAACTGTTTACCTTGCTGCTGCATTACTTCACTCACATTTGTGAGTTTTCTCTCAATTGCTGTTGTTTTTATTTTCAATAAAAGGCATGTTACAGAATTTAATTCAAAGGACATAAGGATGGTTGTTTCTGAGTGGTACAGGATCCTCCCCACAACTTCCCTAATCTTTCGCGAGATGAAGAATAACCCCCAACTCTAGGAGTCATCTGATCCTGACAACTCCATTTATGACAAACTTAACACATACAGTAAGTCAAATTATTGTCTGTTAGGACACACGGTTTAAGTTTTCTACATAGATAAACAGCAATTAGTTTGATTTAATAGAATTTAGAGTAGCTCTCTTTGCCTGGTAAATCATTAATGCAGCCACTGGTTAAGTCATATTTTACAGAAGTGACCCACTAATAAAGCCTGCCACATTGGTAGCATCTGAAATCACAAAATAATGCTTGAGATTTTGGCAAATTTTGTCCAGATAACAGTTAAATGGTAATCAAGCTTTAGGAGGAGAGCTATCAGTTTCATAAATGAAGGCCTAATCATATCAGACTTTGGACTTTGCAAACCACAGCGACACACAATTACTCTGAACATTCAACCCAAGAACAACTCAATGCTGCAAACAGAGCAAACAGTAAGATAATACAGCAGGGACTTTCCTCAACACATGATCCCTAAGGATCAAGGTCAAGGATGCCTAAGCTGGCCTTTATAAAGTCAAACCAGTAAGACAAGCAGTACATACTGGGATTATTTTAGAAGAGTATGAAGAAGACAAACTGCACCTCTGCAATCCCTTACCCACTTCTTGGATATGGCAGAAGCCATGAAACTTTTGTGTATAAAGGTGCATATAAGGGGTTGTAAAATCTATGATATGATTCACGTCTGCAATTATTAGGCCTGAGGGACTATAAACATGGTTATCAAGACCACTGTTGACAATGCCATTTTCCTACAAAGACAAAATGTGTAAGTACTACTTTGTCTAACAGACAAACAAAAATTATAAGCTACCATGTCTTAGACAGAAATTAAGAAATAATTTGGTCTCAAAATCACATGGTGTTTTTCTGACATTCTCATGTTAAACCCATGTGGAGTCAAGAACCTACAGCAAAGAAAAAAAAAAATCACACTCAAAAAGGATATTCAACCATGGCTTGTATTCCGTTTCTTTTGAATATAACAATGCGCTGAACTTTCCCAACAGGGTTGCACACAGTGTACAAAACATCCTAAGGAAGAAGAAAAAAAAATTTTAGTCAGATGTGAAATTCCAATCACTTTTGGTCCACAGAACATTTTCTTGCAGTGGCATTTAAATGCCAAAGAGCAAGGAGAAGGCTTGTTAACTTTCCATTTCTTATTTTCCCTCTACAATTAATACATTCATGATTGGCATTTTTATGGATCAATATAGTAAAGGCTATCAAATCTGAAAAACAGGAAAACACTAAGTACTCATGCAAATATTGGTTTAACAAGTATCTTCAACTGTGTTAAAACCCAGTAACTGCATCCATGTCTCAAGCTCTGTTACCTTCCAAGCATTGCCCTGCAGAAGTTCTACCACAGCAGACAGTGACACTGTAGTTATAACACAATTCATTTCCTAAGACTCCAGCAGCTGAGTCTCATTTTCAAAAAGCAACCAGGGATAGTTCAAATTGTAAACCTAGACAGCTCCTCAAAAAGAGAATTTTGACTGTTTTCACCTGAATCAACCCCCCTTGCAAGTGGGTGCTATGCTCCTTCCTTTCTTTTTATCTAAACCAAATACCTCCAAAATGATCATTCCAAGATCTTGGCATACATCCTCAGGTTTATTCAGGGGACAAAAGGGAGAAGAGGCAAAGGAAGTAGGTATAATATTTATTTTTAGGTTTTCCAGAGTAGAGGAGCAATCGAGAGGCAAAGGAGTAGGGGGTATGTGGATTTCTTAATATTAAAACAAACACAACCCAACAGCCAGAACCCATAAAAAATAAGACCTGTGAGATCATTTACAGCATGCTAGGCAGCACAAAAGGCTGCCCTCCCTCTCTCCTGATTGGGATAAAAGATTCCTAGAAACCTTCCAGTTCCAGGTGACATTAATTTTCAGGCATACGACTTTCTTTCACAATTTGTCCTTCAAAAAATTTCTTCCCAGCCACTTAATTAAAGCCAAAAAATTGTCTTTCAAAACGTAAGCTCTACTCAAAACACCATCAGTCTCATTAGCCAGCAGTCACACACACAGCTGGATTTTTTAATTACGTTTTAGAATTCAGCTACTTCATACTACCAAATCAATCAAGTGGTTCACAAGACACTTCTGGGTTACTTATAAAAAAATTAAGCACTAGCATTATATACATACTAGAATATCATAAAAAAAGGAGGTGCAGCTACTTAACCTCAGAAGATGTTGGTAGTTAAGTTTAAGATATTTCAACTGCCAAGGCACACCACAGAAGTGAGAACCAGGAGGAACCAGCAGAGGTATGGCTGGACAGACAGCAATGACTGCAGCAGCACGAGTCACTTTGGGAAAGTCTCTTTGAACAGACAAATCTCTGACAAAGTTCTGCCCACAGGTAAGGAAACTAGGAAACTGAACTTCAAAGACCTGTACATGACATCTTAGGCAAAACTTTTTCAAAACACCAATGCCCCCTATCACATAGGGGTGAAAAGCAGCTAGGAATTAAATACAGTTAATTTGCCCTTCTTGCCCTTTGCTGTCACATCCCTCAACAAAAAAAAATAGTTCCGTGAGAGAGAGAAGCTGCTCACAATTGTAATGGAGGAAATAGGCTGCAGCAGAATTTTAGAACGGTTTTGCTTCTGCCACAAGGTGCCCTTGAACAGACCAATTTCTCTCCAAAAGCTCTATCTTGTTTTTAAAGTAAAGCTCTTCAAAACTATACAACAGTTTATTGCAGTTATTCAGACTTGCCACTTAAAACGGGTTGCAATTTTTCATCTGTTTTTTCTAACTGTAGCTCAAATTTAAGAAGAGAGGAGTATTGAAGAGGCAGAAGTAGTGTTGGGCTTTGTGTCTTTACTTTTTTTGAGGAGGAGGAGGGTTGTTTGGTCGATTTTTGTTTTCTTTTGTTGGAGGTGGGTTTCTTTAATAATGCAGATTTTGCCTGAGGCAGTCTTAAATTAACCGGTTTTTTTAACCCATTGGCCAAGTGCATAATTTGTATTTTTCTCATCACATTTTTAGCTGTTATGGGCACAGCTGCTCTCCCCAGTTGCTGTGACTACGCTGCCTTCAGTGAGCTCTGATGCTTGCCAGTAATTCTGGAAATCTGCCTGCTTCTAGCACTCATTTGTATATCCTAAAGAAACAGCTGGGGGCACCAGAAGGAAGAGGAAGGGGGGGGAGGTTGTTTGTTTTTAAAAAATAGCTACTGTGCCAGAGGCTTCATCCTCAGAATTCCCATGGAACACTCCTAGCCCAGAACCAGGCTTCTGCTCCCAGTTTTCTTCAAGCATCCACCTTCAACTCAGTGGCTCACGCGAGGCAAATTTAAAATGCATGAATGAAACAGAGTTTCCAAAATTTGTATTACAGTCACATGCAAAGAATACTTTAACTCAGTCACTGGATTTGTTCACACAGCTCAGAGCAGGTTTGTTTTTAAACACTAAAAAGTAACTTTGGCATGCCTTGGCATGCTTTTCTATAAAGAATATTGTCGGAAGAAAGAAAATTCATCACCCACTGATGAATCAACAGAAAATCTATCGATACTCACAAGACAGTGATGCAGAAAGCATGATGTGGGACTGACTACTTGAGGTAGTTTCAGGAATACTAAGTTGCAGTCAATTTGCTCTCATAATGTACAGCACATTAAACAAAACTTAATGCTTGCATTAACTTACTTGGTTCCACACACCCCAAACACTTAGATTGATCCTACATCCCTAAGAACAAGTGATTCATACTGGTATCTCAGTACGCAATTTAAAATTTCTTCCTGAAATATTTCTGTACAATTCAATATCTTCTATAAAATCTCCTATGAAAAATACAAGCGTTTAATGCATGATAAAACATAAATTCTTAAATAACAACAAAAAACCACCCCTGTATCTTAAAAATACATGTACATGTGCCATTAATGGCAATAAATTAGGATGCAGCTTTATAAATGGTACAACTTGAAATACTGAAAAGGAAAACATATTGGCCCAAATAAAAGTGAGGAAGATTCCATCAAACTGGAGTTGATCATCAGAAGATAAAGGTTTCACCTTTCCACAAAGGAAATACTTAAGAAGGACTGCAATAAAATAACCCTTCCTTACTGGAAAAATTTTAAACATACACCACTCAGAGCCTAAAGGCTCAGTAACAATCTTGATGTTGTGGCAACACATTTGGAAATATTCCAGAAGCATGCAGCAACTTAAACATTTCAAAATCCCCACTACTGAAGTCTTCAAATGTATTACAAAATGTCTGTACAAGACTGAATCATCTTGGAAAACCTTTATTTAAGAACATGCATGTTACCTATGTGAAGATACAAAAAAAAGATAAAAGAAGAAGACGAAACTTACCACTGTAATTGGGTAGAGAGGATTCTGAATTGACAACAGGAGAACTTTATTCCCACCAGACGGGTCATCAGTGTTCCCTGGCCGAGTGATCCTCTTGCTTGTGGAGTAGTTGAAGAAGGCCTGCTGCCCAGCAATGTACACGGGTTCATCTGCTGCAAACGTCACACATTTCTTTGCACTTTCCACGTTTTCAAACTCCACCAGAGCCTGGCGCTTGAACGGCATCATCATGACATAGCTGGGGAGGGAAACATCACCCTAAATTTTCCTGCTCATTCAAAACCTCTCCCAAGTCCCATGATACTCAATTATGACATGTTTTTCTCCAAACAATTCTTAACAAAGACATACCATATGGTTCCAAACTTCTCCAGAGCTTCCACGAGATCTGCTTCCACCACTGATTCACACAGCCCTCGGACATGGACAACAGGAGAAACAGACACTTTGTGATGACTTCCCCCGGCATCCTAGCAACAAAATGACATTTTAAAATTCAACACAGAGCAAGGAATACTGCTATCATTAACTAAAATTAAATATTAGGTAGACGCTACACTGGGTCCGGAAGCCGCTATCTAAAAGCACAATCTAAGCTTGTGTTAAATAATTTAACCTTTCTTTCCAAACAGATTGCCAAGTTCAGTTGGTGAAGTCTACTTAAAATAAAAAGCTTTTCAGATTTAATTAATCTGTTTGCACACACAGGATTTTTCTTGTATTAAAAAACAGCAGCCCATTTAACACTGGTTAAACTGCAGGAGGTCTTACACACACCCTATTCATTAAGAGCATAAAAAAAAATTAGGACATGTCCGACAGCTAAAATATTTCTGACACTCTGCTTGTTGATGGTGATATTTTTTTGAGACAGGCTGGGAGAATGAAAAAGCAAGAACAAATGAGGGCCATCCGTGAACTGAATGAAAATTGAGTATTTTTCCAATGCATGTAGAGCTGTGCTTCACAATGCAAGAAAATGCCAGCTCTGGATTATGGTTGAAATAAACCCAACCTCCCTTCTAATTCTGAATACACAGGTTTTTAAAACCTCACAATTTCTGTACATATGGGGCTCTTTTCACCCCAAGGCTGACTACTATTAATGGATTCAGACATTGAACATTAGCACACAGAATTCCCACCATTAATATTTTTCAGAGCTACTTTGAGACAGTCTCAGTTCTGTGCAACTAAAGAATTTGGGTTGGAACCAGCTCATCTTTCCATGAAAACCCTGAAGTAAGGCTGAAATTTACCTTATATATTCTAGGACACAGAGGGCAAAAAAAACCCACAAACAACAATGTAAGCCAATAATGAGAGATGATAAAAAGAGATTAGAGATAATAAAGGGCACACTAAAATATACTGCAAATACCTGGCACCCAAATTTCATATTTGTAACAGCAGTGTGAAGTTGATGTATTCAAATTTAGTGACTACATCAAAGTGTTCCATGAACAGATCAAGTCTTGTTGATTTTTCACTTTTTCATAAACAGCAGCACAGCATCTTCTGGAACTTGGGAGAGATTCTCATTTGTAGCACAAAGGTGCATTGAGCTCCAGTAATTAAGTAACCACAATGATTGCTACTACTGTTAGACATTCCTCTCTTCTCTGTCCATTGGAACTAGAGATTCCAGGAAAAAACACATTCCAGATAACTACAAATTGAGTCTTGTGCGTTTAACTCCTGTGTTCCATATACAGTTCTCACTAAACAATTACATTTTTTTCTTTAAATCAAGGATTTGACCATTCTTTTTGAATCAAAAGCCAGCACTTCAGGTTTCCTCAGATGTCAGAACAATCTGCTGTGTAATATTTTAAGCTTAGCTTACATTTTATTTGTTTGCAGTACAAAAGCATTTTAAGTGGCAACACATTTCTTTGAATAAGAACTGTGGCAATGCTGGGAAAACACCACTGGTGATATTTGCATAAGTTACCTTGTATCCTGAATCAATCAGTTCAGGTGTACGGCAGGAGCAGTGATCAAAGTAGTCATGAAAGGTTAATACTTTGAACTGCAAATGCTTTGGCAGTTGCAGAAGGAACAGTACAGAGAGATTTTATTTTCAGCTTAACCCACACACACACTTTTCAAAACTGAAAGAAGCACCTGGGGAAATCTTCAAGAGAAAACTAACAATAACTACTACTTTTTCCTGCAAAGCCTATTGCTCTAAGATGTTGAGATAACAGGCACCTTTACTTTATTTACAGTCTACAGAACAATCAAAAACAATTACATCAATTATTCATTGCCCTGCATACTTGCTACTATATTAAGAACCCGGTTAGTGCCAGGGGGATGCATTTCCTTTTAGGTTTCTTTAATACACTCGAGAAATCCCATCTAATAACATTTCTGTCTAAGCAGATGGTAAATAAAAGCAATGATTTGCTCATTGAGGCAGACTCACCACAAGGAGTACAGTTACTAGCAACTTAGTACTTGCCAGTCACTACCTTTTTGAACTAGTATCTCTATAAATCATGCCAAGCTTTTCAGAGAATGGATACTCAGAAGAGTATTTCACTCTCCCTCCCCTTCCCAGCTCAAACTTCTTTTAGTTCCAGCTCATGTTTCTTTGTTATGCATATCCCTTCGTATTTTTATCTACTAGCAGGTATTAGTAGATACAAATCTTTCTAATAGTGCAAATTCTCTCAAAAATTGACACTTTTACACTTGCATCTTCAAACCCATTATACATGAGTTACATGAACATATACAGGTGTCTGCACTTCTGCAACTGGAATTATTCTTAGAACATCAACAAATACAAATTTTTCTTTCTTTCATCATTAAAGCAACATCTGGCTTTCCAATCCCAATTTCCTTCTCCCATAACATCATACAGAATGCGTTCTTCTAGCAAGGTTTAGCAAGAGATTTAGAAAGAATCAAAAACTGCCATTATATTAACCTGTGCAGGAGCTTGAGAAGCATGGAGTAAAAAACCCAAAAAATTCCCCCAAAGCAAACAACAGAAAAACAACCCACCCACCCCCACAAAAAACCCCAAACACAAACTAGTGAAATCTCAGTCACCTGCCATGAACTTAAGGACTTACCTACAGAGAATTTCAGAACCTCTTTTATACACATAAAACCACTGAGGTGGCCAAATCAGAGGGATTCTGCTTTACTCCAAATAGTTTCTAGCCAGCAGCAGTGAGCAGCAGCACAAGAACCAAGCACAAATCAGTCCTGAGCCAGGAGGCCTCAAACTAACATTCAGAGAGCACATGGGTTGGTGAAAGATGGGGACACGTGCCACAGGTATATATTTGGGTGCAAAAAAGTCTTCACAAAGGGCAGACACACATATTATTATTGTCAAACAAGTTTTGCAGCTACAAAGCTGCAGTATCAAGCAAATCTAGAATGACCCTTGATTTCCCCTAGAAGGAGAAATAAAACTACCAGACCACATGAAAAATCAAACGCGTCTGCAGAGTGTAAAGTGTACAGCTAAGGTCAGAACGTTCACAGCTCATCCAAATGCCGCTGGAATTTCTCCCCAGAGATGAACAATACAGGATTTTGACCAAGATCTCACAGCCACTGTATCTTGAAAGCTACGTGTGCTACAGTTGGCACACAGACAAATGTTACATCAAAGCATCTGCTCACACACGGACTAACAACCACCAGTATTTCTCTGCCTACAAAGGAGTCTTTCAGTAACTCAACTCCCACGAGAGCACAAAAGCCCCATGCAAAACTCCAACACCAGGCTTGCACTCCACCAAAGCCAGGAGAACAGAGTAGCCAATGTTTTGGCTGTACCATTAATATATATATATCTTATGGGGGTTTGAAAGCTCAATAATGATTTCTTGAAGAATCAATAGGCTGGAAAGAAAATGCAGTTATTTACGTAGATAATGGAACTGACTTCCTTTCTCAAGGAAGTGCTCAAGACCAGTAACAAGGACAGAAAAGGTTTCCCTCAAGAAGGAAACCAGGAGCACAAAAATGCTTACCCTGAAACAAAGCTGAGGCACAAAGGGAAGTACTGACATATCCAAGCAGATGAAGTACAAACAAGTGACTTCACATACCTAAGACTGCAACAGAAGCAGCTTCAAAGAACGGCTGTAGCGTTTTAACATCCATTTTTTTGTGACCTACATACCTCTAGACAACATTTGAAACATATCAATGGTTTCTTGCCAGCTAATTACAGTCTGCCATTCCAAAAAGGAAGGTCATCGTGGGCTATAGGACGATGTCTCTCTTGCTCACCAATTCCAGATCAGAATTTTATCACCAACTGTTTGCACAAAAAAGTATCCTTTATCCTTTCTCCAGACACTTTCCAGTCAGTATACTCACATTAGTCCTATTAATTTGTACTACCTTTTTTTGAGCATCTGCTTCGTCTTTTCACTGCTTATCTCCTCCATCTCTTTCCTCCGTTACTGCGAAAGGATGGCACTTCTTCATCTTCCCTTTGCCAAGTACCTAAATATACTCTTATTTAGTTTCTCACCGTTCAGATTATCTTATTAACTCTCAACTTTTCCCGCTCTCTGCATCCCTCTTAACTGGTCTGAAATTTGTTTTATAGATACAATGGAACTGGTGGTGGGTGGGGGGAAGTGTCTCAGAAGAACCAAGCAGACAAGACAAAGTTAAGGTTCCATGGCAGTGGAAGAACGTATCAGTTTTGCATATCCTGGATTTGTGCTTTTTTTATTGCTGTTGGTTGGTTTGGGGGACAGGGGGGCAGGGCTACACAGAAGAAGGAGGTTAAGATTAATCACTTCCCATACTCTGGAAGGTTACCTGGCAATTTAGTTTTGTTTTGGATGAGGACTTTGGGTATCATTTCTCTTTGTTTAATGCATCTCTACCACTGTGTCCTTTCAATGATTTCAACTGCTACAGAAAGAATACCTGCACTCTGACCCCTTCTGCTAATCCTGAATTTAACCTGAAGTGGTCAAGTATTTGGACCAATTGTTCCAAGTACCTTCCAACCGAAATAGTCTATTCTATTTTCCTCTCTGCTCATCACAATCTGAATATCCTTTAAAAAAAAAGAAACCAAAAAAAACCAAAACCAAACCAAAAAATCCTACACAACACATCATCAGGAGATTCTGCCTGAGATATTGAAAGAAGAACCAGCCTGAAGGTAATGGTTACTCTCTTTTTTTTTGAAGGAGGACAAAGGAGAGAAGATGATTTACACTTACTCAAAACCAGCTTCTAGGATGGACTTCATTTAAGAAATGGGCAAGCCACTGCAAAATAAGTCAAGATCTGAACTCATTTCATTGAGCTGCTGTTACCACACTGCCTGTGTCAGACACGAAGCAACTTGAGTTGCAAGGAGAGCTGCTTTCCATTTAGCACCCAGGAAGTTTCAACAGAGCGACTGAGAAGCTGCAAGATCACATCCCTGTTTTACCTTGCAGCAGCTGACAGTTCTGTTTGTGTATTTAGGCACCACGCCTCACTTCCCCAGCTGTAAGAACAGGGATTGATATGTAAAAAGATATCTTCCTCACTTCACAAGAATGCTTAGGAATAGGTATGCCAGAGACAGTGAGGGAAGTGGATGCTACAGGTTGTATAAATACGACGTTAATCAATAAAACTGATATTTAAGGGAGAGAGAGGGGATGGAGCTGAAAGGCCCTCTAAATTCCCTCAAACACAGCTCTCGGCCCACATTATCCCAGTGTCCTCACCCTCTGCTACACTGCAATTCTGATTCCTCTGACGGGGCTTCACCACCACTCAACACTGCTTCTGTAAAGGTCATTCTTCCAAATCACACTCTCCCACTGAATACCTCTGCAGGAACACATCCTGCTCCTTCCCTGTCAATATCCTGGTCTATTCATGGCTCTCCATGCTCCTCAGCCTGGAGATGAGCCATGAAGAAGAGGGTACACCCCTGGCTTATGAGAAGTGTCCACACGAGTGGGAAACAGAGGAAAACAAAGAGCAAAATAAATGTTGGATTTCCTCTGGACCTCACATAGAAATTTTGAGGCACCCATTTCAAAAAAATCAAACCAAAACAAACCCCACAACAACAAAAGACACCAACCAAACCAAACCAAAAAAAATAGAGGCATCAAGGGCTTCTTCAGCCAAATGCAACAGTCCCAGAACAGGAAACTGCCACAATAATAAATACAGCCCAGGAGCGTGACCCCACCAAGCTGCCACAGGAGTCCTAGCACAAAAGAGCTTTTATACAAGAGCATATAATCCATATGAGCATACTGATATTCCAGGGCATATGTGAGGGAAAAATAAATAAAACAAAAACAAAAGAAAGAAACAAAAACCCCCAAACAAAAAAAAAACCCCAACAAATCATGACGCTACCAAACTCCTATCACTCTTTATCCTGATCATCCATTTCTCATCATCATCGTTTCCCATTTTTCCTCCTAATTCCCCATTTGCTGTAGTTCCTCCTACTTATTCTTCTGCTCTCTTCTGAGCAATCCAGAACACTTACACTTCTTCCCTCCTCTCAGCCTACCTTCATCTTGTATGTCTGAACCACATACAACTTTTATAAGCTGAGAACATTGCCCTGCAGAGAAACTAATAAGATACTTCACAGAATAAGTAAGCTTCCCGCACATTTTTGTATCTGTTAGAGAAAAAAAAAAACATGAAAATTCACATTAACTAACTCTACTTAATAGATACATTTTGCTATTAAAAGCTTCACACAAAATTACTACCAAAAGCACTCATTCATTTTTCATATATCTACTTGATGTTACACCTTATTCTTAAGAAACCAGTTTGATCTCCAGTATCAAGACCACTTCTGCCTCTCCAGTAGTGAATCTGTGAACACAGTTTTGACAACAAATTGTCAATTACACTGCAACTGACACAACCAGCTACCTAAAACCCCTCCTGTTCTCGACTTGCTATACATTTGTTTCAGTTTCTTTACTCACAAGACTCGCACATGCCATTCTTGAGATCCAAAATGTGAAGTTATGTACCCCATGCTCTCATTACCATGAAGGGTAAACTTGGATAAACTGAGACACTGATACATCGTGAAGACACTCTGAGCCAGAACCCAGAAAGAAGGAAAAAGAGAAATACAAGAACTAGTTGATTTTATAAAAATACTGCAGTGAAGAGGAAAGGCAAAAGCAGAATCTTGTTCCTACTTGAAACACTCACTGCATGGTGTCCAGCTCTCCTACATGACAAACTTTCCAGGTAAATTAAGCAAGTATAAGGATTTCTTTCAGCGCTGGCCTTTAAGATAGAGCACATTACTAAGTCTCGACTGCAACAGAGATGCTGCTAGGTCACAAGAAACCTGAGAGTTGAAATAATTCTCTCCGGAAATGTATTTTGTTACAGTTTATCGGGGAACTTTTCTAATAATATGCTGGTTTGGGCTGGGGTAAAGTTAATTTTCTCCATAGTGGTATGGGCTATATTTTGGATACATGCTCAAAACAGTGTTGGTAATACAGAGGTTTTCAGTAGGGCTGAGCAAGAATCAAGGCTTTCTCTGCTTTTCCTGCAGCCTCACATGTGAGCATAGCCGAGACAGTGACCCCAACTGACCTAAGGGATATCCCAGACCCTATGAAATCATGCTCAGCATATAAAGTGGAGGAAGAACAAGGGAGAGCAGGATTTTCCTCACTTGTACTCTTTTGATTCCCTCCCCCATCAGCCCGGGCAGGAGTCAGCGGGTGACTGTGCAGTGCTTCGTTGCAGGAGAGGGTTAAACCACGACAATAAATTTAGCAGGCACCTTCTCTATCAATAGATTTAACTGATGGAGAAATGGTAACAGCAAATGCTCCCTCATTGACTTATCCCAGTGATAAGCAAGTTCATTTTAACAAATCACAAAACGGGTATTCCAAATTTCAAGCTTTGACATTAAATCAATGTTTTCTTGATTTGGCTTGTTCAAGTAAGAAACAGAAAGAGCCATCAAGGAGAAAAATGGTTACAATCTGATGGACAATTAGTTAGATAAGGAATCAAACAGTAGACAGAAAAGTCTCGTTAGCTCAAATTTATGGGTCAAGGACTACCTTGATACTTAGATGCATATTCATGAGGAAAAGGTATGTAGCAAAAAAAAAAGTGAACCGTCGTGTTCATAGCAGTGTTCGTGAGGGAGGGAGAAAATAGAATTAGAAATTAATTTTAAAAGGAGGCAGTGGCTTAAGATCAGCCTTATCGCCGTATGGTGCCAGACACAAAGGTAGAACGGAGGATGAAAGAAACCCTCGGCCGCGGTTTCAGCCCCCGCCGCCACCCCCCCGCTCGGTGTTTCTATAGTTACGCTCAGCAACAGGGCCGGCACAAAACTTGCAATGGCGATACCCCGAAAGGCAAACATCTGCCCGCGGAACAGCGGCAATCCGTGAGCTCCCAAACCCACATCCCCCACACCCATCCATCCCTTAGGCTGCAGGCTCAATCCATGCCCGAGGGCGGTGAGGAACAAGCGCACGCCTGCGGCGGGGAGCGCGGAGCGGAGCGAAGGACCCGGCCCGG
>VXAD01012330.1:555092-584429 GCA_013399195.1 Dicrurus megarhynchus
GGCGCCGCGATTGGCTCCGAGCCGAGGAGGGACAGGGTGCAGCGCGGCGATTGGTTAGTGGGTGTGTCCATCAGGCAACAGCGCGGTTCGATTGGTCAGGGAGCGCGCCCGTCACCACGCTGTGGGGCCGCCTCGGCCCCGCCTCCCCGCCGCTGTGCCTGAGGGCTCGGTCGGGGGGAGGCGGCGGGCGCGGCAGGAGATGCACAGAAGGTTCCCCTAGCGCCCGCCCTGCGCCCCCGGCCCCGGAGCCTTTTCCTTGCCGACCACCGTCTCCGGCCGTCCCGGCCGCCCTTGTCTCCTTCCCCGAGCCACCGGCTGATGGGACGGCGGGGCACGCGGACGCCGGCGCTGCGGGCCGCCAGGAGCGGCGCGGCCGGTGTGTCCCGGCTGCGAGGGCCACGGTGGCCGTGAGTTACCAAGGTCACAGAGGGCTCGGTGAGCCGTGAGACTGCTCCTCACCACCCACACCTGGCCCTCGGTCCGTAGCAAGAAGTTGATGCTGGTTCACGTGGGCCGATGGGGTCCGGTGTCCACCGGGTGAGAAACAGCAGCGCCCTTAGTGTGGTGCCTGCGAGCTCGATGAGCTGGAGACCTGCCTGGACAGCTGGCACTGTATCGCGTGCAGGTCTGCTTGCTGGCAAATGGTGGGGCTGCTCAGGTTCCTTCTTCAGGGCGATGTTGCTGAAGATGACTACAGGAGCCCGTGCCTGTCTGCATAGAATCAGAACCGTCGAACAGCCCAGGCTGGAAGGGAGCTGGAAAGATCACTGGTCCAACTTTTGTGGGAGGAAGCCTAGATGAAATTATCGAGCACTCTGTTCAGTGGCAGCTTGAAAACCTCCCGTGACAGGGACTCTACCACCACATCCCTGTGTTTCAGTCACTGGTTGTTCTCACCATAATAAAATCCCTGTTGTGCCTTGTCTTCTCCATGCGGTCCTTTATGAGGAGAGTCTCCATCCTCTGTAGCACTCTGGCATATTGAGATAAGCCCCCTGTCTCCAAGCCTTCTCTCCTCCAGGGAGATAAGATGTAACTCCTTCGGTCTTTCCTCACAGGGCAGGTTGTCCTCACCACCCATTTTAGTGGTATCAGCAACCTGGGTGAAGGTGCTTTCAAATCCATCACTCACGTCCTTGTGAAGATGGACAGTATGGAGCCCAGTGCCAATCTCAGGGAGACCCCACTTGTGACAGGCTGCCACCCCGAGTCAAAAACATCGATCACAACCCTCTGAGTGCAGCCTGTTGGCCAATTTTCTCCCCATCTTGCAAACCACCTAACCAGTCTGTGTCTTGCCAGTTAGTCCAGGAGAAGGCTTCCTCATGGGTGGAAGCACAGTGAGAAGACTTCCAATGTTATAAGTGGCTTACAGGACTTTCTAGCTGAATTCGTTTCCGTGGCTGCCAAACCCAGAGGGATGTGGAGTGGAACACTGCTGGAAGCAGATCAATGGAGAATGGGTATAGGATTGCTTTTTCAGTTGAGTAGCCAAATAAGAGGGAGGGAAATAATTCAGAAGACAGCCAAAATAAATATTATTTTCTTCTTCTCTTGGTGTGTGTGTGGGGAAAAACTCAACCCCCCACACTTGTATCAGATGAAACCTTGTTCAGTCTGAAACGGTACTTGTAAGCTTTGTAAGCTAGAAAGGAAAGCAAATGCTGTGCTGTTTACTCATTTTCTGTTATCCTGAAACACAGTAGTAAAGGCACTCCTCCAAGAAGTTGGAGGAGGTTCAGTTTCCCATTCTGCCTGGTATGATTTGAATTTGCATCTCTCAGATAGCTCATCTCATCATCTTGTCTGCAAGCACATACATCTGATTTAACTTGACTCGCTGTGTTTCTCACCTTCTTGTTTTCTCTTTGCTCTTTGTTTCTTAGCTTACATTTTCCTTTCAGCATTTCTTATACTTGTACCTATTTTTATTTTTAACAAAAAAACCCTTGCAACTCTGGGAGCACACAGCCCACAGGGCTGAAGCTGTGCATGCATCTCTTGTGGTTGAAACAGTCAATGAGGAACATGCCATCTATGAACACGAAGCTTTCTTTTTTTGGCACTTCTTTCCAAATACACCACTGAAATTTCTGCTATGGACATAAATGTGGCTTACGTGCCAGATGACGTTTCTAGTAAATTAGTTTTGTGTGATAGGGCTCTGGAATTTTAGCAGACATTTCCACCATAACACTGCAAAAAAAAAAAACCAGCCTGAGAAATCACAGAATGTACCAGAGTCAGAAATTGGCATTGGAACGCTGCAATAATCAGGTTGTCTTTAATAATTAAATTTTCTTTCCTGCATGTTTTTAGAACTACTTTTCTGAAAATGAGGAAATGACATACTGTTTGACCAAATTCTTATTTACTCAGTGTTCCCTGAAACAGAAGAGTTTCAGCCTGCTTCTGTGCAGCACATGGGCTCCAGTGTCACTGGGCAGCAGACCCTGCTTTGCTGACTTAGTGCAGTATTTAATTATCCTGCTGTGGAGATGTTAAGATATTTTAAATATTTAAGTTGCAACATTGAGGCTTCCACACTCAGCTACTGTGAGCAGCCTTGGAACAGACATTCCCTCTGTCTGTGCCTCGCGCATAGGAAAGGAGGGAAGGAATATGGAAATACACCCCAATTATGTAAGTTTGAAACTGAGTGTCTGACTCAGCAGAAGGATTTCACTGTCATGTTGCTTGTCAGACCTGCTTCTTTTGAATAAAAAGAGAGAAAGAAGAAAGATGCTAAAACTGCCTGAAATAGTTCTTTTCATACAATTTTTATTACCTGGAGCTGATAAAGAGAAGTCATGGTTTCAGTCCACTACCCTCCAATAAGAAAAGAAATTAGTGTTATTTGCTTACCACCACGCAGTCAAGCACAACCACTTAATTGCATAAAGAGGAGAACAATAACATGAAAAAAATTCCCCAATCTGGTAGAAATTTAAATCACATAATTATGCTCATAGTTTGGAAGAACATGTTGTTACTAGGACAATTTTGTCTCCTCTTCCTTTTGTGCCTTGTCTTTCTTACATCCTTTACTGTAATTTAAATTACATTATTAGTTCATCGTGGCAAGGAATGTGTTTTACAATGCTAAAGCATTACACTTGCAAGATTTTTGTTCCTTATTTGAAATTTGGTCTTAGTAGTTTAAGAGAGTAGTGCTCTGATCACCCTCCTGTTGGAAGGTAACACTACCTTGGTTGCAGAGGGATGGTGTAAACACCAGCATACCTGGACAAACTGAACTAGAAATTTCTTCTCAGTTTTTATTTTTTATTATTTTCTTTTCAATTTGCCCATGCTCTCCTCTAGGCCGGACAGCACTTACTGCTCCTTGCTACTCTGCATCAGACTCCAAATGACTCTATGTTTAGTTCTCTAAGTAAACTTGCCTAGTGAGTACTTCTGAAAAAAAAAAAAAATTCCTCTGATTGCAACTGAAAAACATGATTTTTAAATGCTCCCATGCCAGGGGAAACCCAACTGCAGTAGGTCCAAGTACACGATCCATAAAATCCCAAAACCAGAACTGAGTGCCAAATAAAATTGCATTAACTGTGAAATCAGGTCTTAAGCATTCCAAATAGTCCCTAAAAAAGTGTACAGCCAGAACATATCTGGCCAAAAGCTGCCTACATATCACTCTTCTGCCCCTGCAGCAGAGTACAGCAGCTGCTCACCTCACATGGCAGCGCCACACCGCCCTGAGGCAGTGAAAAATACTCCGAGGAAAACAAGGCAGCTTTACCAGCGGAAGAGCTGAGGAGCTGCTCCGGGCACGGCCGGGGGCCCTGGCTAAGTGGGAGGAAAGCAAAGCCTGAGCACCTCTTTGCTACCTGGGCACAGCCTGCTCCGTACACCAAGTGAGGCTGAGGACCCACGAGAAAATTAATCAATGGCTGTAAAATAAAAGTCCTTATCACAACAAGCGAGGCACGAGGGGACAAAATCAGTCTGCATTTGCAACTTTCATCTTGGCATTTTCCATTATGTATATTTTTGACTTTGCATGCTTTGTTCTTTTTCTTGTGTGTGATTACCCTCTGTTGAAAGGATCAAAAGGCAACCTGACGTGTTGTCCTGTGGGATTTTTCCAATTTGAACACAGCAGAGATACAGCAGCAGACAAGAGCCACTACACTTGTTTGCACTACTGCAGCCACAGCAAAGATAAAAGTCCCAGTGTCAGAGCTTTTACCCAGGTATGGGGCCCCTCGGTGGGTGGTGGCTATTTTTTTGCCTTTTTGGTTTGTTTGGTTACCAGCATTCCTGCTTGGATGGACAGTATAACCAGACAGTCTAGTCACTGCTTCCTCTCTCTGGCTCATACCACTTTTCTCTGCATAAATACTAGACACCATTTGTTGCTCAAGACACTGTAACAGCACTTTCACATCCCCATCCAGGGATGGCTTTGCTTCTTTGGAGCTGTAGAATAAAATTAATGCAGTTCCGAAATGTCTCCCTTTTGCTGGCAGGTTGCTGAATTTTTGGTGTATTTGGAAGAGATGGATGCCTCCAGTGACATATGGATGTGCTACACACATTGCCTGTGCCCTGTGCAAGGTCAAGTGCTCTGAAAGAAGCCCAGACAGCTTCCTTGTCCTGCCTGGCTCAGGAAACATGGACACAGAACCATGAGGAGTGAGCAGGACACTGGGGTGTGCAGAGAGAGAAGAGTACTGGCCAACGTGGTGTGCAAGGGTAGGAGACCCTGGCTATCTGTCAGTGTAATGCTCTCAGGACTGCTCACACAGAATAATCCTGGGGCAGCTTGTCTTGCTGAGGAAGCCAAAAGCTTTCCTGTCCCATGGACACAAACCATGCCCCTAGCCAGCTCTGACCTTTGCTTACACCCTGAACTGCCATCTGTGGGGACAGTTGTATCCAGATACCCAGACTGTCCTCCCTATCGTAAAATAGCTGCTCCATTTTAAAGAGATTTTGAAGCATTTTTTTGTTCCTGAGTGTTGCAACCCCAAAGGAGGAAGGGGTCACAATTCTGTATTTATATTAGGCAACAGTTCCTAAAAATTATCAGTGCTCAATTAGTGAAGCAGGGGTTGCTTCTCAGAATCACCATTTGGTAAGCACCTGTGAAGAAGAGCTACCAGAGCTACCAGAAAGGATGTGATTGATTAAGACGGTAATTTAATTGATGTCTGGTGGTTTGCATTTTGCTCTTTGATGGTGAAAATTTAACTGAAGCATAAAGCTCAGTGTCAAAGCAAGAGAATTTCTGAGAGCCAGGTGCTTTCCTAAGAGTTTTGTATTCTATTTCTAATCTTGATCTCCTTTGTCTCTTTCCATTCAGGATGGAGCAGCAGCACTGGACTACTTTGCTTGCTGTGGCAGGACTGCAAACTGGTGCTGGATTTTGATCTGACTGGTAAGCAAGGATGTCAGGGTGAGGTTGGGTGCAGTACAGAGGTTTCCCCACTTTTATGCTGGCTGGAGACACACCACCCCAGAGCACAAATGTGTCTTTGCTTGGGTTCCCAGAGTGGTTTAATGCACATTACACAGCATGAATACTTTGTAAGACCAAAGGAGTTCTGCTTACTGATGTCCCTGTGCTGGATGTGGTACATGAGAGTTGGTTCTATTGATTATCACTAAAATGTTGTATCTGCTTATTTTTGCCTATTCCAAAGAAGGTTCTGCTGGCTAAAGCCAAACAAAACATTTTGTACCATTCCACCCAGTTAGCTGCAATAGCCTTGATGTAAATCCCCTGTGATTTCCTGGTGGCATTACTTTTGCTACTTTCCTGGACTCCCCAAGCCTGACACTAAGCACAAGGATTTTGACTGTTAACAAAGGGAGTGAGTTCACCAAGAAGTGCTTCACAGGGAGGAAAAATAAAATAAAATAAAATAAAATAAAATAAAATTAAATTAAATTAAATTATTCCCACTTGTGCTTTGCCCTGACAGCATCTAAACCTGTGACAATGACGTGGCTGTTGCTGGCACGCTGTGGTGGGGGTGGAGGATCAGGCTCAGTGAATTCATGGTAAGTATCTCTGTGCACTCAGCTTTCTCTTGTGCAATTGCAATACAATTCACCACCTGAGCTACTGCAGGACTACTCATTCAGCCAGCACAACCTCCCTGCCTGAGGAAGTGCTGCTTATACAAATAAGGTCTGTGGAGCATCTTTGCCGCCCCTTCAGAGCTCCAGTGACTTGGCTAAGAAGTTGCACTTGATGAAGCATGTCCCTAAGGTGCCATTGAGACACTGACTTGGGTGACACTTCAGCTTTTCACACTCCAGGAGCATTCATGCATTGTCCAGCTGTTGCCACACATTTAGACAGGCTACCTGCCATATCGTGATGTAAGATAAGTCATTTTAATGATACACGGGAGAGCAAACTTTTGAGGGTTTTTTTTCATCTTATGATGTCTTTGCTGGAGAAGAGTTGCTGCTGAGAAGAAATCATTGTTATGCCAACAAGAATACTTGTCTAGCACAAACTGTTTCTCCAGTAGAGAAAAGTTTTTGCGGCCTCCCCAAATTTTTAACGTAGCTGCAGCTTTTGCTCTTAATATAACAAGGCTTCCTGAAGTACATGTTCTAAGTCACTAGCAGCTCATTGCAAATGTCAAATATCAAATAATTAATAACAAAACTGACTCCCAAATTAACTCAAAGAAAAATCTAGTGGTCCAGAAATATTCTCATTAATCATTCCGTAGACCAGTAGAAATCAAAAGTCATGAATTAGCCCTGTCATATTCCTCCCCTAAGCCATGGCTTAAAAATCAGGAGTCATATTTTTGTGGTTAAATCAGTCTGAATTATTTTGTTCGCCTTGTGGTAACTTGAGTCTGTATCTCATAGTTGGATCATGTTTTCAATTATGATTTAAAGTCCCCACAACAGCTGCAGATTTCCTGTTTAAGGAAAGCCAAGATTCTCCCACACCTGACCCACTGTGGGTAAAGAAATGAATTTTGTTACCCTGCTAGAAGTGCAGGTGTTGGCCACTGTGAATACAGGTGGTATGTTTCAAAGACAGACAATAATCTACAGAATCAAGTAATACACTGGACTGATTGTGAAATTTTATCTTCACATGCCTTTGAGTTACTTTTTTGTTTCCTAAAGCATCCTGTCAGATAAATAGTCTTTTTTTCGCCCTTTGCGTTCAGGATTTTGCATCTTAAATATAGTTTCTACTGGTGTGCTTCAGGGACTATTTTAAGTTCTTGGTATGCCACAATCCACCAGGACTGAAAACGAAGCTAAAATTTCTGATACAAAAGCAGAAAACAGCCTGAGAGGTTTATAAAAAGGCCATAGGAAACTGAGCTTTAGTTGCACCAGTATTGTTAAATTCAAGCCTCAAACAGAAGAAACAGGTGGGCATGGCAAAGGGTCCTTTATCCAGCATTGCCTGGGGAGAATGAGGATGCTCATGGAACTCCCTGTTGCTGGAGCTCTGTTGGTACAGCACTGCACTTCAGCTGCAGAGCTGTACAGGCACAAAACCTGTGTGTATGCTATGCCTAAATTGGGGAGGGGGTGGAGGGTAGATCAGCACGTCTACACGTGGGAAGTAAGTTCTTATCACCGGCTGCCTGCAAGCCAAGCACATCCCCCTCACACATGAAGGCCCAGTTTTGCCCTGTGGTTTCCCCAAACACCCCCCTCCCTGCATCTCTGTGTAGCTGTTGCTCAAACAGGAACTGTTTTGCCTTCGCAGCCTTTAGCAGATGATGCTCTAATCTCCCTTTGGCATCTCCCTGCCAGTTGCCCATGCAGCCATGTGCACATCTGAGAGCAAATTTTCTAGGACAGCACTGGGAGGTAAAATGCTTTCCCTATCTGTTTTCTCTCTGCCTTCATCCTAGCTCCTCCTGCCCCCTTGTCTGACCCCTTTTTTATAACCTCCTCCCGCCCCCTTGTCTGACCCCTTTTTTATAACCTCCTCCCGCCCCCTTGTCTGACCCCTTTTTTATACCCTCCTCCCTTTTTGCTGGCCTCTGACTGCAAAACCAAACTAGTACTTGTTGGTGGTGCTGGGACCCTTATGTTGGTCAACCCCTGTGAGTCAAGAGTCTGAGCTGCAGTCAACCTGCAGCTGCTTCATGATGCGGGAGGGTAATCGGGCTTATTGCTTCTTGTGCCATTTGCCCCTGCCTCTCTTCTGCTTCCTTGGCAGATCCAGAAGTGCCGTGCTGTGCCAGCCCACCTGGCTGCAGGCTGCACAGAAATCCCTGGTTTGTCAGTCCAGGAACCCAAAGCAACTTAGAGACCTTCCCAGAGCCATGTGCACGGGGCTTGTCCTACTGCTGGGAAATGCTTCTGCACAGTGTCCTTTCAAGCAGAAGTCCAGAGCTGCAGTTTAAAATGTCACCCAGAAATTTTCTGTGCCTGCAGATGGAAGGGGGGAGGTGGCATCTGCCAGCTGTTGGGTTGCTCTGAAAGGCTGCTTTGTCCACAGTGAGACCCCCTTGCCCTCTCCAGAAATGCAGGTCCATACAGTAGTTACCTCACCAGGGAGAAAAATGTTGAACCATGCAGAGCTGCCCTTGTTGTCACGTTCCTGCTTGGCTTGCTTAGGCATTTTTGAAACTCCTCTGAGCCCCCCAACAGTGTTTTGTAGCATCCTTAGCACTGAAAATCAGTCTCAGCATGAGCCTCAGTCCCTCTCCTAGCAGCTTTCAGTAACAGTAAATGGAAAGCAAATCCAAATCTTCACCCCATCAGAAACCACAGCTGCAAAGCTGTCCTATTGTTTCATAAGCTACTTTTATTTTTGAGCCTTCAGACCTGTGGCACATCCTCTGCAAAGGTTAAACTCAAAATTAGCTGCACAAGCATAGGAAGGAAAGTCTGTCTCTCAGCATACTTGAGTCCCCAGCCCCCTCCAAAACAAAATGGAAGTGTCTCTGGTTCAAGGCAGCCTACACAGCAGCGAGCTGCAGGAGCTGTAAGCTATTATTTTAGTTCCCAAGAAAAGTAATTACTATAGCAACCAACACATCCGAATGGCTCTTTGGCTGCTGCCGAGACACAAACAACTTGCACACAAAGGCACATCAGAAACGTGCTGTGTAAAATGTTCTCGGGCAGCTCTGTGTTTTCAAGAGCTCTATAAAATGTGCGAAACAGGCTTCTGAGAAATGACTGCCAGAATAACAGCAAGCAATTGTGCCGTGCCACGATCCCAAAATAACCTAATCAATGGCTCAGTATATTTGCCCCTGAAGAGATGAAGCAACAAAAAGCAGAGGCTCCATTTTAAGCCTGTGCGCCGGGAAGTTCCCAGCAGAGCTGAAGCTACATTCAATAAATAGACAATAAAATGGTGGAGGAACGTCTCCTCTTTTGTTCTGCGAGCTGATTCCAGCTCCCTGCAGGCTTCATGTGCCAGCTCGTCCCCTCGGGTTTACACGGAGTGTGTTGCAAAAAGGGATTTAATTACTGCCTTGTAGTGCTGGAGGGTGTAAGAAGCGATGTCTGCGTTCATTTCTGTGTCTGTGCAGCAACCAGCCCCCACAGACCACATCTCCAGCCGCAGTGCTGGGCACATCACTGCTGCTATTACTGAACAAGGAAGCTTCTTGAGCAACAGCAAACTGTAACCATTGGCCATTGCTTAAGTATTACAGCGTTTGGAGTGCCTCTGTCACATTCAAATCAAAATGCCACTGGTGTGATAACAGCTTAACAGCTCCTGGCCTCTGCCTGCAAAGCTGCGCCGCTTCATGGTGCCGAGACAAACACCCTGGGGTACCCAAAACAAGAGATCTGGTCCAAGCAACCTGGCCCAGGAGTATGGTCCAAAGTTTCCCCACAGGACACACACAGACATGTCACCTGTCTCAAGGATGGTGAGCAGCATTAACATCACTCTCCTGCTCCATTGCAGAAGGCAGCTCTGATGAAAATGGAGGTTATGGATCTGGGTAACTCAGAATGGAGTTGGATCCTGTAAGTGAGCACAACACATCCCTTCAGAAACCTGAACTGCCCTTTAAAATTATTTTCTTAATCAGTTGAGTCCTCAAGTCTTGCTCTGTGTCCAGAATAAACTAAAAATCACAGCTGGATTTAAGATACAGACAAAATTAAGGAAGGAAATGTAGTGATGGAATTTATTGCAGAAGTGCCTTATGACCAAATAAAAAAAGATCTTCTCACAGAGACAGAGTTTTGGTTGACTGTAGCCTTTTAAAAAAAGTTCCTTTATTTTGGATTAAAGGAAAACACCTGGGAAAAAAAAAGCAAAGTATTTTGAAAAATACATTGAAAAACTAAAGTATTCCTACAAAAATAGCACAAGCATGTATAAAATCCAATGCTTCACTTCTGTTTTGCAGAATGGTAGTTGCCCTGCAGGCATCTGGAATTTCCAAACTTCTTATCCCAGGGAAATAAATTCTTCTCTGTAATTTTTCTCATAAAAACTTTATTTTGTGATAGGAGTTGACTGTGTAAAGTGGCTCCCTCAAAAAAAAAAACCCCAAAAACAAAACAAACAAAAAAACCCCCAACCAACCAACAAAAACCAGTTCTTTTTCACAGTGTGCCTTTTTACCAGCTCTGTGGTGGGGGAAAGGCAAGACCACTCACAGGCTGACTTCCCAGTTTGTCTTTGCTAGTAAACAGAAATATCCTGCCTGGTGTAGAGAAGCTGGGACCAGTGGGACCAGGCACTTAACCTGGTTTTGTGTCACACTTCTTCTATAACTTCAGGGTCACTGGCTGCGATAGGGCAGATAAATCCTTGCTCCTCACAAACATTTTGCATTTTGGCTTGGAAAAGGCTGCTGCATTTTCAGTGAGAGAGAGGGCAGGTAAGGAGTAGAGAGCTGGTGCACTGCCCAGCTGCTCGTGCAGAGCTGCAAGGCAGAGAAGTGAAACCAAAGTCTCAGAGATGAATAGCGAGCTCTTCTACGCACTCCCTGGCTGTGGAGGTGCCCTGCTGCCAATGCCAGGTGTGTTCAGGCCCAGTACTGCAGTTTTCTTCTGGAAAGAAGGAAGAGAATATGAAAGGAGCTTGCATTTGACCATCAGGGTAAGCAAAACTCAGTGCCACAGTGAACAAGGCCCCAAAACCCTATTTTCTTAAAAACAGGAATGGCTAAAAAGAAAATCCAGCGTGTTGAGGTGTTGAACACGATTTGCTTGTATCCTGCCCCTCTCCCTTGTCCACCTCCTCCATTCATCAGAGGCAGAGGGGCAGGATGCATGCAAAGGTGAGCCAAATCCTCAAGGTCATGAAGCAGAACTCTTAGAATACCTTGCTCAGATCCTGAAGCTGCCATTGCTCCTTACTGTTTCCTGCAGGATACAGGCTTGTGCAAGCTGCTTTCTTTTCTAGTTTATCTGCCAGCTTGAAAATTGTGTGGCTGGTTCATGAACAGATTTGTCTCTGGTATTGCTTTTGCAACCACACAGCCTTAGATGGCCAACTGGGGCTCGAGAGGTCTTGCCTATGTGAAGGGAGGTGAGAAAATCAGTGTTCATGAGTGTTACATCAGACAAAGAGTTGGATCTGAACCTTCTCTGGTGTGAATCAGAGAAGTAAATCAAAATGGCAGCTCCTCTTGTGTTAAAAACCCCACAGCTTAATGAAGTCTTGTCTCTGCAGAGCAGAAATGCTTCCTGTGTCTGGAGAAGCACATTAAGAGAGAGGTGTTGAGGGAGTCAAGTAGCTAAGGAGCGAACTTCTGGGAATGCTCTGCACGTGAAAACACTCCGTGAATCCATTATAAATGAGACTGATCTCTCATCCATCCATCAGGAGTGTTCCTGCTCCTAACCTTGGGCTGCTCCCTATCCTTTCTCATGTGAAAGGTGATACTGATGAGCAGGAGAAAAGGTATGTTTGCCTCAAATGTTGTTTTTGGATAGAGAGTACGGGTTGTGAAGGTGCAGAAGGAAACACAGCAACAGCCATCACTAACAAAGAAGCTCAGGTTTCCAAACCATCTCTGCTAAGCTCTGGGTGGGAGGTTTTGTTTCTGTGTTGGCTTGGAATTTGTAGTTGGTCTTGTCAAAAGATGATGGCTGTGTTGGAAATTAATATTTAGCAACTATTGGTTCACTGATGGAGGTTTTTTGGTGGGAGTGATTGGTTCTTTGAACAAATTTTGAAAATGGGCCCTCATAGAAATACAACCATATCCAATTGTAGTGAGGTGCTCTTGCCTTGCACTTGAGCCTTGCCAAGAGAGGTCAAAACTGTGCACACACATTACTTGAATGTTGCCAGGGTTTTCCCTGCAGACTGAAAATGCCTGCAAAGACAAGCAGGAGTCGATATTTCAAAAGATGATGATTTTTAATGGAGTCTGGGTCGGAGCCACATCTTTGATAATAACAACACCCTGGGCCAGCAAATGCCCAGAGCCTGATTTACAGCACCATCACCGGGTGCTGCCTTGTGCCTCTTGTGGAGGGGCTAAGGGGGAGAAAACAGCATTCTGTCATGCCACGCTTTGCACGGGCCGTGAAAGTCAGGTCGGTGAGATGGAAGTGCGGGAGAGGAGCTGCTGGCGGCGATGCTTCGGCCCCCGAACTTGCGAGCTGGCGGCTGCGCTGCCCGGCCCGGCAGCGCCCGCAGCCTCGCTGCCTCCCCTCGGCATCGTTCCCGCTGCCCCCGGCATCCTTCCCGCTGCCCCCGGCCACCTCCCGGAGGCTGCTGCCCCTGGGTGACAGCCCCGGGATGCCCAGCGCTCCGCTCCGCTCCGCTCCGCCGGATACGGCGCGGCTCCGCCCCGCGCGGGAGGCGGCCGAAGGTTGTTCTGGCTGCCCTTTGGAGCTGGGAGTGCTCCGCTCCCGCCGCCATTGCTTCTTCCTGCTGAGCGTCCTTCCCGGGCAGGGCTGCGGCTCCCGCCGGAGGTGCCGGTGGCCGGGTTTTTGGGAGCGATGACAACGGTGCGGAGAGAGGCATTCGGGCGGATGCCCCCGGAGGAGGGAGGCGGAGAGGTGGAGAAGTTCGTCTTACAGTCGGACAGCGTGAGAGTGGAGATCCTGTCTTTTGGGTGCATCATCACCACTCTGGAGACAAAAGACAGGGATGGGCAGTTTTCAGATGTTGTCCTAGGATTTGACACTTTAGAAGGTGGGTCTAAATACGTTTCTTTGAAAAAAAAAAAAAAATTAAAAAACCCACAATCAGGCAATTTAACCAGCACTTACTGGTTTATTGGCACACTGCGTGACCTACCTGTAAGGCCCCCCATCCTCCCAAATCATGGGGTGAAGAGATATAGTTCCTGCTGCCTCTCCTGGGCTCTGTGGTGGGTGTGGAATAGGGATGATGGTGGCAGTGTGCCACTCTGTCGGGGCAGCTCTGAGTCACTCCTTGGCTGGCAGTGACAGAGGCCTTTTCTGCCATTCTGCGAAGAATACAAGATCCCATCAGGCTGTTTTAATCAAAGATGCGCATGACTAATGAGCTGTGCGTCCTGTGAAACCCTGGGACTTCGGTAACATGTTTAGCCCTGGAGGGAAGCAGAGAGAGACACCTCTGAGTCCATAAGCACTCCGGGAGACCACCCATCCTGTTCCTATGGTTCTGTTTAACCGTGTGCTGTTTCTGCGGCCAGGTTACACGAGGAAGCACCCGTTCTTCGGTGCCGTCGTAGGCCGTGTTGCCAACAGGATTGCAAAGGGGAAGTTCACTCTGGACGGGAAGGAGTATCAGCTCTTCCTCAACAATGGGCCCAACAGCCTGCACGGAGGAGCCAAGGGATTTGACAAGGTGAAAATCCCAGTGTCCTGCCAGCATACAGCCTGTGGGGTTGTGGCAAGAGGGTGTGATGTCTACACCCCTGGACCCTGTAGCATTTTCTGGTGGTTACTGAGTTGAATCATCTCAGAAAGTGCTGTGAGTGCAGGAACAGGGGGAAGTGAGGCAGATCCTGCGAGCTGCTGGGTTGGCTTGTCTTTGCGTGAGTTTGCAGGGCTCACGTCATCCTTGGATGCTGAGCAGACGATTGCTGTGCCTCCTCTGTGTGACTGCAGCCCTGAGCCTCATGAGCCCAGTTCTGACAGGGGTGTTCCTGGCAAGGTGCTGCTTCTGCAGAGCCTGCCTTGGGACACGGCAGTGAGGACCCAGCCTCAGGAGCAATGCAGGCTCCCCAGGCACCGGCTGCACCACCCTGAAGTGCATCATGGGGTTGTGCCAGTGCCCGAAGAAAGTTTCCTGGGGAACAGTCCCATGCAGACTCATTTCCACCTGCGGTTTCAAGGCTGTTACCTGCCCGTAGCTCCTCCCAGAGTCAGAAGGACGTGAGTTTGCAGATACTTATCAGTGTTGCTTGCTTGTGACAGCACTCCCAAGTAAGGGGAGAGCAGGGTGGTGCTGCAGGTTCAGTCATTGCATTGCCCCCTTCGGTGCCACTTTCATCCCGTGACAGCATCCCTCAGGCTCTCATTCTGACTCACAGCAGTGGGGGATTAGATCAGGCCTGCAAAATGCCCCAGGATCCAGGATCACTGTCTCTCCTTCCCAGCCCTCCCCTATGACCTCCTGAGATGAAACAACCTTTCCCTGGCCCCAGGGCACTCAGCCTTTTCTATCTCCTCCCAAGAGCTGATACTCAAGTCAGATATTTGTGGTACAGGTGGTAAGAGCAGCAGAGGATCTCTTCTCTTGAAAGCCTTAGTGATAACCCTGCTCGACTGCAGAGCAGGCTCAGAAGTCTCTGCTTTTTCTGAAGCCTCGGGCTTTGTTGGATCAAGTGCATTTGTAACCAGCAAGTAGCTGATCCACCATTTCCACCAAAGAACATGAGCGTGCTGGTGCAGCTGCTCTCATGGGGTTAATGGGTTTTTTTTTTGTGGAAGGAATCCAGGCTGATGGGACAAAAGCCAGGGTGCCTGGGAAAAAAATCACAGTGTGAACTGGCATCAGGTTGGGATGAAATGCTCCTCAGCAGCCTTAGAAAAAAAAGCAGTACTGGGGATGGCTTGGCTGTTGTACCCCTAAAGAAGACAATTTGGTTGGTTTAAAGTTTCTTTATATATCCTGACCCCTGTGATCTGGGGCTGAAAACATGCATTTCTTTGCAGCCAGGGCTTCCAGGCTGTCTTCTGCAGGCAGGGGATGTGGTCTCTTCTTCTGCTTCTTCACCCTGCTTGCTGAAGGCTCACCAGCTTGCTGGGGACAAGGCAATGACATCTCCCAGCCAGAGCTTTGTGTCCTCTGGCCCACTGGGCACACTTGAACACCTGCCCAAGACCCCCTCCAGCCAAGAAACAATCACTGTGCAGAGACAGTGAGCCCTAACTGGTCAGCCCTAGCACAAAAAACACACACTGGCATTTGGCTGTGATTATCTTGGTCATCTCCTGAGTTTTTCCTTATCTTGCAGACATCAGTGCTGCAGTCAGCGCGTGGCCCGATGAGAGCAGCTTGCAGCTGCACTTACAGGGCAGCAGTATGTGACCACACTGCTGGGGGACTTTAAAAAATAACTCTCTTATCTTAGAAAAATATAGTGATACCTGTATGCTTCCTGGACTTTAATAGCTTTTTCTTCAAAGAACTTAAATAGAAACTCGTATTTTAAAAACCGCAGCATCCTTACAGCCGTGGGAGCTGCAGTCAAACTGCACACTGTGCAGGAGGGCCTACTCTGCAGCCAGGTATATTTAGCACCCTCAGGTTCTGTGTTTGGTGAAAATGCTGGCTTTTGACCATGCCCCACGTTGGTAATCTCTTTGTAGGACATGAGAGGGATCAACTCAACAGCGTTACCCTGCCCCTGTTCCTAAATCTGTCCACATTAGACCGTAACTATTCCTTAGGGAAATGTAAAACTCCAGAGAGCCTCTTGTTGCACATCCATCCTCTCAGCATGAGGCCCATGGCCAGGGCCAAACAGGCTGTCTGGGCAGCTGTGTACAGTGTGCTGGCTTGCTTCCCTTGCCAGCATGTTTGGCTCCAAGCAGAGCACTGGTGCTGGTCTCTGGCAGGGACAACAACCAGAGAGGTCCCAGCTCTCTGCATGTGTCTGACAACACATCTGGTACCATTTAACCCAACCCCAGCCCTGGGTGGGAGCTCCCAGTGTGTTCTTACACTGTCCCAGAAGCCAGCGCCTGGTGAGCAGAGGGAAGGGTGGCAGCTTGTTGAAGTGGTGTTGCACATGAGAAGATCCATGCAAAGGGGGATAAGTCCATCTGCAGGGCAAAAATAAACGTGTGGACTCTCAGGCATGGAGTGACACAGGCTGGAACAGCCCTCCCATCAGACTGCCAAATTGCCTCGTTTGTTTGGCTGCTCAGTGGAAAGCTTGTTCCCTGCTGGTGGTCCTGGCTGACCAAGAGCAGGCTGGTGCTTGTGTTTTCTTTGGAAAGGTAATTGAAAAAGCCTTTGTTTCAGTGTAACATCCCTTCAGTGCCTTCTGTCCCTGTTTTTAGCCCAGCCTGGGGCAGGAGGGAAGGGCACCATGTTCCCATTCCTGTCCTACTAATGCCACGCTCCTTGCAGGTTCTCTGGAGCCCCCAGGTGCTCCCAAATGGCGTCCGCTTCTTCCGGCTCAGCCCCGACGGTGAGGAAGGCTACCCTGGTGACCTGGAAGTCTGGGTCACCTACACCCTTAGTGGCAGGGAGCTGGCCATCAACTACCAGGCCCAGACCAGCAAGACAACCCCCATCAGCCTGACAAACCACGCATACTTCAACCTGGCAGGGCAGGTAAGTGTGGGGAGATGGACCCCGTGGGGACACTGTGCAGGGGAGGAAAGCCTGGGCACCCATGGGATGATCATTGGCACCAACATGCTGGTCTGGGGACACATCGTGGTTTTGGGGGCACAGCAATGAGGATTGTCTCTGTGCATGGGCTGCATGCAGGAGCAGGACTGAATCACATGGACCTCAGCTGAGGACATGTTGTTTCAGTGCTTCTTGAACAGAGACATCCAGTTGAGAATGTGGGCTCTCCTTTTGTGTGTAACTTGGGATTTTCTATCTTTCCTGGTCCCTTGGGAAGATTACAGAGGAGGTGCAGAGCTGGCATGCCCTAGTGGTGGCCTGGCATTTCTTAGCTGTATTCTGTTGGCATTTCTGAGAGGGTGATGCAGTTGAGATCAGGGCCTGGAGTGGCAGCACCAAAATACCAGTGGGCAGAAGAAATAAGGAAAGGGAGTGTGAGCTGGCTGGGATTGCAGAGTAGCAAGGTTGCAGCAGCAGGATGCAGAGGGCTCCCACACACCCACACAGGGTCCTGTCAGCCACATGGACAATGAGTTGCAACTGTGTTTTAGTCTCACACTGTTTATAACTGAGCTTGGAGGAAAAGGATCTGAGAAATAAAGTGTTTCTGGGCAGAGCAATAGGATAATACAGTGCAGTCACACTTGGATGTGAGACAAAGGCCCTTAAAAGTGTTAGTGAGAGACAACCCAGCCCCTCTGAGCAGGAGCTGTGCCCAGGCTGCTGCCCTGATAATGGCTGTGCCATTGTTGGTGTACCCTCTGCTGGTACTCCCAGAAGTCCAGTAATACCAACACCTGCAGCGTGCAACTCAGGCGTGTTCCAGAGGAACGGGAGACCTTTGGGCACGAAATTGCTGCTCAGATTAGATAGTGGCCTGAAGGCTCAGCTTTGAGCCTGCTCCCCTTCCAGCCCAGCAGGTTCCCTGCCAGCATTCCTGAGGCTGTGGAAGAGGAGGAGGAGCACACCCCAGCAGCGATGCAGATGAGACCAGAGGATGGGTTGCATTTCCCCTTACTTGCTTCCTTCCTCTTTTCCCTGCTGCTGTGTCCTCAGTACCCGGCATGTTTTGGCTAGTCAGTGTGCAGGGTGGTAGTGCTTGGTGAGGTACAAGTACAGATCGAAGGTCTCATCCCTGTGGGATTTACAGCTCCTAGGGCCTATGCAGGTTTTTGCCTGTGCCAGTACCTTCGTCCTGTACCTAAGGTCAAGGTGGAATGAGGGCCAGGAGGTGCTCCAGGCACTGCCAGGTCAGCTGGGGCATCACTGTGGACAGTCACTTCACAACTGTGCTTAGGGCTGCTTGAACAGTGCCTGCAACAGGAATCCCAGCATTTCCCATCCTCCTGCAGGGCTCCCGCGATGTCTATGACCACGAGATCTCCATTGAAGCAGATTCCTACCTGCCTGTGGACGACACCAAAATCCCTACTGGTGGGTGGTGCAGTACTTGTGGCACGAGGTGGAAGTGGTTTTTCTGAGCAAAGTTTGTGGGTTTGGGGGGAGCAGCACTGCCTGACAGGGGGGACCCCTGGTACAGTGGGGCCCTCACCTTTGGGCACAGTCCCACTGCACCTGAGCAGGGTGGGCAGAGCCAGGTGCTGGTAACTCGGTTCATCACCAGCCCCAGGGAGCAGGCAGGAGCAGCAGGAAATGGGACCAGAGGCATACGGGATATGAGGCTGCAATGTGGGTCCATCCAGGAGACAAACTCCCTGTGGCACCTGAAGGAGTGGATTCCCTGGTCCAGGTGGCTTCTGCTCAGCTTGGTGTGTCATGCTTGTGCCCAAGCAGGGAAAGAACTTAAAGCCATACCCAACCCAGTGCCCCGCTTCTCCCTGCTGCCACACCATGGAGCTGTTTCACATCTCAGTTGTGACCAGCTTGCTACCCCTGGCTTTTGCAGTTCCTTCTTGTGTGGGTAGTCTTAGTCCTGGGGTGAAGATAAGATTTGTGCAATTATTAAAGACAGACCCCCTGTGTGCAATGCCTGCTGTATTTTATGTAAGTGCTTGAACTGGAACGGCTTCATTTTTCTTTCAAGGTGTTTTTCTGCCCCCCCTGCAAAACCCCTCACCTTTGGGTTGAGGTGACTGTGTTTTGCACTGTGTTTGGTACGTCCTAGGGTTGTTCTTGCTGCTTCATCACAGGACACTGTATTTCCACAGCAGGTCTTAACAAGGACAAGAGAGAAAAGGCTGGGTTTGTACATTTACAGACTTTGTGTGTTTTCTTGCTCCTTGTCTGTGCTTTGTCCCTGCTAAGAAGAGCAGTGTCCCCAGGGGCTGCCAGCTGTGCTGGGGGACACGGTAGGGTTTGCTGGCATGTGGTGAGTGGCTGAGCCTGCTGTTCTCCTTGCTTAGGGGAGGTGGCCGCTGTGCAGGGCACTGGATTCAATCTCCGGCAGCCTGTGCAGCTGGGCAAGCACTTGCAGAAGTTCCACCTGGATGGCTTCGACCACAACTTCTGCCTGCATCAGGGGCAGGATCGACGCCTTGTAGCCAGGTAGGCTGGGACCTTGGCAGGAGACCCCAGCGCTGGAGCCATGGGGTGTCCATTCAGCCAGTCCCGTGTCATCCTCCACTGGCATCTCCACAGGGTTTTCCACCCGCCCACCGGCAGGACCATGGAGGTTCACACCACCCAGCCTGGCATCCAGTTTTACACTGGGAACAACCTGGATGGCTCCCTGAAGGGCAAAGGTGCTGCCACGTACCCCAAGCACTCAGCTTTCTGCCTGGAAACCCAGAACTGGCCCGATGCCGTAAACAAGGTGAGCTGTCCATTCCCCTCCCAGGGGCTACTTGGGTCCTGTGGCAGGGGACCGTACCCCCACCACCCTTCATGTCTCTGGGGTATTAAATGCAGAAACAGAATCTGCTTGTCAAGGGGACACTGCAGACACCAGAAGTGAGGCAGGCACAGGTCACAGTGGCTTTAGACAGGGGTCAGTCAGCGCAGCAGGGACTGCAGCCCAGCTTTCCAAAGGTGTGGGCTCTAGAGCAGATGACCCCACTGGGGCCTTGCCACATCCTCTTAAGTTTGAATCATTCCTCATGGCCTGAATTCAGCCAGCGGTAGGACTCACCCACTCAGCCCTCTGGCAAGTGGTGGGTGATTACACACTGCTGCTGGAAATGGCTGGGGGGAGCTGCAGGAATATGCCTTGGGAAGACCAAATGGATGCAGCCATGCTTTCTGGTCCCACGGAATGCGCTCACAGTCACTGATGTGCTGTTGCCTCTCCCTAGCCTCACTTCCCCAATGTACTGCTCCATCCGGGTGAGGAGTACAACCACACCACGTGGCTCGTGTTCAACACTGCTTGAGGAGAAGGGCTGCTGACTCCCACCACTGAGAGGGGTAAGTGCCTCCAGCAGCTGAGTCAGAAATCCTGCCAGGTGCCAAACAGAGCTTTCCAACTACCCTGGGTGATGCATCTGGTCTGGGAGCCTTTTTTCTCCTCTGTGGTTTTCACCTGTGGTTTCTGCTGGCTTTAACTCCTGTCACCATCTCTGCTGCTGTCTGGTCTGTGCAAAGCTGTCACACTCTGTCCAGCCTCTCACCCTGGGCATTGGGGTTTGTTTCACAGTAAAAATGCACTGAAAGCACCTTGTTTAGGGGCACAGCACGTCACAGCTCCAACTACACCAGGGGAATATCTGGTAATATTCATGTGGAGCATGTGGGAAGGCTGATGCAGTTGTGGTTGTTTGTTACAACATCTGCTATTTCCATCAAAGTGCTCTCTCTAAATGGTGTGCAGTGCTCATAGCTTTGTGGAGGACAGTGTGCTGGGATTATCCCAGCTGGCTGCCCTGGATCCTCTGATTAAAATCCTATGCTGTGGCTTGGTTGCTGAAGTGAAGTGGGCACACCCATTTAGTCCTGAATAAACAACTGCAGGAGAAAACCCATCATCCTAATGCTGTATGAAAATCCAATGAAAATCTCCAAACCCTGTACCAGAGAGCTGATGAAAACCTCCACATTTCTGAGGCTTCAGAAAAACTGGCACAAGCCAGGGGCTGACACCACCATCCTATTAGGGAGCTGATAGCCACTCCCCAGGGAAAGAGGTAGACAGTCCTTGTGCCTGGCACAGGGTGCCTGGCACTGCAGCCTGAGTCCCACCTTCTCCTGCCATGCTGCTGCTCCCAGGGCCTGCAGCACTTCACCATGCTTCCTCAGCTGCAGAGATGCAGGAATGTCCTTGCCCCCCGTGGAAGTGCCTGGCCATTGAGCTTGCAAATGTGGCAGACCTGTCACAGTCAGTTCTGCCACCCTGACACCAAAAGAAGTGCCCCGCTACTCTCCTGCCATGCACAGCAGTGGTCACATTGTCTGTGAGGGCTGGATCCCTTGGAGAACAAAGCCCACCAACAGGGAACACCGGGTTGCAAACCAGGGGAAGCCCATTTCCCCCATGAGGGTGGGGTTTGCCCACCACACTGGAGACCTCAGATACACCTCCCCTTGCCCCCCACACCCAGCCAGCCTGTGTGGGGCATGCACACCCTGCCCAGAGGCACAGGGTCACAGCAGCACCACTCACACAACACATCCCGGTGTCGGGGAATCTTTTCCAACTGCTCACAAACACTGTATGGAATTTGTGGTGAAATCCTCTCAGACTCAGGCGAGAGCTGCAGCTGCATAGTCTCCAAGGGTGATGACAAGCTGAGGGAGGTAGCACAGCCACCCTCAATTTTGGACTGCACAGCTGCACAGAATGCCAGCTTTGCCATTGCTCCCCCTTTGCACCTTACAAATGCTGGTTGTCCTTCAGAGTGGCTGTCCCCACCAGCACAGCCCTGCTCCTTGCTCAGGTTCTCACTGCTACCTCTGGGTTTAGAGGAACCCCAGCCCCCTAGAGAAACCCCAGGGTCTTCTGCTCAGTCTTCCAGTGTCT
This sequence comes from Dicrurus megarhynchus, assembly GCA_013399195.1. Lineage (NCBI taxonomy): Eukaryota > Metazoa > Chordata > Aves > Passeriformes > Dicruridae > Dicrurus > Dicrurus megarhynchus. The sequence goes on from VXAD01012330.1 coordinate 576,707, forward strand.
CTGGGTACTGAAAAACAGGTACCAGTAGAGCTGTCGTGTCAGTCTGCAGGTTTATTGTGGAGCAGGTTTGCCTTGAGGGTACAGAAAAGAAAAGGTGATGAAATTCCAGAGCAGTGGCGTACATGTGCCTCTCACCAGGTACACAATGCACAACCAGTAAAATATTCCAAACACGTATCACAGGCTTCAGGCATTTGGGCTAAATCACTGCAGGGTAACATCTGTGTCAGCCCTGCTCTCCCACTGTGGCAGCGGTGGGATTCGGTGAGTGTGGCCAGAATCCACCTGGAACACCAGTGGCCATGGTGAGCCCCAGTGAGGATCCAAGAACAGCAAGCACCACAGCAGTGAGGACCAGGCAGAAAGGCCAGAGGATGCTGCAGCAGAACAGCACCTTCAGGATCTGGACTGTTGACTCATCCACTGGAAAAGCTCCATTGTTGACAGGAACCCTGTTTCTTGAAAACCATGGGTTACCCCACGTGTAACCAAAGTTCATCTTGTAACTTTAAGCTGTTCTGCTGTGGTTTACACCATGCAAGCAAACTGCCACGGTAGATTTAATTTGCAGCCCAAACAGGCCTGGGTTTCCATTTCAGTGCTTATTTACTGCTGAAATTGGCCTTTATTTCTGCTAGATAGCCAATCCCAGCAAAAAGAAAATACGCTTTTCTCCTCTCTGCCTACCAGTTTGCTTGTTCACAGTCCAACACTGTTGCCAGTCCCTTGCTGTGATCTGTGTCGAAGTGCCTTATCATGCAATTCTTTCATACAAAACGAGGACAAACAGAGTCTGACACACCTATACACAAACAATGAATCCTGCAAGCTGTATATTTGCTGTAAGAAATTGGCATCATTCAACAAAGCCATCTCCAGGATACGGGCTGCTTTACAACCATACCAGTTTCTGTGAAACAGGTCAGAACTCCTGAGGTCAGCTGAGAATCTTTAAGGATATCCCTCAAATAAGGAAAACCCACCTTGAGATATTTTAAATAAAAGTTTTCTTTATATCAACAGCCTAAGGAACTAAAAAATGCAACAACTGAAAGCAGCAATTGTCAAGTTATGAATGATTTCTATTACCTTTAGAAGTTTCTGCAGATGTTATTTGCTTAAAAGATGTGTTTTGGAGGAAAGTTTATCCTTAGATTTTTGGGGCATCTGGTATCAACAGTCAAACACCAGAGAATGAGCTTTGCAGAATAAGCAGACCAGGCAGAAAAATGAATGCCCACTAAATATTAAGGATCAAAAAGGGCATATGCAAATTTTTATCCATCTGCAGGCAGAGATGGATTTTAAATTCCATTTCAAGGAAAGCAGGAACTGATTCTTTCACCAAAGACTATTCAACAGTAAATGTGAAAAGTGACTACCTTGAGAAGACACCAGTTGGGATTAGTGATTCCCATTTTAGACATTTTTCATCCACGTTACATGGCATACAGCTAAAATTACCCAAACATTAACAGAAGCAGCAGGGTTACTACAGAGAAGTTTTAGTTAAAAATACACATTTTATTTCAATGTGCCAATAAAAAAGTCCCACATTTTCATATCACAGGAAGTTAATTCATACAATAAAAAGAGACCTGTGCTAGTCTATTGGTGTGACTAACTCAGAAGACCCAGATCATGCCAAATTTTAGTTGATATACTCTTCTATCTACATTCTTACATTTACAAAGACACCACAAAATCCCTTATAATAATGTAAGCAAAATAACTTTCTTCCTAAAAGATTAACTTCATAACTTTAATCCATTCTTTCAGGACTTGCACTTCGTTGAGGGCTTCCTGATGGTGAACGGCTGAAAGGGAAAGAATCCACAGTTAACATTTCAGTAGTTGTTTGGGAATCACAAATACAGGAAAAAGCAATGGGAGTATACCCAGACTCTGGCTCCCTTTAAGCACTGTTTTTTAATAAAATAACCAATCACTGCTGACAAAAATTAACAGGTTGATGATCTGGAGATAATACTTTTTTTCTTTACTGTTATTTTTAAAATGAGATCACTGTAAGGCCATCTAAAGGGTATTACTTATAGTGACCTCCAAAGGGGCAAGATACTTCTTCACTGTTCTTATACAGAGCTTGTCAAAACCTATCATGGTGATCACTCAGCATTTATGAGCATTTATTCATGCCCTTGTGATTGATTGATACTAAAGTTGTAAAAATGAACTATTAATTCTAATTAGGGAAAAAATGTTGCTGATTCTGTCACTACACATATTCTACACATTACTCTTTGTGCATACACACAGAGAAAAAACTATTTGCTGACTTACTGGGAAAGAAAAAAGTCATTTAACAGCAGTGAACGTAACGGGCTTGGTTTTCCATTCCTGACTGCTGTGCCAGGTTACTCCACTCTACCTTTCCCAATGTCAATGTAGCTTCTTCATGAGACTGAAAGCTGATTTCCTACATTTATTCTAGCTTTAAGCTCATCAGCCTCTGTGCAATAAAACTGTCAAGTGAACCAAAAGGAAGAGGGGAGCAGACAAAGACAAGACACTGCTACATAACCCTAAGGCTTTATTGCCACATATACATATTACCATATAGAAAGCCACAACCATTTAACATTATTGCTGTTAAAAGAGATCCCAGCAAAATACCTTTCCAGTATTTTCCTACAAGCAGCAGTCAAACTCCTCAGCAGAGATCAGTGCAGATACTAAAATGCCAGCTCTACGGAGTCTATGCTATTAGTAGGGAGACCAACGTACCTTCTCTTTGGAGATGGTGACCGGGACTTTGACCGGCTGTCAAAACAGAACATCATCAATGCAGCTTAAATGTCAAATGCAACTTTCATATTAAAAACACAAAAAGCTTATCAGAAAGGAAAGGAATTGAGCCAGAAGGTCTTTCCAATGGTAGAGTTTACGGATCAGTTTTTACTCTGACAGGGATTCTCCATTCATTTACTGTGGAGATGCATTTTAAGCTACCTTCTTCAGCAGACAAACAGAAAAACAAGGGGTGGTACTGAGGTGAGGCTTTGAGAAAAGCAACATCACCAAACTGCTGCTGTTTTATGAAAAGCATTGACAAAGCTCAAGCTCTTTATCTGATGGATAGAAAAATTTAACAGAACTGAGCATAAAGGCACAAAAAATTAGTACTGCGTTGGAACCTACAAGGAGTTAATGAAAACAAAGAGACAGGTAAGGAACACATTCCAAAGAGCTGCAGAGGAAATGTTATAATTTCTGTCATACCACAAAGAGATTAGCTGGGGACCCATGTTTGGGGCATACTTTTCAAAAGGACCAGGCTCTGTTAATCATGCAAACCTAAATTTGAGATACTACTGCAGGCTCTATCTGTGCGTGCTCACCTCTTAGCCGGCGAGCCAGACTTGGATCTGCCATGAGACCTAGACCTGCAACAAGAATAAACACAGCTGAGCAGGGAAATGGAGAGCATGCAGGTTCCCACATTTGGGACAGCAGGATTCACACTCAGTGCATGAGAGCCATCATGCTGAATACACAGAATCCTGCAAGTTTCCAGGGCTCTGCCTGTTAAGTTTTAGAAGAAATCTTTTACATGGATGCTGCACATGTTGCTCTGTACTTTGGTCCCTGGCTAATGACCACTGTTTGCCGATGTGGGTGGCAGGAACACAAGAACAACCCAAATCCTGACCAGTATTTTCACAGAGCTAATAAAAAGCCATGCTCTAAACTTGCACATTTTATTAGGCTTGAGCAACATCTGCCACTGCAGTTGTAGACAGCTCATTCCTACAAATATCTTCTCTGTCAAGTTCATCTTACATATCCACTTCCTTCAAGTTTTTTTTTGTTTGAACTTAATCCTTATGAAAAACATCTTTGAGATTGCTGCACCGTAAGAACAGTAATACTGCCTGAAAGCCTCACTGAATTTTTTAGGTCCCCAAAGGAAGTGTTCTCCATTCCACATCCAAGGCTTTCCACAACAACTTCCAGATGTGTGTTGTGCCACTGTCAAACCAGCAAATGTCATGTAGTACTCATTTAGTCTGTCTTCCTTGTGAACCCAGAGCCTGTCTCTAATTGCAATGCATTCCCTGGACTCTTCTGTAAAGAAATAATCTTTCAATTGCTTAAGCACAATTATTTTGCCACTTCTGTCTAGTTGTATATCTGTAACTTCCTATGCCTCAGTCACTTTAATCCCTACTTACAATGGAAAAGTGTCACTCAATAGTCTAGAAATGTCACTACAAGTATCCTTTACCCTGCAGAAAAACAGCCAGGTACCAAAAAGAGAAAACAATGGTGGTAAAATCAAGATGTTTTTCTCTTTGAGAGTCTGTTTCCTGCTCATCACTGACAGTGAACAGTGATAAGCCATGATTAAGTCGTGTTGGAACAACCAGTACTAAGATTCAACATGGTTTAGCCACAGGTGTACCCAGTCAGTGAAAGCCACTGCTGTACTGCCTTGGGGAACCTCCTTCTCTCTTTACCAGCTTCTGGACTATTTGTCAGAGTTTCTGCTCTTAATTAAGCCATCTGGTCTTTATCTCTCCTTTCCCTTAAAACTCACATCGTTTGTTGTTCCATCCTCAGAAAGTGCCACCCTCAGCTGTGGGCTTTTCCACTTGCTCCCTTTAGCTACAGCTATGCTCTATTTTCTGTGTTTCTCCATGGTTGACTGTTAGCTGTTTCAAAGAGCAGCCATTCAAACAGCACAGCAGGCACAGGGATAGGCTAGGCCATAAGCAATTCCATATCCAGAGCAGAATTTCCATTTACTGGTGTTCTTGTTGAGGACATCCCGTCAGCTCTGCTGCCAGGACAAGGCTCCATGAAGCACAGGCTGCACTTACTATCAAATAGTTTATGAGAACAAATGGCATCCTGTCTTCCCTTAAAATCTGATTGCTACTCTTGTGACACGTTTATTGGTACAAAATAATTCTGACAGGTGTTTATCTCAAATTCAAATCAGCTCCTGCAGATTGACACTGATATTCAACAGAGCTGGAATTGCAGCTGTAACACTCAGGGCACCTTGCCTGGCTGCAGACAATAAAGCATTAACACACTACTGGAAGGGCACCCTGCTTCCTCTGAAAAATATGGGAAGAATCCACTATCTTGTGTGTGCTACACAAAGAAAGAGAAACTTTTGAGATTAATTCTACATTTGTCAGCTGTAATGCAACCTGATCAAACCAGTATTTGTGATGGCTATGGGGACCTGGATGTTAGTGGTGTGCAAAAGAATAAAGAGGAAGAACAAGCTTCTGCACTGCTTTTTGAAACTATAGACCCCTAAGTTACTGGAGGGAAAACACACCTTTTTCTGGGAAAAAACGCTAACAGTTGTTAGAGAGTTTAAACAGACTTTTAAGCAACTTTTACCTGCTATCTAGAGTCACATACCTGCTTCGGGGCCATGTAACAGATCTGGATCTAGATCTGGATCTTGATCTAGACCTGAAATTAAGAAACAAAAGGAAGTCAACTCATGCAGAAGTGATGACAATTACAGCACTATATAAATTAATGTCTGCATGTTGAACTTAAAACCTACATGATCATTAGACATTTCAGACAAAAAAATTAATCATGGCAGATGCCACTACCTAAAAGTAAGGTCTCAAAACTCATTAGCATGCCTGTGAATTTAACTGGGATTTTCAGAAGCTTTTTAAAAGATGCTGACTTCTAGAGGTCAGCACTTTTTGAAGTCTGCTATCCAATACCTTTTGAAATCTCCTAATTAATCCAAGAATACACCAACAAAAATGAAGCACACAGCCCTTTAAAAATTAGTACTAATTACCTCGATCTCTTCAAGGAACCCGACCGGGACCGGCGAGGAGACACGGACCTAGACCTACGAGGAGACACGGACCTGGACCTGCGGTAGGAAGCTGACCTGGACCTGCAAAGAAAGCAATTCAAGAGTTGTTCAAGTGTAGCTTTTTCTGAGCACAAGAAGGCAACAGGAAGAGAAGACAAACTCATACGCACCTCCTACCACGGCTGCGACTGCGTGACCGGGAATACCTTCTTCCTCGGGACCTCGAGCGGGATCTAGACCGGGACCTGGGTTTAGGTTAGAGAAAACAGGTATCAGCAGACAGCTGCAGCAACCAGTGCATGTGAGGCCCTGCTGAAGTCAAAACTTCTTTAAGACAACTAAAGAACTAGCATCTGTCAGTTGGAAAAATGTCTGGGCCTACTTGTCTTGAGCATTTTTACTACCTAGAAAAATGTTAAAAGCTGAATTACATTGCAGAATTACATTAGAATAGAAAACACTGTAATGCGTATTTAAAATAAACCTTGCAAGTTTGCAGGTCGACCCTCTTTGGCCCAAGGTCTAGCAGATCTAGACGATCTAGAAGTATCTATAGGCGAGCGCTGCATCTAGGTAGGTGTTCTCTTCAATCTAACGACGATCAAACTGACAGCCCAATGAGCCAGGGTGAGGCTTGATTGACGCAAGAAGATTTTTCTAGGTGGGAATGTGGTCAATCTGGTGTTCCTCTTTCTAAACCGGAGGGGGGCCCCAATTGAAAGCCAAATTTACTGTTACGGCGGTCACCGTCTCAAATTTTCTGCCCTTAAAGAATAAGGTGAAGCTACGTGTAGATGGCTCGAGGGGATCTGGCCTCTTATGCTGATCACCTCAAGGTCTAGGAGGATCTTAAGTGTCGGATTTGCAAGGCGCCTCAGCATGAAATCTTAAGGCTCGTGACATTCTGAATCAAGGCGACTGACTCAAACGAAGAAACCTGAAAGGTTTTGACCAGGTTGATTATTAAGATATTAACATTCGATAGAAATAGCAACAAATTGTAATATATACCTATACATTTATTCTAGCGTTAAAGTTTAAAGAAAACTGGTGTAAAATTCTGTTCTTTGCTAACAAGAACTACACAAAAGCGAGCTGGCGAAGCAACGCGGCCGCCCCGGCCCCGCACGTACCTGCTCCTCCTTCGCCGGCTATAGCGGTGACAGTCATAGGCATAGTGGCCTTTCTCACCACACTCGTAGCATCTGTCGTTGGGGTCGAAAGGGCGCCGGGCAGGGGGCCGGTCGTAGCGGGAGCGGCGCGGCATCCCTGTGGATACTTCCACTCTGACCCTGGAGCCGCAGATCACCCTGCAGCGAGTCCATGAAAGCTCCGTGTTAAACCTTACAGTCTATGACAGAACTACAAAAGCACAAGACCGAGAGAGAAAACCCCGGTTCTCTCAGTAGCCTCGGTAAACACGCGAAATGGACACGTACTTCCCGTCAAGTCCACGGACAGCATCTTCAGCATCCCGGGGGTCTTCGAACTCCACGAAGGCGAACCCCGGCGGGTTCCTGGCGATCCATACGGTTCTCAGCGGTCCGTAGTAGCTGAAGGCTCTCTCCAGCTCGCCTTTGCCGGCGCCCGTACCCAGATTTCCCACGTACACCTTGGTCTCTGCGGGAGCGGACGGGGTGNCTTGGTCTCGGCGGGAGCGGACGGGGTGTCAGCGCGGGACCGGGAGCGGGCTCGGCCCCAGCCCCCGCCCCGCCCTCCCCCGGTCGTCGCCATCTTGTCCGCGCGGCCCCTTCCCGCCTTCACCGCGAGCGCCGCGCGCCGGGCCGCGCCCCCTCCCCCACGGCCGCTGACGCAAAATGGCGGCGGCGACAACGGCGGAGGCGGCCGCATCGCCTTCCCGCCTTCCCCACCGGTGCCCGCCGGCCGCCCACCTCCTCG
>VXAD01012330.1:590298-695299 GCA_013399195.1 Dicrurus megarhynchus
CACCCCGTCCGCTCCCGCAGAGACCAAGGTGTACGTGGGAAATCTGGGTACGGGCGCCGGCAAAGGCGAGCTGGAGAGAGCCTTCAGCTACTACGGACCGCTGAGAACCGTATGGATCGCCAGGAACCCGCCGGGGTTCGCCTTCGTGGAGTTCGAAGACCCCCGGGATGCTGAAGATGCTGTGCTTGGCCTCGATGGGAAGTACGTGCATGCCTGGAGCTTCTTTGAGGGCCGCAGTTCCCGATCTCTCTATCCCACACCAGTCATGGATTTCTCATGTTCGTTGCTTGAGCGCATCGGAGAAAAATATTCCTTTGGCTAATATCTACTGTTTCTCGCAGGATCATATGCGGCTCCAGGGTCAGAGTGGAAGTATCCACAGGGATGCCGCGCCGCTCCCGCTACGACCGGCCCCCTGCCCGGCGCCCTTTCGACCCCAACGACAGATGCTACGAGTGTGGTGAGAAAGGCCACTATGCCTATGACTGTCACCGCTATAGCCGGCGAAGGAGGAGCAGGTACGTGCGGGGCCGGGGCGGCCGCGTTGCTTCGCCAGCTCGCTTTTGTGTAGTTCTTGTTAGCAAAGAACAGAATTTTACACCAGTTTTAACTCTTAATGTCGTAAGTCAACAGGTGTATATCACGATTTTTTTTTTTGCTGATACATATAAAATGTTAATATCTTAATAATCAACCTGGTCAAAACCTTTCAGGTTTCTTCGTTTGAGTCAGTCGCCTTGATTCAGAATGTCACGAGCCTTAAGATTTCATGCTGAGGCGCCTTGCAAATCCGACACTTAAGATCCTCCTAGACCTTGAGGTGATCAGCATAAGAGGCCAGATCCCCTCGAGCCATCTACACGTAGCTTCACCTTATTCTTTAAGGGCAGAAAATTTGAGACGGTGACCGCCGTAACAGTAAATTTGGCTTTCAATTGGGGCCCCCCTCCGGTTTAGAAAGAGGAACACCAGATTGACCACATTCCCACCTAGAAAAATCTTCTTGCGTCAATCAAGCCTCACCCTGGCTCATTGGGCTGTCAGTTTGATCGTCGTTAGATTGAAGAGAACACCTACCTAGATGCAGCGCTCGCCTATAGATACTTCTAGATCGTCTAGATCTGCTAGACCTTGGGCCAAAGAGGGTCGACCTGCAAACTTGCAAGGTTTATTTTAAATACGCATTACAGTGTTTTCTATTCTAATGTAATTCTGCAATGTAATTCAGCTTTTAACATTTTTCTAGGTAGTAAAAATGCTCAAGACAAGTAGGCCCAGACATTTTTCCAACTGACAGATGATAGTGGTGTGTTTTTGTTGTTTTGATTTGGTTTTTGGTTTTTCTTTTTTTTATTAAATTCTCTTTTTAGTTGTCTTAAAGAAGTTTTGACTTCAGCAGGGCCTCACATGCACTGGTTGCTGCAGCTGTCTGCTGATACCTGTTTTCTCTAACCTAAACCCAGGTCCCGGTCTAGATCCCGCTCGAGGTCCCGAGGAAGAAGGTATTCCCGGTCACGCAGTCGCAGTCGTGGTAGGAGGTAGGGCTCTGCCTTCTGTGTTTTCATTCTTACTCCTCCCTCTGGGGGCCCCTCCTTCATTTTCTGTAGTTACTGTGGAAACTGCTTTGCAGTGATTGGGTTGGTTTTCACTTTGTATTGTAGATCCAGGTCAGCTTCCTACCGCAGGTCCAGGTCGATCTCTCCTCGTAGATACAGATCATTCTCACCCCGCAGGTCCCGCTCTGGTTCTCTAAGAAGGTCAAGGTATGTAGTTGCTGTTAAACCCATAGCATTGCTGAAGGGCACTTAACTTGGAGCTGAAATATCAAGTATGGATCTGTAGCAGCTGTAATGTAAACAGTAAGTTTGTTTTGGAGTGCATATGCCTGTAGGAACCTTCGTGGTGTTACATGCCTAAGAGCTACTCTGAATACTTTGTTAAAAATTAGAGCATATAGTTTTGGAACTGCTGTTTCCTAGATCTTATTTTTTCTTTCTAACACTGTACCAAAGTTACAGCCTTGCTCTATAGGTAAGGTTTCCAAATTCAGCTTCAAGTGTACAGGGTTTAATTGCTTAATCAAGTAAGACAGTAGGATTCATTTTACATGGATGGCAGTACTGACCAAAGGTGCTCCAGCCTTCTAATAATAAAAGTTACTTTTGCAAAACCCACTGTCCAATAAAATTCTCAGTCTTCTGAGACATTTACAATAAGTGATCTCTATCTCACCGTATGAAGAATGTGACAGTAGAGCTTTCACTGCTTTTTCCCAGATCTAGGTCCAGATCACGCTCCAGGTCCCGGTCTGTTGTATGGCCTCGAAGCAGGTGAGACACTTGTTTTAATTCAAACCAGTAATAGTTTTGGTGTGCTGTTTGGTTGTGGTGGTGTGTTGTTTTTTTGGTTTTTTTTTTTTTTGTGTCTCCTTCCCTGGGGGAATTTGTCTGGAAGGAGTTAGAAGACTGTCCATCAGAGCAATATTGGCACTTAATAATTATGCCTTTTCACAGACAAAAGTAGTGATGTACAATTAAAGGTCTGTGGAGAGAATTTTTTAAAACAAGTTAATTCTTAGGTGTGTAGTAAATTGAGGATGGTCTTGAGCTGCCTTACTGTTACTTAGCTGTGCTACTGGGTACCAGTTCTGGGTGGTTGTGAGCAACCTCCTTCTTTGTAACTGTGATCCAGCAAAAAGTTACTTGTTACAGGGGGAGAAGTGGGACAGACGGTGGCTCAGGATAGTGACCAGGAAGGTTTCAAAGCAGTGGCACGTAACATTTTGTTTAATGTGTGCCGACAGTGTCCACGTAGTATTTCCATGAGTTACTAGGCCAGGCAAAGGTGAATATTGATTACCCTCCAGAAAGAGTTCTGAGCAGAAATAGAGTAAAAGTAACTCACTTTTTTGATGTTGAGTGATAGCCTGAATTCTGACATTCGAAGAGGACAAATATTTTTTAAGTAACAGCAAATATTTGAGTTGATAAAGTAACATTAATAAATGTGGGAGGAAAGCCTCACTGTTTAAGTAGACTGTAATTCCTGAGATAAACTGGGAATCGTTTACTCATTAATAGCCAGATATTGGTACAAAATCTATATTATGCTTGAATAAAATCAGCACTGGGAACTTGAGCTGAAGAAGGCACCAGCTCTTCAGCACACATGCTTACCTGTGGCTGATTCCAGGCTCTTAATGTGCTGTTAAAATATTTTCTAAGATGACACTTGAAACTATTCTTCCCTTTATAGAAGGGATACTTGCAGGTAGGAAGAAACTGTGGGAGTGTGGTCTGCTGTCTTGTGGAACTGGCAGCTGGAGCTTTGCTGGGGAGCTTCCTGTGCTTGCACTTGTGTCTTCTGACGAGTGGGGTCTCTGCCACAAGAGCTAAAGGTTTCCCTTGAAATGTCCCAGGGAAGGCCTGCAGCACCAGAGCCTTCCCTCTGTGGTTGGTGCTGCTGCGTGGGGTGAATTTGCTGTTGCTGGTGTAGCTAACTCTCGATGTGTTTGCATGCCCACTGGCTGCTTTGCTGAGCTTTATTTTTCTCCTGTTGTAGGTCTGAGTCTCATGGTAGATCTAAATCTGGCTTACCTGCTAAAAGGTGAGCGTTCAAATACAAGTACCACTCAGTTGGTTTTTGTTCTGGTTGGTGGGTTTTTTTGTGGGATTCTATGGTTTTTTTCCTCATGATTCAAGGTCTTTGTTTGGACCACTATTTCAGTTGCATGTGGAAGAAAGTTTTCTGTTGCAGGGTTGGTTTTTTTATTTTTCACAGCTAATTTCAAAAACATTTTTCATACATTATTTTATGGGGTTTTTTTAACAGCTGATTTTTTGTGTGGGACAGTAGGCAATTCTTCCAGGATTTTGCATACAGATGTTTTTCACTTGTTATCACAAAAAAATATTTTTGACAGGATTTGGGTCATATTTTCTCCTACCTTTCTTCTCAGATGTCTGTAGTTCTCCTTCTCTCTAACTCTGCTCCATTCACTGCTCCTGCTTTGCAGGGTTACTGTGATTTACAGCAGCTTTGAAGCTGTGTGTTGTTCTTTTCCTGAGGGCTCCAGCTTCCAGCATTTTTCCTTCTCACCTGCAGCTTCTTGCTTAAAGTAACTGGGCCCACTTGCTACCAGCAGTGTCAATGCATTTAACAACATCAAACTGTTCTGGTTTTAAATGGTCAGAAGTGGTTTCTGAGAGTAGCCAAGTGTACTGACCCCACTGATTGGTTGGTTTGTTTGTTTTTAAACAGCCGCTCAAAGTCCAGATCACCATCTCCAAAGAGAAGGTAGGAATGTCTTAAAACTGGAGTCTGTCCTATGGTTAAACAGCACTAGAGCTGGAGCAGTTCTTTGAGAAGTTAACTTGGGCAAGGCTTAAAAGCTCAGGTTTTTTACTTGCCTCAGTCTGTGAACTATGAGAAGATGAATTGTTTATGGGCATTTCCTGCTGCTGGTAGTCAGAATGTGATGATAATAACTCCTAAGGAAATTACTTTAATGAAATGTTCTGAGGAATTCAGAATTTAGGGAACAAGTGAGTAATATAAGGTGTGGAGCAAGGCATGAAAGCGTTGTAGGATTAAATTCCTGCTGGTGACTCCTGCAGGCTCAGGAGTTGCACAGCTGCCAAGCTGTGCTATGCTCCATGAAGTAAGATTTCCTATGTTACCAGAGAAGTATGTGCTGGAATTGAGATTTCTCAGCAGGCTGGTATCTCAGCTCTCTTAAGTAGTCTTCAGCTTTCAAGCTTAAAGCAGTTTTTAAGTTAAAGTGTTCATTATTTAAGAACTGTAAATTAAAATGGGGGTGGAACTCCAGAGGAAGCCTGGGAGAGCATATAGTTTGTTGGTTTTGCTGTAGGAGTTGTTCTTAATGGTTTGTTGTTTTTTTTTTTTCCCTTTCAGTCACTCACCATCAGGAAGCCCTTGAAGGAATGAAAGTTCTAAAAGAATGGGTTCAAATTTAAGAAGTTTAGTAAAAAAGTTATTTTGTTTACATTATAAGGGATTTTGTGATGCAAGGGCTTAGTCCTAGAAGGCTGTTTCTATTGACTAGCAATTGGCATGAGTTTCTATCTTCTAAAAGTCGTATTAGCAGACTAATACAAAACTATTCTGTTGTGTTCGTGTTCTGTGATCTGAAAATGTTGGGCTTTTTTTTTTTTTTATTATTGGTGCATTAAAATAAACTGCATTTCTAACTAAGAAATAAATTGTGATAACCCTGCTGTTCATATTTGGGATGGGGAAGCAGGCTGTGTGCCCCTGGGGTGAAATGAGCAGGCAGGCTGGGACAGGCATGTGTGTGCCTTCTTCCATTCCTACAGAGCACCAGTTAGAGGGAAGAGTTACCAGTGCCAGGTGTCATTCCTGCTGTTCAAGCTGGAATGTTGTGGTGATCCATACCTTGTGCACCCCCTCAAAGCTTGGGGAGGCAGAAAACCCCTCTGGGGGTGCTCATCCACCCGGTGATTTGACTTACAGAAATGCCTACAAAACAAACAGATTGGAGAAAACAGTGTGTGAATGCTGCTGGCCTGTCGTGACCATTGAAGGAGCAGGGAACTTCTCACCTGAGGGTATTTGAAGTACTTCTGGAATGTAAGCTATTGAAGTAAATATTTTAGGAAATCTTGTTTTAGATCTTGGTTGTCCAAGTACTACTACTTTGTGATACTCAGGTCGGGTCACAGTTCTGGTACAAAAGATAATATATATTTGCATGCTATTTTTAGGAAATCTGAGAGGTTTTGTGGAGATGACAGGTCCTAAGCATAACCTGCAGGTCATGTCCAGGTGGCAGGATCTGTGGGGAAGTGAGAGCTCAAGTTCCTCCTGTCTGACCCTGGCTGCCTGGTTCCATCCTGGCAGTGAAGTGTGCCCAAGGAAGGGCCTTGCCGCTATCCTGATCTATGGCTGCTTTGGGAAACCAGACTGTCCCCATCTCCCATGGATAGGTTACTGACAGATTTAATAAAATAGTGCAGGATATTTGCCAATTTGATTTATCTTTGCAGCTGATAATGTCTGTTATCAGAGTAAGCAAGGAAAGCAGAGTGCTAGGTACTTTTGAGTTGAAAGCCTTCAGCCTTGTGTAGTTGTGCTGGCTTTGGCTGGGACTCAGTTCCATCATAGCCAAGAGAAGGCTGGGTACTGGAAATTTGGTCATTGGGGCTCACAGAGTCAAGGCTTTCCTGCTGCTCACCCGACCCCCTGAGAGGAGCTGGGGGGGAGCACAGCTGGGAAAGCTGCTCCCAAGGGAGCAAAGGCCATTATGTCAGCATCTACAGCTGGGGGAAGGGTGGGGAATGGACAGTGAGGGCTTGTTGTCCCAAGTCAGTGTTAGGAAGGGTAGCACCCTGCTTTCCTGGCGTGGCTGAACACCTGCCTGCCCACAGGAAGTGGGGAATGAATTCCTCACTTTGCTGTGCCTGTGTGGGTGGCTTTTGCTTTTGTTTTCTTAAACTGGCTGTGACTTTTCTCAACATCTCCTCCTTCCCCCTCCCAGTGCCAGGTCATGGAGGTGGGATGGAGGAGGGAGTGGCCTTGTCGTGCTTAGGAGCCAGCTGGGGCTAATCCATTCCAGCAGAGCTGCAGTGGCCTTTCTCTGCCTGGGGATGTTGGTCTTGGTATTCCTGTCATCTTCCTCACAGGATGGGGTGCTGGTGTGAAACTACAACCATTCATGTGCATTTTTTTAAAAAACAAAGTGTTCCCCAGACACTGTCTCTCCCTCCACTTGTCATTCCTCAGGCTGAAGGTTGTGCATCAGACTGGTGGTGGAGGCAGTGTTCACTCTGGTTTTACTATGAAAGGTGGCAGCCCCATCCTGTCACTTAAGGCACTTGATGTTTTAGCAGCTTGGCTGCAGCACTGCAATTAAGCAAGGCCAAAGGGAGGAAATAATAGTTCATTATTATTACAGCATTTTACCACACACTAGAGCAGCCCAGTCCCCAGAGCAGGAGTTTGGCTAAAAGCTTCCAAAAGTGGGACTTGGTTCCAGCTGTGCAGAGTGGCAGCAGGACTACCCCATACCAGAACAGGTTAACAATTCGCAACGGCACCTGCCCAGGACTTCATTTTAATGCTCTGCAGCAGTCCCATCTTAGCTGGTTTACTTCTTCCTGGTGCAGGAAGGGCTGGAACAGCCTCTTTCCAGGAAAATGTCCACACTGTCCTGGAGTTCTACCCTGTCACCAGTGCAACCTGCACTGATCCAGCTGCACACTCTGACTGATCCAGTACAGTCTCCTCACCACAGGACCGTGTCTGAATTTCAGAAGCTCTTGACATGAATCAAAAGGTATAAGGGCTTTAGGTTGAACTGTAAACAGAGGATCCCTGGTCAGCCAAAACTGCCTGCCTCAGTACAGTCTTGGTCAAAATGTGAATTTAAACCAATTTGGGAGCAGCTCCCTATGTCACATGCTGCCTCCAGACATGACTGTTACAAGAAACAGCTAGCTAGCAGGTGTGTGTGTGACCAGAAAACATGACTGCCAGGGTACAGTCCCATGAAAAAACACTCTTACTTGGAGGTGTCTAAGCCTTCTGGAAGATTTGCCATTTTCCCATTTCCCAGACTCTACTGTAAACCACCTTAATTTCAACAAGCGAGCAAACAAAAAAACCCCCAGAAGTGTCAACTGTACAGGTGCCAGCTTGTTCTTTCAGAGGTCAATGCCACGTTTTGGACCAATAAATACATCGAGACACTGATGTTACTTGGTCTGTTCTCAGGCACTGGCGATGGGTGATTCTCTACAGAAAGCTGTTCTGATGTCACTGCGTGGTCACAAGCTTGACAATCATCCCGATGATCCGAGAGCCACGGGGGCACATGCACAAATCCATGCTGGGATTCTTGATTTTATCCTGCAGCAGCTGGTCCAGCTCACAGCGCAGCTCTTTCACCAGCTCAGCCACCTAACACACGAGGTAAAACACAGAGGGGAGGGTAAGGCTCATCTCCAGCACAGCTCTGCAGCTCTCCCAGGCCAGTCCCTCCTTTTCCTCACCTGGTGAGAGGCAGCCACAAACCGTATCCAGCCGTCATCCAGGGAGATGACAAAGTCCCCCTTGAGCAGCTGCATGTGCACCTGGCCGCCCCCGAGCAGCACCAGCGGGTACACGGACACCATGCTGCAGTCCCGGATGAACACGCGGCTCGTCTTGATCTTCTCGTGGTACACCAGGTACGGGCTCTCAAAGTGCCTGGTCTGGGACAGGGACACAACAGCCTCGTCAGAGAGACGCAGCTCTTCCTGTCTCTGCCCCACGGGCCTCCTCTGCCTCTTCTACAGCTGCAAAGAGCAGCAAATGTGCCTAAAGTGCACCTGCATCACTAACAGACCCTCTTCTGACTCGTAAGAGCTGCCAACAACTTTGCCAGTTATCCCTTGCTCCTTCCTGCTTTGCATGTGAGAAATCAGCTAATTCTCCAGTGCTGGCTCAAACAAGGAAACAAACCAGGGTACGTCCCTGAAGTGTCTGTCAACACATCATGAATACTGAGGAGAAACCAGGGGAGCATTGCAACTGAAACTTTACTTTGCAGGTGTAGCTTAAGAAAACACAAATGTGGGGGTTATTGAAGCCACTAGTTCCACTCCAGAGGCTGGATTTTAACTCTGTGCCCAAGAGGACACTCCTAACTCAGGAATGCACCATTATTTACAATCCTAACACAGGAATCAATCATTAAGATTTTTTAAATTTTAAACATCAGTAGGGTTCCTCACTGTAATATTAAATACTCAGGCAAAGGTGATTTCTTTTATAAAATAAGAGCATGCTTTGCAGAAAAAAAGAATCCTGACCTGATAATTTACAGATGAAGGATGAATATGCACATAACCATCATTTTTAGTAACAAACTTCAGCTCTTCTGCTTTTGGTTGCATTTTGACTGCTCCTGTACTGGTCTTCTGGTATTTACCCTCTGGCTTTTTCACCTGTATGGTAAGAAAAAAGGTTATAAAAATCTGCTGCACCAGAAAACCTTCTAACTTTATGTTTTAAATTTTTCACAAACAGAAATTCTGTAGTAGTAACATGTCAGGTCACTGAAGGCAGGTATTACACTCCAGGTGCTGTCTAACCCTGACTTCCTTTGTAACCTCAGCCTTCTTAAACGGTGTAATTTGAAGTGGCTTCTTAACATTTGCTGCTGGCTTGTGCATGGCACTGCCATCAGCCTGTAGGAACAGCAGCAGTCTCAACCAGTACAAACTGGAGCTCTGCTCCAGTCTCTGACACAATAAGCATCAAACTTTGGCAACCTAAGCCAGGCTCAAGGCTGCCACACTGAGCCCAAATGAAAGCAGGCTCTGTGGAGATGCTAGACAGAAGAAGGAAAAATGAAATAACATTCTTTTACCTGGACAACATTGGGATACAGTGCAGCACACAACATAGCTGAGATCAGCTTGATGTTCTCTGCATTCGAATTTGCCTGTGAAATCAATAGGGCACCATTAGGGATCCTACAGTCCAGTGTGTAAAGGTAAAGGTAAACTCAAATGATTGAATTCCTGAAACTGGTTCACTTTTATAGCTGCACTCCTGTGCTTTATAGAGGAGGACAAGTCACTGCTCCTGAGGCCTCAGGCTGGACCTGGGCTGTGTTTCCCCTCACTATCAATGGAACAAATTGGCCACCACTGCCCTGCTGCAGTTAGTGCCCAGCTGAATTGTTCTCTGACGTGTGGCTACAAAGTGGCTTGCACCAGAGAGAAAGCACGCACAAGTCATCCAATGCACACGAAGATCCTGCAACTACCAAACCCTGATCATCACGTAGCCCCGGGAGATCTCTGGCCCCAGTCTTTCTGAAGACTGCCCACATGAAAAACTGCAGCAGCATTTTGAAGCACTGATGAAGTGCTGTGAATTACCTCCTCTCCTGTGGCATCCAACACGCCATCACCTCCTTGGGACCACTTCTTCTCAATATCCCTGGCTCTCAATCCCTCCTTCACAAAGCCAATGTCAGAAAGCAGCTCTGCAAACTGCCTCTTCAGACTGGCAATTTCCTACAAACAGACAGAGGGCTGTGATGGCTGCCACGCCCAGTGGGAACAGTCTGCCCCAGTGGCTTATTTCTGTCACTGGGACTCTGCCAGTCCCTGTGCCAGGCCACAAACACTGACTTACCTGAAGAACTCTTCCTGACAGAAAGTTCTCCCTGCAGTAGTTGTAGCTTGCTTGAGAGCCCTCTTTGATACTTAAACGCCATCCCTGATTGAGAGGATGGGAGGAAGCCTTTAATAAAACATTTCTACTTGAATTTCAAACACATCACAAAACCCTGAGAGAGGCTACTGAGTTTTAACTCACCTTATAGGCCTGGAGAAGAGCCAGGTAGTCACTGTTTCCTACTGCAAACTCCAGCTTCTTTTTGTTTGCTTCTTCCCTTTTATCCCATGGTGACACCTAGAAAGGCAGTAACAGGTTAGTGTGTTCTTCCCCTCACCACTTGGACAAGCCACTCTAGAGCTACATGGCACATTCTCTTTGGTATTTTCACAGCAGCTCACAGCTCAGAATGGGAATTTTCCCTCTGGACAACAGAAAATAGGCATTCAAAAAAGCACCTGATTTGAAAAGCCAAAGTGACAGTGAAGACACAAACTGAGATTCAGACTGACCTCTGCATTCACAGCTCAGACGTGTCAGCTCCATCATTATTGCTGTTTCACAATTTATATTACCATTAATTTTCACACCAAATTCAGACAAAATGTCTGCACTTCTTAGCTAAAAACTGAAAAGAATATTCACTGTTTCTACTGTTCATAAACACCATTCTTGCTGCTGCCACATGGTTTTGAACTTCTGCTTATAACTGGACTGTTTTAACAAGCAGTGCATTAACACATAAACAATGTAGGCTAAAAAGAACTAAAATACTCAAGTGTAGCGTGCTGCAATTCTCAACAGCATTTTGCTGCTGCACAAAACCACAGCCCTTGGGTTAAGGATACTTACAAAAGGTGACTTAAAGGCCAGGCTGGCTGCTATGGTCAGTGCAGGATCCAGGCAGCGGAAGATGGTGCCAAACAGCATGAGTTTGCCAATCCTGACATCCACAGGCAGCGAAGCCAAGTGGTATCCCAGGGGAGTGAGCTTTTCATCCGGAGTTAACGCTCCCAGGTCCTGCAGTCGCACCTTTGATGCCCGCAAAGACTCAGTCCTAGGGGGCTCGATCAGTCGTGATAAGACAGAGTGAAGACTCTGCTCAGAAAACATCTCCAGGATCTTAATTCTTAAGAGGGGAGGAGGGAAAGTTAAAAAGAAAAAACAAAGAAAAAAAAAAAAGCAGCTTAGTTCCATACACAGGATAAAAAATGCAAGCTTTTGTAGAAACAGAAAGAAAAAACCCAACAGAAAACACACTTTGAAGAGCACACTCCCTAGAAGAGGGCTTGTAAGGCAAAGTTGAAGTCAGGGAGCAACGTGGAACAGTGAGTCTGTAAGAACAGACTTGTATTTAGCACGCTAAGGTTTGAAATAAAGTTTTTTCTGCAAAAATATAATTTGTGCTGCTCTGTTTCCTTTCAGTACAAAGGGGCGCACAGTGTGCAGCAGGGATAGGAAGGCCTCTTGCTTTAATGTTTGCATGATGATGGTGCTTGATGCAGGTTGTGGCAGGGGCTCCCTGCAGCAAAGGAAGGACATCCTGCTCATTGGCTTCTTCAAGAAACACAACAGCTCACCTTAGGCACAGCTGCTCCAAGGGCACTCTCTGTATTTCTGGCAGCTGCTGTTTTACAAGCTGATGGTTGTAGTGGTGGCTGCTGAAGAGATGGAAGCAGACGCCCGAGGCCACACGTCCTGCCCGCCCTTTCCTTTGCAGAGCATTGGCTTTGGACACAAAGGTGTCCTCCAGACTTTCCATTCCTTTGCTTGGGTCGTATCTACAGGAGGGCAAGAGACATCGGCTTGTATTCACAGAGCCACAGAATGGTTTGGGTTGGAGGGGACCGTAAAGATCATCCAATTCCAACTTCCCCCTGCCACAAGCAGGGACAGTTTCCACTAGAGCAAGTTGCTCAGAGCCCTGTCCAACCCGACCTTGAACCCTTCCAAGGATGGGGCAGCCACAGCTTCTGTGGGCAACCTGTGCCAGTGCCTCACCACAATAAAGAATTTCTTAATACCCAATCTAAACCTGCCCTCTTTCATTCTGAAGCCATTTTACCCGTTGGCCTATCACCTGCCCTTGTAAAAAGTGAGCATTCATGAGTGCACAGAGAACAGGCTGGAGGCTGAGCAGCCAGATGCTGCCAACTTCTGTATGGATACAATTCCCACCCCTGCACTTAGATCTGAGTTTAGACTGTCTTTCTCCACCTTGTAGCAGCTTTCTACAGACCAAGTTTCCTTCCAGTTTTTCCCACCTCTTTGGAAAGCTCAAGGCATAAAACAGTTTCCCAGCCTACAAAACCCAGAGGAAAGAATGCCAGTACCTCTTCTCTTTCATTTTTCCAGAGTCAATCACATAGACCACGTCATCGATGGTGACAGATGTCTCTGCAATGTTGGTAGAGATGATGATTTTGGTAACTCCCGCAGGAGGCCTGAGGAACACGGACTGCTGTTCTTCACTCGACAGTGAGGAATGAAGTGGATAAACCACACACCTGCAAGGACAATAGGACAACACGCTCAGGGCATCTCCAGCCTATTCCCTCTTGGGAACAATCTTCCTGCACACACTTGTGCCTCACTAGACACCGTCCTGAGTGTTATTTCTCCTTGTAACAATCCAAGGCCAAATGCGACCACAGCTGAATGTAACTCAGCAAACATTCTGATGCAAATCAAGGGCTGAGATTTCAGCAGCCTGGATCATGCAGAGGACAAAATGGAAAGAAAGCACTCCTCACTATGGTCTCCGAGAACTTCAACAACTGACCTTCCAGAGCTGAGGAGGAAAAACAAAAGGAGCAAGCCAATAAGACATTAGAAAAGGAATTACCCTGACTGGAGTCAGCTCACTCATTTAATAAACCTTATTTATCCCTGGATAAAGGCAGGCTTTGTGCAGGAAATGACTCTTTATTTATGGGTAAAGACTGACACTACTGGAGTTTTTCTGCCTTACCTCTTGCTGTGCCTGTTATTAAAAAGAGCATTAGACTGAAGCTGTTCATAAAGCATCTTGATTTCTGCTAGGCCAGGCAAAAATATCAACACAGCACCTACATATGTAGATAAAAAAAAATTAAAACATCACTCAACAGAAAGGACAGCACAGTATTTTATTAATGTGCAATTATTGTACCAAAAAAAAGCACACAGGCTGTAACAGTCCTCCACAAAGGACTTTCCAAAGTAGACAATTTTCTCACCTTCCCCTTTCAATGTATAGCACAAGCTTTGTAACTCAACCAGAAATTTGTTTTTTCAAACACAGTCAGTAGCTACAGAAACTCTGCATACAAATCATTAACTTTGGGCTGTCTAAGAAGCTTCCAAGAATCTTCTTTCATTTATCTCCCAAGGACAATGAAATTACCTGGGGGGTATGAATGTCTGCCAGCAACTATCCATTCCAGCAAGGCTTCAATTAATTCCAGATTAACTTTGTCCAAGTCCATGACAGACATTGTTTTCAACACTGCCTTGCTAACCCCTGGGAAAAAAGAAATAAAACACACAGTAAATCCATGTCTTGTAAAAAACATCTGTGGATGCATGGAACCAGTGTGGCTGCACAACCAGTCACGGCTTAGTTTAAAGAGCACCTGGCTTAGACCTGAAGAGGGCAGATCCATGCTGTGCCTCAAGCAAAGCTGCTTCAGCAAGAACAGATACAGAGAGGTAAGTGGAACTAACAAGGCCTCTGAAAAGGGATGGAAAGAGACAGCAGCTGAAAATTGTCCATTTTCAGATGCTAAGAACTGGTTTCAGCCAAGATGTTTGCTGTAGTTTAACAGAACAATGGGTTCTCTTTTATTATTTTTAAACTGGCAGGAAGTTTCTCATCTAGAACTTCACAAGTGCAAAACTCTGAATTATAGACAAGCATTCAGCTTACAGTAGTATGTGCTAATATCCCATGTTCTCTGTGTGCCAATTTATGAAATTTAAGAAGGAGCTCACCTTTATATCGTGTAAGGAGCTGCTTCAGAGTTAATTTCTGGTCTGGGTCTGAATCTCTGACCACAGTGTCCGTGGTTTCCAGAAGGCCAGCACGTCTCAGGTCCTCCTCTACTTCTTCAAATGCAGTTCTTTTGTGTCTCCCTTTCTGTTCTTGCTTCACCTTCCGCCTGTAGGGACTGCTGTCCTCTAAAACATACCTGGACAGCAGAAGAACATTTGGTGGTGTGGAAAGAAGCCTAACAGTCTCCTTCTAATAATTAACTACAGAGATAGGCTATCAAAAATATTTTTTTGTAAGTCTGAGAGGAACTTTGTATAAACCAGAGATAATATGAAGGTCAAGGTGCTTTAAATACAGCTCCAAGAGTGCAGGTGATGGGGGAGATCCGAGAGGATTTACTTTTTAAATACATGCACAGAGCTACTGCAGTCTCAAGGTGAAAAGTGCAACCTCAACTTCACCACCCAAATCCATCTGAGAATATATAAATTTCACACCTCGTCATTGCAATCACATCTTCCAGAAAAAACTGCTCCACAGGAAACGTTCGACCTGAAAGGGAGCATGAGAATAAATCTATCTACACATGCCACAACAGCACGGAGAAAAGAGGAAAAAAAGACCAACGATTATTGGAATTTTATACAGGTTATTATGACGTACACTGGCTTCACAGCTCTCATCTATAATGCCTAAAACAAAGAGTGGATGTCTTCCAAGCATGGAGTGTTCAAGGCCAGGTTAGATGGGGCTTTGAGCAACCTGGTCTAGTGAAAGGGCATCCCTGCCCATGGCAGGGGGTGAAATTAGATGACCTCAAAGGTCTCTTCCATCCCAAACCAATCTAGGATTCTATGGTAAATGCACAACACAGTCACACAGGTAGAGAAGGGCTGATGCACTCATGGGAACACATCCATGTTCCTGCTCCCTGGCATAACTCAGCGATTTAAAAGGCACATTTGGCTAAACGTGTACACATCCAGCTGGATCCTCTCACTGATCCTTTTCTCACAAGGATACAGGAGAGTCTTCAGCTGTGGTGAAACTAACCCAGGGAACCATGTCATGCACACCATTTAATCCTTGTCTTCTGAGGAGGAAAATTCTGCTGGTATACAGACAGTACAAAAATGTCAGTGTTTCCAAGCCCTTTCTCTCCTAAATCTCATTAGTCTCTTCCTCTAAGTCCTCAGAATCATATACATTCTCATCTTGAATTGATAAACACTTTGCAGGAAGAAATATTGAAAACAGATCTCTAAAACAACAAATGATAGTAAAAATGAATGGCTTTCACCTGGTATATTAATGATTGGACAGGAGTGGAAGTACTGAGAGAAAAGCTCTGCATTCAGGGTGGCACTCATCAGTATAACGCGCAGGTCTGGCCTCTGAGCCATTATATCCTTCAAAACCAGCAGCAGGAAGTCACTGAAGAAAACAAGCAAAAGAACATTTGAATGTCTTCAGTGTTAACTTTCAGAGTCTCTGTTTTTCTCCTCATTCTGTCCACCCTCCTGGTGTCTTCCAATAACACAGCAACACCATCACAGAAGCATGAGCTTCTCAGAATGGCCTAGTGGAAGGCAATCTGCAAATCTGACTCTTTTCTGGTTGTCCCTTACTGGAGTGTCAGGATTACTTAGCAAAACCATTTAAACAACAAAAAGTTTTACAAATTACTTATATTAATGACAATGAAAGAACATTAGATAAGAAATTAAAGTAACAGGTGAGTCCTTTTTGCTCCTCTTCTTCACTGGAAGAGTTACTCAAACTTACCCACTCTTCCCTGCTCATTGTATTTTTCCCTATACATTTACAGCTTTTGTGGCATGATGAGAAGACTGGCCCGAAGTGATTTTAAATGAGAAGGAAGAGGAATCCTTGAGAGACACAAGCCCTTTTAAGAGGCTAAAATACCACCTGAGTTGCAGAATAATGTGTAACAGACAAAGCCTCCTGGAAGCCCACTGCACTGCAGTGTTTGACTCACCACTTAATTTACAGGGATACTGACAGACATTATCTTTTGTCTGTCATCAGGAGGTAAGTGGCGTAAAACTGCAGGAGGCTACAGCAGGATAGGATGAGACTGTCTAGAACCAGTAAAATCTACAGACTGGAAGGAAATGCGAGCACTTGTCCCTTGCTCTGCTGAAGCCTGCACCAGGAAAAAAAATTCCCCAGAAGGCATGTGAAGATTATGGTATTTGATAAAAGCTGAAACAAGGGAAGTGTAAGAAACAAACAGCTCTGGTTAGGAAGTTATTTAACACTCCAGCCCCATCCAAAACCTCTTTGCAACACCACTGCAATGTGAGGGCACACTGGAGGCACAGCAATTTACGAGAGATGTGCTTTCTCACAAGCTACTGCAACATAATTTCCTACTGCCCAAAGACAAGAACCTAAACCCAGACTCCTTCCACCATCCCATATTACTGCCACAGGATCAGTTACTTGCACCTTAGCCACCTTTGTCTTTCTGACTATGTTTCTTCATTTTGCTTACAGGGTAAGAGATTATTTACCTTTCTTCTGTTCTTTCGTGAACTTCATCAACAATAACATGAGTGACTCCCTGCAAAGTCAGATCTCCTTCCAGCCTTCTCAGCAGCACACCAGTGGTGCAGTACAAGAGCCTGGTAGCTGAGGACTTGAAGGGTAAGACAAAGCATTCAGTTGACTCTGGGCAAATTAACATAGTGCAAAGAGAGTATGTGCTGCTGTAAAGCATTTGGTTTCAGCTCAGTGCCAGGTTTGACAGAGAAGGAACAAGCAAGCCCTGCTAGAGATGGGCTGTTGGATTTTAATTTCTTGTCTGAAACTGAGAACACCTGCTTCTTACCAAGGGGCATTGCTAAACATCAAAAAATCTGCACTGCTTTTCCTGTGGATATTGTTTTCTGACAAACTCAAGATCTCTCTTCCCAGAAAGATTTGGTGAGTCTCTTTTTTAGCACACTTCTTGGAAAAAGCAATCAAGTGCAACACAGACGAGAACTTCACTTCCAACACAGCAGTTTGGATCCAAGCCCCCATTCCTGTCTGACTGTAGCTGTACCCTTCAGCCTCCACTTGGGAGACACATGGGAATGGCAACAGGCAGAAAAGCAGCCAGTAGCCTTCCAAAGGACAGCAGGATTACTCACACTCTCAAACCCCTTCACCTCACTCAACAGAAAGCAAACCCACAAGACACAGCACTGCACTCCCATTCTGCAAAGTGAACTGTGCAACTTGAGATGAAGTAAAATCTAGAACATGGTTCATAACATTTTATAAAATATAGATGATACAAACTTGCTTATCTCACTGCATGGCAGGTATAGGGCAGGGATCCTGTACACTAGAGAAGCACTAAGCACATTTTAACAGGAGTAAATTAAAACCAGCAAGCAATGCATAGGTACCTTTACACTTTCCAGACGGATCTGATATCCAACAGTGAGTCCAATCCTTTCTGTTCTTTCCTTGGCTACACGTTCAGCCACAGAAATGGCAGAGATCCTGCGAGGCTGAGTGCAAATGATGTTTGCAACTCTGCTTGGAGATCCTTGCAATGAAGCATCCAAGATAAACTGAGGAATCTGAGTGGTTTTCCCACATCTGCACAACAAAATCAGGAATTAATTAAAACCCCCACAAATCCAACACCTTCCACCCACATAAACTGACTGCATTCCACTGGAAATTTGTTTCATTAGTGTGATCCTTCACATGAAGTTCACCTAGGACTGCTGTCACTGGTCACACCGGTCACAGATGAGCCACCACCCCAACCTTTCCAGAACATGGATCATATTTCACATTTGTCTGTGTAGACTTTGATACATAAAGTCTGTATGTGCAATCACACTCTTACCCTGTCATGCCACTCACAACAAGAACTTGGTGACTCTCAAGCAAATCCAGAATGTTTTCTCTCTCTTGCCATGCAGGCAGCTTCTGTCTTTCATACAGCATGGACTGGAAGTGCCTGGAAGACTGATGCACAGAAACAGCACAGCAGTAAGAACACCACTGGGATGGAATAGAACCATCTTAAACAACAGCTTGTCTCTTAAATACTTATTTCTCTAAAGTAAGCAAGAAAAAAGATACTACATTGTGTACATTGTACCTTTCTCTGCCGAAACTGTGCGCAGACTTTAACATTTTCGTTATACAGAGACTTTGCCTGCACATCATACTTTTTGGAAAGCTTCTTCTTCAAGTTCACATAACTCTCATTCTCCACAACAACTTGTTCAGACTCTTCTTCCTCCTCCTCTACTTCTGCCACCACCTCTTCTTCCTGAGGCTCTGACACTGTTGAGGCTTGAGACAGAGAGTGTACAGTTAAGTATTGTTATTACTAAGGAACAGGCAATGCAGGAAAGAGAGACATGTTCCAGCAGCAATCCCAACAAAGAACCTTGTTAGACTGGGCATGAGGGTCTGCAGGACTGTTTCTGAGATGTATTTAGTTCAACACTACCAGCAAACCTGCCCTCACCTCACCAAACCAACCACAACTTCTCCAGCCCCATCCCACTTGTCCCTACCCCTGCACCACAGTCTGGGTGGCCACACAGTGAGCCAGGATGGTTAAGTGGTTTGCCTTCCTGAACATTTTCCATGTGCCTCAGCTCACTTCTCCAATTCACCACACGACCACTTCTATGCAGCACAGAACTCTGATGGCAGCACCAGCTTAAATGTTAGTGTAGTTTTAATTAATTAAGTGATAGGTCACTGCCAAGTGGTTTTAAACCAAAGCTGAAACCAGACCAGGTACTTTGGTGCCTCTGCCTGTCAACTGAAGCAGGATTTGCTTAGACTGTCAGCCAGCCCTTGAAAGTTTTAAGGCTACTTTCACCTAAATACAGTATTTTATCACATAAGGAATATTTTATAACTCAAGAAAATTATTTGAAATCTCAGTTTCTGGAACAAAGCTGTCTTTCCGCAGAGGTGTTAAAAAAATGGAATACTTTGTCTTACTGTAGCAAAAACACAGTTTGTCACTATTTACGTGCTCTACAGCTTGATGCAGTTGTTCTTGAAAACTGTCTTGAAAAAAGCTTGCCTTAGATAAAAGTAGATTTGGAACTGAGAGATCAAAAGTCACCCTGCCACAAGTGACACAGCCTCAACTCTCCCCCTGTGAAAACAACCTGTCTGCACCAGCATAAATAAAAAGGGATGATGCCTTGAACAACATTCTATAAACACTTGCCACATTTGCTTAGCCTTAAATCCACCTTTCTAAGTTAATTTTGAGGAGCTGTTGGTAATTTTAAGTAATCTAAAAATAGAGGTTTCTGAACTGATGAGTAGCAGATGCAGCAGAGCTTGCAAACAACCTTCCCTGTTCCCTTCCAAGCACATTTGTCTGGTCCATTTTGGTGAGCTCACATCTCTCAACGCTTTCCATGGATTGTGTGGCAACGGGCATCACTCACTCTGCCAAACCAAACTCTGAGCTCCTTGAACTCAGTTCTGGCCAGCACAAAACCTCTCTGCTGCAGCTTGATTAGAGAAGGAACTTCCTGAGGCACAGACAGATCATGGATTGGGCTCACCATATGACTTTAATCTCCAGAAATAGATTTGGAACAGATGGCTGAACTGAGGACTCTGCCTTGTGTCTCTCTCTCTTTTTCTTTTAAATCTTTCTGACTGTTCTTAGACCAGAAACCATAAAGGAGATTTGGTGTACCTTCAGGTTGTTGATTTGAAGCAGGTGCACTCTCTGTCTGTGGCTTTACAGGAGGTGCTGCCGGCAGGGACACAGGAGGAACACTGAACTTGTGTTGAGTATTGCTCAGTAACTCACTGATCTCGTGTTCATCTTCCAAGCAAGTCACCAAGGCGTACACCACTGGCTCATGAGACTCTGCAGCTGCCAAGGCCCTTCCAAAGAGGAATTCAGCAATGTGCAGACGACAAGCAAGAGGCAGATTCTCGTCAGTGGAGTAAAATGCCACAAGAGGTGCCTGAAGAGGATACTTGTTTTCATCAGGAAATCTTACTTCAAGTTCATATATGGGACCATCACTACATCTGAGATGAGCATCATCTACAGAGTTCTTGGATGCATTTAGTGGATGGTCTGGAGGGAATTCATGTCTAAATCTGCATTTTGAACCAAACCTGCAGCCTCCTTGGAGATAAAATTTACATATTTCCTTTGAAGTCTGTTTTGCCGTGTCCCTTGTATCTTTTTGTTTAGATTTGCTGAGCCTGTGTGCTAGGTAGTCCAATTCCAAACTAAAAGTCCAAACACGATTTTTAATCCTTTCTACAAATTTTTCTCCATAGATTGACCGGAGGGCAAAAGCTTCTTCTTGTCTCTGCTCTAAACATTCCTCTTGACTGGCTTCAGCAGCTGCTGCAGAAACCTGCATCTTCTCTCCATACCTTTCAGAGAAGCACTGCAACAGCAAATGCTCCAATGATGCCCCAATATTACCATTGCAGGATCTCAGCACCGCCCTACAACGCTCACAGTCAAAACCATACCTGCACCAAAACAGAGAAACCAGGGCAACAAGTGAGTGAGAGGCTCATATGAAGCAAAATAACCACAGATCCGCTTGATTAGGCTCACACTAAGGGAGCATGTATGGCACTGCCTCACACCTCAGAATGTAGCACATAATAGTTACAGGGTTAGATTTCCCCACTCAGCTACAGAAATGAAACTCTTCTGAAAAAGCTGTCACATAAAATGCTCCCAAACAAAGCAAAAGTACTGAATAAATATTTACGTCTGAGCAAAATGGATGAAGAACACTTACAAGGTTTCGAAACATTACCTACTTGGGAGAAACATACATATAGCAGCAATGCTCCCTGAGCTTTCCTAATATCTGTTTCACTGTGTAAGAGAAAGAATGGAAAACCTCACTGCAAAAGACTGGGGAGATTTATTTTCATAAAATCATTATTTTAAATTCACCTAGTTGAGGATTAAATTTGTAGGAGATACCAATTCATCAATTCTGAACACAGAACCTGCGAGGGTCAAGAGGAAGTCCAGGCCCTGAGGGCTTATAGAGTACTGAGACCAGTTATCTACCTCTTCAGGATATAAATTATTCACTAAAAAGCATCACCTGGAGAGTTTGTGCACAGCAAATGAAGACACTTCACTGTCTACAATTCTGTGCTCAGCTGGCTCAGCAGACAATCTTGGCATTACATCAGAAGATTCCTGTTCTGTTGACCAGCACTGTTCATCATCGAGGTAATCAGGCTCATCATCATCTTCTCCAGCTACACTGATAAAAAGAGTTATCAAGTTAAAATGAAACAAAATTAAACTCTTGAGTAGCCATAAAACTCTGCCTTCTGCATCTTAAATCCTTCATTTAAACGGAAGATTTGGCTATCCCTTTCTCAGAGTTAATACTGTAGAAGAACAAAGCGGAGTCAAAACCATAGGATTGGAGATATAATAAAAAGTTAAGGGAAAAAATACTGTTCCCATTTATAACAGTATGCCTGCTAAAGCATGCTCATATAGAAGAGCTGGAGTAGTGCCTCCATTTAAACTAACTCTGATTCAGGAGCCAGCTCCTGCCCTTGCAGCTCTTGAAGAAGTTCTTTCACTCTTCTCTGATTCTCTGATGTCATGTGTATGGTCTGCAGTGGCATTCTTGCTTCAGGTCTCTGTTTCACTTGCCCTCCTCTTCTGGCAGGGGCACTTGATCTAAAAATTAAAATAGGAAATAACCATGAGTTATTTGCCTGGCTCAAACCATCTTGATTGAATTGGGATGTTAGGGCCCAAACTTGTAATTCAAAACCGGGAAATCAAAATAAGAGAAATCCATCAACTATGGATTATTCAGCTGGATTCACTCTTATGTGACCAGGATTTGTGTGTCTTTATCCGCACCCACTATGCATATGTGTATCGTATCCTACATCAAATCCAAAATGATTTACTGAACACTTTGCTAGGTAAAGCTGTTCTCAGACCACAATACAACCACATATTTCTAAGCTAGATGGGGCAGAACACACACAGGATACTAAACTAATTCTAAACTGCTCATTTTCCATGGCCCAGCTTCTGTTTTGTAATACACGAAAATTAATACCCGGCGTTTATTAGTGTGTTCTGACCAAAAGTGTCCTGAAATTGCTTTATGATCAAAGAAGAAAATCAGAGGTTCTAATCTTTAAAAAATAAAACACTTTCCTAGGTATAAAATTTATAAAACATTAATCAAAAAAGATATGTAAAAGCTGCTTCGTACTGAAACACCTTCATCACCCTTTCACTCTTCTCTATATTCAAACATGTCCAAAAACCAGCCCCAAATGTCTATGTATGCCAACATCCAAAAGAGTATCCCAAATGCCCCAGAGTATCCAGAACATCTCTATGCCAATCCCCCCCAAATTAACAGAAATACCTGGATTCTAGCCTTGGTTCCTCAAAGAGACAAAAATCATCTCCATCATCCCAAATTTTGGTTGAACATTTCCTATTTCCACCAAGTTGAGGCTTGTTTGAATGGCCACTGCTGCCTCCTCGTTTTCCACCGCCTCCTCTCCCTCTTCCTCCTCCTCTGTTGGGCTTTCCTCTTTTCCTCCCTAACCAACTCATGTTCTCCTGCTGAAGAAGGAGAAAAATAGCCCTTAGTTGTGAAGGTGATTAAGTACATTGTGTATGTCTGAGCACACAGACATTATTTGTTTTTCTGTGTGACAAGAGAAGACACCCTCTCAAACCACTGTTGATTATCTGCATGTTGGGGCATCTGTGTGCACCTGGAACAAAGAATATTCTTCTAGAACATTGTTTAGTGAGTTCTGTGGCTTGAGAAAAGAAAAGTAATATTCCTGAGCCAAAAGCTGCAAGTTTTACAAAACTCTGGCAAAAGCATGAGCCTACCAGCAGTGCTGCCTAACCTGGGAGCCCCAGTTCTGCCACTCTGATGGAATTTTCTTGAACACGGAAGCCCACAGGACAAACCTTCAAGGGAAATTTCACAGAAGAGAGCAGCCTCTGCCCTGTCGCTTTTTAACTCAGCAGCTTGCAGGGTTGAGAGTAAAAGGTGGAAGGAGAGCTAAAGCTACAATGTTTTTTCACATTATTTTACATTGATGCCATTTCCTGGTCTTAAAAATTAACTGCCAGACATGGTTAAGGGAAAAAGGGTTTTTACCTCAGTATTTAATAAGGATCCTTATGGTGCACCACTTTGCCAAGGTGGAATGCGCTGAAAGGCACCCACATGACAGATCATGTATGCAATTTATAGACCTTGCAAATTAGCATATCTAACAAAGATTCCCCAATGAGACGCTTGAATGAATAGCGTGATATCCCTCCATCCTGAGGAATTCCCCCCTGGATGGGCCTAATCTCAGTTTACAAGATGTGTTCTAGAGAGGACCTTGGTTTCTCAGGACAGCACAGGGCTTTCCGGCCTCCAACTGCGAAGCCTCTAGGATGTTTGGTCTCCTGGCTTAACAGAATATTAGAACTATGCTAAATTATCAGACTTAAGGAATTACAAGTATGCATGCTAAGAGCACTGAGGATACATAAAAGCTATATCAAAGCTATATATAAAAGGTATATAAAAGAAAAGGCAAAAAATCATCATGGCATCGACATTAAGCTCCCTTCCGCAGGGAGCCGCCCAGGCTGCTGAGCACTCTGTGGAGCCTGGTGAGGGGAGTGACTGGATTTGTGTTGGGAAACAGAAGGCCAGCTCTCCTTCTCACAGCAGGATCTTTCCCAGCACTGACGGGAGCCCATTAGGACTGAGCAGCTGTCAGGGAACAGAACGGCCCAACATCAACACATCCTCCTACTGCACCTCCTGCTAATGGGAAGCTATTGCAGGAACAGGTGAGCAGCTGTGGGCAGTCCACAGCTTATTCCCTGGATCTCTGCACTGGCACCTCCACAGCCAGGACAAGAACTGATGTGGCCGTGCACAAGTAACAACCCAAACAAGGGCTTGGAAAGAAATTCCCCTTTTTGTGGCCGCTCTCCCCACCGGAGCTCCACCGGGGCTGGACAGGAGCTCACAAGCCAAGCTGACCCCGCTCGGGGCAGTCTGGCAGAACTGAGGGAGGGAGGAGGGCGAGCATGGCAGGCGCCCCCGAGGCCGCTGTCACACAGGGTTCTGTCTCCTTCCTCTCAGTTCAGAGCACAGAGCCCCGGGCACGGAGCAGCTCCGCCGGCTTCTCCCGCACTTCCCCACGGCACCCTCCCCGCACACTTTACACGGGTGTCTGGGACCCTCAATCCTCTCCCTGCCCTGCGTTCCCCGGACCCCATCCCCTGCCCGCCCACCTCCCCTCAGCGCCCCTCGCAGAGCCCCCGCGCACCACCCTCCTCTCCGCGGAACCGTGACGCCCTCCGGGGGCTCCGCCACCCCTTTTCCCCAGCGTTCCCACCTCTCTGCCCGGTACCTCCCGGACTCCCCAACCCGGATCCGCGGCGTTTCCCTTCCGGGCCACGGCACCTCCGCCCGCCCCGCTCCCGCCGCCCCGCCCCGCTCCCCTCACACGGCGCCCCGCGCTGAGAATTACGTGTGGCTTTAAGCTGCCGCGCGTTTGAATATCTGTATGTGTGTGTGGCTGTTACAGTGACACCGGCTCTCTGCTTCTGAACAGGCCTGCTGGTTTTTAAAGTATCTCTTGTATTCCCAAGTAAAGACAATGACGATGGTTGAAAATCTTGGTAGGTGCTTGCTACACCAACCCACAAGTTACTGCGGGAGCTGGGAGGGCTCGGCCTGGAGAAAAGGAGGCGCAGGGGGGACTTTATCGCTCCGTACAACTCCCCGACAGGAGTAGCCAGGTGGGGGTCAGCCTCTTCTCCCAGGCTACAAGTGACAGGACGAGAGGAAACGGCCTCAAGTTGTGCCAGGGAAAGTTTAGATTGGATATTAGGAAACGTGTTCATGGAAAGGGTGACCAGGCATTGGGACAGGCAGCCCAGGGAATCACCATCCTTGGAAGTGTTAAAAAACCCTGATACGTGGCACTTGGGGACGTGGGTTGTTTGTGGGCCTGGCAGCGTTGGGTTAATGACTGAACTCAGTGATCCTGGAGGTCTTCCCCAACCTTCACTACTGGGTGTCAGTCAAAACAGAGTGTGTGCGATTAAAAGGGAGGAAGGCTATGCCAGTTTCAGAGTGAGGGTGACATAAGTGACAAGAGACCCCAAAGCTGCGTCACTGCGGTGGGGAGGCCCCTCTGCAGATCCCTGCACACACAGGGTCACCCATGACAGCTGCCCTGCAGCACATCTTGGCTGGTCTTGACTCCATGGATGGAGACTCCACAACCCTTCCAGGCAACCTGTACCGGGTTGGCGTTTAAAGCAAAAAACTACCATAAAAGAAAAAAAAAATAAATCTTACACACTGGTTTGGCTGTATAAGAACTAACACAGTTCCCAACCCAAACAGACAACACCTTACTTTCCTGCGCATGCTCTTTATGTCCCTGGCCCAAGTCCACACTTCAAGGCTGGTTTAAGTTAGTTTTAGGTTGAAAACAGGATCTCTGGTCAAGATTCCTTCCCCTTATCAATAGTCTTATATCTTCTCATTCTGCTTTGGTAGGCACAATAAGTGTTGAGCAAGCTGTATGCATTGTTTTTAACAAACATCTCTTTAGCAAATCATTTAACCTCTGCTTCCCCTCCTCCCCCTGATTCAACCAGCCATGGGGGTGTTTCCTCAGGGTCCTTCTGCAGATGGTGGCCACTGCCACCACCTTGGTGGTCCATTTGGGTCTACTCTGCCCTAGAGTGCCAGCTCCCCACCACCCCCACAATGGGAAGAGTGGTTCGTAGGACTGCTGTTGGCTCACACTCCGTGCCACCCAAAGGTGCCTGCTCCAGCAGGCCTTACATGCTCCACAGACCTACCTCTGGGAACAGCCTGCCATGGGAGATGGAGAGTCAGCTCTGGGAGAAGTGGCTCTCTGCAGCAGAAGAAATGCATTGCATGATCTCATGGGGTTTTTCCTCTCAGATGCTTTCTTGTCTTGAAGTGAAAATACTTGTCCACTATTCTCATTTTCTAGAGGGGGACTGCAAAAGGACACTTGAGTTTGTGCTTGAGGGGTACAGTCAATTTAGTTCAATTTTCTTGTGTTTTGCTTCTGAAATAGCCAGCTCAAAAAAAAAAAACCAAAAAAAACCTGTGTCCTCTGTCCCTAGTCCTTGACTTCAGAGGTAGCAGCATCTTCCAGAGAGCTTCTGTTAATTTAGGAGCCTGTCCTTTCAGCTCCTTTGCTAGGGCTCCACATTTATCTGTGCTGCACAGCAATTATACTGATTTAGGCTGTGCAGTTTCACATTTCAGGTTTTCTGCCTGGAGGGTATCTTTGAAGCAGATCTTTGTCTTTCAGGGAGAAATTAGTCTGCCTTTTGTTACTGTGCCTTCTCCTTTATGTCTCCCTGTTCTTATGCTTCAGAGTAACTCAGTGGACTGAGTCCCAAGCACTGCCTTGACAGCCCTGGCTTTGGGTTACTTGCATTCTCCACATGCTTCCTTGATGCTCTTTGGAGAAAAAAGCCTTCCAGTGAAGGGCTGATCCTCCTTAGGGAAGAAATGGAGCAGGTGTGGAGGGCTGCTGCTTCCCACACTCCAAGCCTTTATTTATTTTTACTCAAAAGAAAATTTTTCATCATCTAACAAGAAACAGAAAATACTCATGTGCTGGTGGTTGCTGCTCCCCTGCCCTGGCTACTTTGGCAACCTTGCCCTTGGCCCCTGTGCCTTCTTGGCCCTGGCATCCCTAGGAAAGCCAGGGTGTCAGTAGGTAGGGAGGAGCTGGTCTCATTTCCCTGTCCCCAACTGGAGGTTGTCTTTTTTGGGTGCCACAGGAGGTACTTAAGATCCTCTGAGCCTGGCAAAGCAGCACGGCCACACCAGTACATGGCCCCACATGGCCCCCGCTGCCGTCACTTCCCAGGGCTCCTCGCCCTCCCTCCCCAGCCCTGTGCAATGCTAATTAAAAAGTCAGAAAGTCTGCATCGCCTTCTTCCAAGTGCACAGTCCTGGTTTTCGCATGGGCACGCGAGGATGTGACCCGAAGATTATATAATTAGAAGGCTTTTGTTATGCTTGCGTTTCAAATCAGCGATTAGCATGTGACAGTCCCATCCTGGGAAATGTCAAGCCACCATTGCTCTCCTCTCTCTCTCTCTCCTTTCTTGCACAGTGCTAATTCCCAACTCTAGCAACCGCCAGTGCTGAAGGATCTTCAACCAGCCTGGGGTAAGTTTAAAATGTACTTGGCTTGGGATGAAGAGTGGGGTTAATTATGCCATTTTTCATATTATTGGAAAAAGCTAGAGCCATAGCTGATTAATATTGTGTGTGCAGCACATAAAATGATATTTAAAGTGTTTTGCATCTTCAGTGCCCACAGTTATTTTCAGCTGATTTCTTCTAGGACTCTGAATGGACATCTAGCTTCTTAGGGTGCTGGACAATCTCGTTAGGCTGCATTTATAATAACATCTCTAAAATACCAGTTTAAAAGGACCTTTTTTTGCTCTCACCATTTAAGAGCTCAATTGAAGTATCCTGCTGAATTGACTTATTTGGATGACAACTGCATTAGAGTTGGTTGGAGACAAAGAATGATGAGAGTAAATAACTGATTTTTTGTTCTCTTTAGAGGACTGGGGGTTGTTCTCCAAGTGGGATATTTAAAACAGCCAGCAATCTCAGCCAGCAGGATTGAGACAGTCACCAGGAAGATCCCAAGCATTTATTTAGGAAAACTGTGGATGCTTAACAACTGAAGCAGCAAAAGTGCACATGGATTGCCCTGCACTGTTACCCATGTCATGATTTCAGAAGCAGAATGGGACAGGAAGCCAGACAAATAGTAACTGCTGTGCACCAAGGCTGGGCTGTAAATGCTTTACTGAGCCCTGCCTGTTTGCATGCTGAAGCTTGGTGTAGTCCCTCAGTCTCTTTGATCTGTGATCCTCTGCACAGCTGATTCTCTCCCCCAGTTGTGCCATTCCATGTGGGGGGAGCACTGGAAGGGGGAGTGTGGTCACACAGATGCAGTGCAGGCTGCAGGACCTGCATCCCCTCTCTGCACCATGCATGGCTTTGTGCAGGAATCCCACTCCTGCGCTGCCTCAGTGGCACAGCTCACTGGGACCTCTCCATCCATCCATCCATCCATCCATCCATCCATCCATCCATCCATCCCTTCTCCCTCGGGGATCGCATGGGAAGTGGGTGCTGGCCCAGGCTCTGTTAACAGCTCAGCTGCTGTGCTGGGCAGGAGGGGCTGCAGTGCCAGCTGCTCGTGCAAGGCCCCAGGGCAGGATTCTTGGCTTGGTCACCGGTGGCCAGCAGCATGGCAATCACTAATAGCAGAGGTGGCTTTGGTTCTTAGGCTCAGCAGATTTGGCTGCTGGATGGGAGATAGAAACAAAAGGGGAAAATACATCCTTTTGTCATGATGGAGGAATCTGGTGGCTTTAAAACCTTCAAATTATTCTCTGGGCTTTGCTCTGGAGGTATTATTCTGACTAGATGAGAGCTGCAGGAGTGTAAATGAGTTTTAGTGCTCAGCTCTGAAGAAACAAACGTCTTTGCCATTCCTTGTCCCTAAAGCAGGAGGGTCATGGGCTTGAAGGTAGGCCAAGACAGCCTGGGAATGGCTCCGTGTGACTGGGCACTGAGCCTGTCAGGTGGGGAGCTTGCAGAGGAACAATAAGATCTTGTTGATGAGGGAACTACCCAATGGTGGGCTGGCATGTCTGGCAAACCTTGGATTTGCCACAGGTGGAGGCCTGGTACTGGTTTAGGAAAGGAACTTCATGGAGGGCTTGCACTTGCTGCTGATGTGTACATGGATTCATGTATGTGCATACAGGGTGTGGGACTTGCTCAGGAGTGAGACAAAAACATGAAGGGGGACATTCTCTCCAGCTTTTAACTGCCTCAAGGGGACTGTAAAGAAGAATCTTCCCACAGGTGCACAGTGAAAGGTGATGCCTTAGGTTTTAACTTTTTATATTTTTCAAATCCTGTACTGCCTAGTGTATAACTCTGAAGTTTCTTGTGGCCTGTCAGCTGCTGCTCTCTCATGCTGGTTAGACATAACAAACCTCTCCAAGCCTGCTCTCCAAGGACACCCAGATTGTCCTAGGCCCAAAATGTGTAAACTAAGAGGAGGGCAAACTTGGGGTAGTTACATCATTAACTGAAGCTTTAATTGGAGAATTAACCCTGATATGCAAATGAACAAAACTTATAAAAGTGTGAAGAACTCATGATTCAGGGTCCATCTTGGCAGTAGCCTCTGGACTCCCCAGGGTGTACCTTTGAAGGCCCTTCAAATAAATAGCTACCTTTATTCCCTTATTCTTGTCTAGTCTCTGTTTTTAGGTGGCCACTTCAGGCATCAAAGGCAGTGGGTACAAGCTGCAGTTAAGGGAAACCCCGACTGGATGTAAGGAAAAATACTCTTCTTCAGGGTACTGGAGAGCCTAGAGTGGCTGTGAAGACTCCAGTGTGGGAAATATCCAGACTTGAGCTGAACAGAGTCCTGAGGAAGTTGATCTAGATTGCCATTAATCTTGATTTGAGCAGGAAGTTGAACTAGAGCCATACAAGGGCTCCTGCTCACCTGGACTCTCTTGTGAGCTTAGGACTTGTCCTAAACTTCCAGCAGAGGCAGGATTTGACCAAGCAACCCACATCCAGGGTCTTAGGGCCAAATACCTATTCTATTTTCCAACCCCTTTTTGCACCCTTTAGGCACAAGCCAGACACTGTTCAGCCAGCTCAGGCTGACCGAAATCCTGGTCCCTGGTGAGGACAGTGTTAACAGCTTCCCCACCCGCAGTCGGGGGGAACAGAGGACAAACCCTCACTCCAAACCAGGGCAAGGTTCATGTTCTGTTCCAGTGATGAGGAAGGACTGATCAGTTTTGCTCCTTATATTCAGCAATTCAGAAGGACCAGGGAGAGAAAGGCAATGTTACATATTCTCCGAGTACAGCAGTGAGCCCTAAATGCTGCAAAGTAGCCAATGTTAATGCAATTATTTAATGTGACAAAGAACCAAGGAGTAACTCAGGAAATTGCAGGCTGCAGATAGAGGACACACAAAGACAGTTACTCTGGTAAAACAGGTAAGATTTTCTGGACCCACTTAACCAAGGTCAACCTACTTTGCAGTGCAGTCAGATAGCAAAACTCCTGGTTTGCCTGGAGCAGGAGGGGATGGCGGCATCCCCGCTGTCCCAGTTTCAAAGACTCACTCTTGGGCTCTGCAGAGGACACAGACTGTGCTTCAACATGTCCTTAATAGAATAGGCAAAAATATGCTAAAAAGAAAGAAATAAATAAATTTCCAGCAAAAAGCTGTTTTCATTGTTTTCAGGGAAAACAGAGGAGGTTCATGTTTCTTTCATATCTGTTTTGTCTTTCCTATTTGTTCCTCTTCTGCCAGCACTGCAAAAGCAATTCTGAATTTTAAAACCAGTTCTCTGTTAAGCACACTAGTCCTAGTTCAACAGTCCAATAACAAAAGCCTCAGGAAATTTCTGTGGTGCTGACTAATTTAAATTGAGAGCAAAGTTTTAACA
Source organism: Dicrurus megarhynchus (assembly GCA_013399195.1). Lineage (NCBI taxonomy): Eukaryota > Metazoa > Chordata > Aves > Passeriformes > Dicruridae > Dicrurus > Dicrurus megarhynchus. The sequence goes on from VXAD01012330.1 coordinate 621,027, forward strand.
ACTTTGCTGCTGAAGTTGAATTTATAAGTCTGTTTTGCTCAGAGACACAGTTAAGTACCTTTTCCTCAAAACTTCTAAAGAGGAGATTTAGCTACTTTAAAAACAACTAACATTCTTGTCATTCTCTGGAATACCTAATACCAGAAAAAGAAATAACTTCTTTTTTTTTTCTGCTGAAGAAGCCTGGAGCACAGTGCATAGAGGGTGAGGCTGAGTGAGTTGGGTTTGTCCAGCTTGGGGAAAGGAAGGCTGGGAGACTTCTATAGCCACCTCAACTACTTAGTAGGGGTTGTAGTCCTGACAGCCAGGCTTTTCTCACAGACACAATGAAAGGATAAATGGCCATGGGCACAAACTCCAACGAAAGAAACCTTGACTGGCCATAAGGAAAAAATTCTTCCTCATAGGAGCAGTGTAGCCCCGGGATGCAGGCACAGAAAGGTGGAGGATTCTCTATCCTGGGACATACTTAGTCCTTGACTAGATGTGGCCCTGAGCAACCTGGTCTAGCTTAGGCGTTTTAGCCCTGCTTTGAGTCAGATAACTCCAGAGGTCCCTGCCCATCTAAACTCTGTAATGACTCTAAGAGCCTTCAGAACAAATAAATAACTGTTACACTATCAGCTGATTGAAAACAGATGTAACAAACTCTAAGATTTATCTCACTGTAACCAAGCATTCACCTGGGAGCTTTCCCAGCCCATTTGTACAAAGCCCACTTCAAAGGTCCCTTCACCTTTGCTCAGGTTTTCCACATGCCTCACCAAGGGATCCTCTCTCCTGAGAAGTCAGTGGATCTTCTTAGCAAGTGATCTTATAAACAGCTCTCTTACAAATAAGTTTATCTTTTCATTAACCCTCAATCTGAAGAAGATGCTTAACCCCAAGTCCCTCCAGCACAGTGCTGGAAGCCTTTCAGTCCACACCATACCCTCAGCAAGAGGCCAGCTGGGTATTCTGTGGCACTGATAGTGCCACCACCCTCCTCCACTGGGAATTCCACACTCAAAAGCTCTCAGGTTTAATGTGTGGGGCCCAAAGCTACACTGCTGACTGCACCAGAAGCACCTGCTTCTGCTCTGGTTTCCAGCAACCACCTGGGGCTCTTGCATATTTTGCACCTCTCCCATCTGTTTAATGCTATGTGCTTTTCTCTGTGCCTACTTCCCTGAAAACATCACCCCAGACTTCTCTGAACCACCAGAGCCTTCTTGGCAGAGCTGTGCCAGCAGAGCTCTGTGCCATAATTATGCTGGCCACTCCAATCCTGTTAGCAAAGTTAAGGATGACTCACATCAGCCTTTGGCATAGCTATGTCCAACAGGAATGGAGGTAGGAGGTTAGTCTAGAGTCCTAAATCACATCTGGTTTCCTAGTAAGGCTGGACAAAAGCAGACTTGAAGCAAACCCTGGGAAGGGGAAGTGTGGATGTGGGGCAGGGCCCATGCTGATAAGAGAAGTGTGAGCTGGTACAATCCATTTTTCTGTGTCTCTGCCCATGTCATTAATCAGGCATCAAGGTCCTAATCCCAATACCAGGCGAGTGATGAGGTGCTTTACCTCAGGATGGGCACAGCATCATGCCCTGTTGCCCCTGGTTCCCAGAGAGGCCACACCTCCACACATCGAGGTGCCTTGCAGCACTTCTGTGTCTCCCAGTCAGGGAGGCAATGAACAGAGAAAGCAGGCACTGCAGTACAAGTGCCTCCTGAAGTGCTGGCAGAATTGTGCAGCAGCATTCTGAGGGCAGTATCACTGTGGCCCAAACACAGGTCTGAAGCACATTTTGGGTGACTGGTTGCATAGCAAAAAGCTGGCTCTTCGATGCAGAACACCCGTGCAAGATGTTCATGCGCTGTTCAATCTACAGCATGTTTTGATTTAATTCATATAGGAAGTATCTTGCTGAGAAAACAGTCTCTGTGGGATTACACAGAACTTTTCAGTCACCTGTCCATGGAAGCACAAATGGCCATGGGCTGGGAGGGAAATGTTTGTACCAGCATCCACTCTGTGGAGGCACTGTGAACCCAAAGAGATCTGTAGGATGCTTCATTCTCTCTCAAATCCCTCCTCCTTTCTCTGTTGTCTGAACTTCGAGCAGCTCTGCTCAATAAACCCTTTCTGCATCTTTCTGCACTCAGGGTTCAGATCAGCTGACCCACCCCAGGGCTCACATGTGGGCAGCTCTAAGCCATGGGATGTTCCCAGTGACCAGCCAGAACCCTCCAGAGTGAGGACAGGAGTCCCTGCGAGGACGCACACCCCATAGCAGCCATGGACTCAAACAAACATGAAGGTAAAGCATCCTCTTATTTCACTTCTTGCTAGTATGAAAGACAGCAAGGGAGAAACGTGCTCTCATAGGACCTGTCTGCTGGCCAGCAGCCAGCCCCCTGAGAGCACCTCTCAACCATGGCAGCTGTGGGCAAATGTTGAGCACTTTCAGTTTCTTAGAAATATTTGGGGGTTGGTGCTTTTATCTCTTATTTTAGAATCACCTCCCTCTCCTCTCTGGAAAATGCTCCTGTGACATGCGTGATGTCCACTGTGGGAAGCCATTCCTTTTCTTGCCTTGTGCCCCACTCCTGCCTTAGGATGTAGAGACTTCTAACTGTCCAAAGCTGTGTTTTACATGAGGGTGCTGTGATGAGGATCTGCTTCTCTCTCCCATGTGCTTTGTAGTGAGGGGTTCTTGTTCGTGTCAGTGCCACAACCCAGATATCTGCACCAGTCCCAATCTTGCAAGCACCAAGATGTATTCAGGCCACATTGCTTGCATGCAATCAGTCCTTGCTAAGGATGGCTGCACTTCAACTCAGTCTGCAAAGCTCAAATTCAGGGTTTTAGTGGTTACTGACTTCTTTCAAGGAACTTGCTTTCCACCCCAAACCACCTGCACTGTGCTCCGCCTTGCTGCCTCAGAGGCACTGTGTCCATATGGTGAGGAACACTTGAAACTATGAGCAGGGGGAGAAGCTGTAGGAGTGTCCACAGCTGTCAGCTCAGGAGAGAGACTGGACCACCTCTTTCCCTCTTAAAAGATGCTTGGTGGTGCCAGTATTCATGGCACAGTTAACAGAAAAGTTAATTTCTCTATTATGATTATGATTATTCTAATTTAATGAAATTAGGTCTGTGTACATAGGCCCTTACACTACAGCAGGCTGAAAAGGAAATTAACTCAGGGATTTCTTCCAATTAATTGGTATGCCCTCATAGGCTGTCGACGTTCACTGCAGAAATTGGGAGATTACCACAAACTCCCTTGTTTCCCACAGTGAGACTGTGAGGAGCCTCCTCTGCTTCAGCTCTTTGCAGCGACTTTATAGAAATGATCTGGGTTTTGACTGGGTACATTCAGAGAGTGCTCATGGCAGAGGTGGGAGGTAAAGTCACAGGAGCAGTGATCCTATCCCCAGTTCTGGTCTTGCTCAGGAGCAGTTCCTCGCTTTGAGTATATCCAAAGACATTACAGACTGATCTGCAATCAAATCCACATGAAAGATCCTTACAGACTTTGGCAGGGCATGGGTCAGGCCCTCTGTGTTATATATCAGATTGAAAGACACCCAAAGAAAATGTGAGGAGGCTCTTCCTTGTTCTGCTGTGCTTCTACCTGACACCTCCAGTCCTACACACAGCTCAGCATTCAATACACCCACCCATGTTGTAAAAACAGCATCTCCTTGTCCTGCCAGCACTGGGTTTGTGTTGTACTATTAATTCAGAAACGTGTCCTCTTGCTCTTTTTGGGTTAGTCCTTACTATCCCACAGCAAGGGCCCAACAGGACAGGCATGGGCCTCAGTTTCCATGATTCAGAAGGGTCACTGTACACACAGGCTGTCTTCTCAAGCCTCAGCTCCAGGCATCACGAGAAAGCTTCAGGCCAATGGTTGGTTTCTAATTCATGTGGTTGCAGGGAAAATCTGGAACAAAAGACACAGAAGGGCCAAAGCTGAAGATGAAAACAACCTGTAATTTAAAAGTTGAAATGTGGGACTTGGTGCAGGCTGGCTTATGAGTTCTGACCCCAAACAGCTGGCAGTTTGGAGTCATAGTTACTTCTCCCAGTCAGCCAGCTGCTTCTTGTTTTCCTTAGGAGGAAGCATGAGAGGATATTCCCCAGAGGGTCAGTGTCTGACCCAGCAACCCAACCCCACAGATGAGAGAGCCACTAGCACAGGCAGGAAGTGGCACATGGGCAGAGAGGAGCACACAGCCTCTCTGCCTCTCCCTTCTGCAAGTCATCGGGTAATTTGCTCAAGTTCCTCTGAATCAGGACAAATCCTAGAGACCAGAACAGGGCCATTTCATAGATGTCCTTGCTGGTAACCCACATTCCCCCTCAGGGGTAAAGAAATCAGAATGGAGCTATGCCTTGTATAGCTCTGACTTCCAGGCTTCAACTTTCCACTGTCTGACTGTGCAGAGTCCTCCCTGCATGCTTTTCCAGCCTCTGCAGGACTGAATTTCTGTGGTCTTAAAGGCCTGGGTTGGAAAGGCACCAAGCATCTGCAGTCAGCATGGAAAGAAAGAGCTTGGCTTCCCCTGGAGTTGGGCATGGGGTTACTGGTCATGTCTGTGACTTAACAGCAGAGATGAGTGAGGCAAATCCTTGGAGGCAAGAGAAAACCCATCTCATGCAGTGGCATTCCCAAGGGGAGGCAATCCAGACGAGGAACAGAGTAGCATGGTGTTTTCTGGGAGTGAGGTCCAGCCAGGGAGCCTGATGGAGGGAATAACACGATGGCCATTGGACTGCAATTCCCTCAAAGTGCAATGGCAGCACAACCAGCAGTGATTTCTGTTGGACAGCTGAAGTTTTCTGCACAAGACAGTTGGACTACATGACCTTAAAAAGGTCCCTTCCAACTCAAATGATTCCATGATTCTAGGATTAATGCCTAGAGATAATGTCTCTGCAGTGTCCAAAATACTTCTGCAAAATAGATATAATCTTCTCCATGAGCTAAGTCTGTTTTAGAAATGTTAAGCTGTACAAGATCAAGTGGGATCACCATACCACAAACCCCCGGGAATGATGAAACCAATGAAAAGGTGTAATTTTGTGGGGTTAGGAAAGTCATGATTACTGCTTGGACTGCATTGTGACAAAATATAACTTAAAACATACAGATAAGGTATTTTGCCTTTTGTGGAGATAATAGAAATATATACAGATACAGTAGAGGATAAAATTGACTGTTTCAGTAGAGAAACAGATCAGTAATGCTTTAGGACAAAAAAACCTGTTACCTAAGGCTGGTACACGGAACTAAACTTCACAGGGAGCAATTTAGTCCTAATTGCACATACAAGCTTTCTCACTTTCTTGCATGGATCAACTCTGGCCAGACATAGGACAGCAAATAAGGTGAATTTAACATCTGAATTTAGGTGAGTCATTCCTATTTTATAATTGCAGTTTATTTTACAAATGATACGGTGTTCAGACCTCCTAAAGTGAGACTTGAGTCCTTTAAAACTGATTTGTTCCTCAAGAGGGACTTCAAACCCTCTGCTCCAGTTATTTATAGCAGCCATTATAAGTCATTTTAATTGACTGAAGTTCTTTATTCCCACAGGAGGGACTGAAAGTGTGCCCGTGAGTACCCCTGCAACACAGATTTCCCAGGTAAAGATGAGCAAAATGCCCTAAATAACTCCAAGAGCTTAAAGAATTACTAATATATAAACAGTAGTTAAAAAGCTAAATTAAGTTGAAGGAAAAATGTAGGCATTTACAAGGAACATGGCAACCATGTGCACACTGCATGAATAAATATCACACATCTTGGGCCTCATCTTAAAAGACCTTTCAGTAAAATGTCTTTGCTCACAACCAGTTGTATTTAGACAGGTGATTTGTGAGCTCAGCTAATTAAGCAACTGACATCATTAGCACCAATTAGAGAACGTCAATTCACTGGGCTGGAGGGCGATTTCATGACTGAGCTTTGATGAGCTTTTAGCAAATCTGATGAACTGTCCCAGGAGCAAGGATCTGTTGACTGACATGGGGCAGGAGCGTCTTATAAAGGCAGGGGCCCAAGTCTTCTGTGGGGCTTTGGGTTATCCTGGCAGCCTCCCAGCTCCTCAGACCATGGGGTGCTCTTGCCTGATAATCCAGACCAGCCAGAGTGTTGAGTCTTTCTGCATGTCTTTGTCTGGCCTCCCAGCCAGAAGCTTGGAAACCCTGGTGATCAGTTCCTCCTGAGCTCTGCAGCCTGTCTTTGGGCTGACATTCTTGCTGCAGTTGGACACCACAGATGCTGTAAGGTTGTCTATTACCACAGCCCAGGGAGTATCCGTCCTGTAAGATGCGGTTTCAGCCTTTCCACAGTGATGTTTCCTGCGCGTTTCCAGTCTGCAGGAAATGCGACAGAGTTTTAAGCACTTCAATCCCTGGTCTGGTTCAATATGGAACTGTAATCTGAAAGAGGAAACATACCCCTGGAGTGGAAATCCAGACTATTTGAGACCTCCCTTGTCACCATTGCAAAACTAATGTCCGCAATGGCTTGCAAGTGCACCATGGCAAGTGGAGAAGGCACTGCTTTCCATGAACTACCCAGCCCTTCTCTCGTCTCATCCTCTTTTCCCATGCAGACAGCTCCAAGCAGGAGCTGTGGCTGGGTTGCTGAAGGGCCCAGCACAGTGGATCCAACATGCATGTGGCACCGTGTGCTGGAAACACCATGCACACATGTTGCTTTCCAGCTGACACGTGGGTACCTTAATGAATCCTTAAATGTCAGTCACCAGCTGGCTCTTCCCTTCTGCTTCAGCAAAGGCACTATGGGCAATGCAGTTACCAAAAGGGACTGCACAGATGTGGAACAAGGGCTGATAAGTACTTGCAGCCCCCTTTGAGTACCTTCATCGTTCTCTTCTGTACTTACTCTGCTGCTCTGACTGTATTCCTACCATCCTTGCCTAGGAATATATATGTTGGATATACTCCTAGGGCCAGGTTCTTTACCACTGTAAATCACTGCAGCTCTGCTGCTTTCCTGCTCTGAGGCACTGCAAGCCTTCCTAATGCTTGGCTGTAGAAATGCTGCCCTTAAACACAGGAGTTAGTAACTGTTCTAAAATTTAGTTGTTTCCTGGTAAAAGCATGCATCATGCAACTTAGAAAAATCAGATCCAGGGCTTGTGGCAAACGCTGGACTTTGTGCCAGATTGCTTTCAAGCAGTGTCCTCAGGCAGCCCTCTTTTGTGAGACACAATGTCTATTTACTTCTTCAGACCAGCCCCAAAATATGTGCAAAGTAAGGGACAGTAGATAAGCTGGGGGAAGTAACACAGGCAGTACTTCATGGCCACAGAAGATTTTACTCTTTTCAAGGATGTATTTGTAATAGCAGAATTGTTCTGTGCAATATTCTTTTATCATGAGCCTGTTTTCTACTGGTCTTGACAGGCTTCAGCTCAAGGTCCCAGACAGCAGGTCCCGTTCTAGTATAAGGACTTAGGCAGCTGCCAAGGGTGGCAGATGCAAATGGCCATCCCTGTGGAGACAGAGGCCTGGACAGCCTGGCCAGTGCTGGGGGAAACCTGTGGGGGCACAGCTCCTCAGAGAAGCAAGAGCTCCCTCTCATCCTTTTAGTGGCAGCCAGGGCAGTGACCCAGCTCACCAAGGCTCTGCTGCCCTCTTTCCATCCCACTCCTTCCTTCCATAAACCATCTCCATCTGCTGGCCACAACCATCTTCCCTGGGCTGCCTCAAAGCCTGAACAAAGTTTTAGGCTGCAAGGACAGTTGTTATCTTTTACAAATGTCTCAGATTGCTGGCACCTGCCAAGAGAGGGGGGAGACTGCAGTTTTGCTGCCTCTGGTCCAGGAAGCAGCATCAGTCCTGTGCACCCCTTGTGAACAGCATGGTTTTTCCACACAGAGCTGAAAAACATCAGGGCAGCAGGTGAAATGGGAGTCATGGGGCCCAAGAAAGACATAACCTACCATAGACACATGGCACTGGATGCCTCACTGCTTTGCTTGTTGGGTTTGAGGGCCACACTCCAAAAGCAGACGGACACTGAGATCTGCATCTGGTACTAAATTATTTAGATACCTAAATGCTTTTTTGGAATAGTTCTTGTACAGGTTCTAAGGACTCCCTATGACTGTGCAGATTCATTTATCCTCTAGGCATTAGCTCAGTTTAAGTTGTTCTTTCATGAATTCCACAACTTAAATGTTAAGATACATCTTTACTCCCGTGAATAAGTGAGCCAGGGCAACACATTACAGTTTAACTGTTGCTGTATTATAAAATCTGTCTTTTTTGGTATGTGTTGCACTTAGAAACTTTAGAAACACAGAGTTGTCTTGACTTTACAGAGGGTCACAAACCTGTGAAGTACCTCTCTGGTCCTGTAGGCATAGGCCGTCCCTGTGCAGACAGAGCCCTGTCACTTGGGCAAGACATGGGCAGGGCCTGATACTTCAATGGCTTCCATGTGTTGTAACAGCTTACGGGATTTAAAGGATGGTTTTCTACAGCTTGCTTTTAGAAATGAGCTCAGACTAAAATCCATAGCTACACTATGCTTGGCAAGAGTTTAAAGACAACATGCTGTTCCTGTACCACTTCACTTGCTTTTGGATCAAGCCTGCATCCAATGTAACAAGAATGTATTTCCTTTCAATGCTAACCCTGACCTGCTCAGGGTTTCAGCACTTCTTGTTCAATCATCCGAGCCCTGTGGCTGGTTGGTGTTTCTGGCTGCATTCATCCATCAAGCAGCAACACAAGGATGCATTTCAGTGTCTGAAATAGCCACTGCAAGCTGCATGGGGCTGAGGAAGGATATATGGGGCAGGACAGACTCAGGCCGGGCTCTGGAGCACTGAGATGGACACAAAAAGAAACTAAGCTAGCACTGTCACTGCAAAAGCAGAGACTGGCCAACAGCGAATCCCAAAATAACACTGTCTGCTCTTAGATGCAGAGGATATTTTGTCCAGCCTCTAATCTAAATCTTTCTTTTTGTTGGCTGAACTCTGCTTTCATAGAGCGTTTCAGTGCACATGGACACCAAAGTCTCTGCAGTGGTCCATTTTTGCTGATGCCTTGCAAGTTCTTACTATGAAACCCCAAGATCAGCAATGATTCCCATCCCTGTACCCTTCAAAGGATCTGTGTAGGTTATCCCCTTTCTGGAAGCATCCAAGGAGGAGATGGCCATGCTTGTGGGCAGATTTTGGGTTTATTCTCCCCAGACATTGTTATCTCCAGGGCCAGCGCCAGGACTGCTCCAGTGCTAGCAAGACCTGGGGCTGTGATATCTCCATCCTGAAGCAGATCTCTAAAATGGATAGCACAGGATAGAATGGAATAGCAGATTCCAGTTGGAAGGGACAGATCTGATGAATCAACCCTTTACACCTGGAGGGCAGTGTGTGATGCCTAGCCCTGATGCAGCCTGGCAGACAGGCTGTGCCTTGGCCACGTCAGCTCAGGCGGGAAGTGTGTCAAGCACCTGTGAGCAGGGATGGGAATATTAACATTTTGCACAGTCGCAGTACTTTATAACCCTCCCTCCCCCTTCTCCAGGCACATATGTTAGGATGTCTGATGATGCCACAACCGTCTGGGCTGAGATATCAGAAGCAGCGTGGTCATTGTCTGCCCTAAGCAGTCCCTCTAACCCTTCAGGCTACACTCACAGGTCACAGGGTGACACTGTGGCCAGGAGGGGTGGGGGAAAGGGTTGAGCCAAGGGGTCCGGAGCTCCAGCTGGCCTGGGGACTCAGGGTTGTCATCTTGATGAGGGAAGATGTCCTCAGCCTACTGCTCCCATCTGCCCTGTCCCAGTGCCTGTGGTTCCTGTCAGTCCCACTCCTCCTACCCAGGCACTCTGGAAATGCGTGTCCAGCCAGATCAGAGTGGGGGCTGTGGGGTGAGTGCTGGGGTAGGAGTGGGGATGGCAGGCAGACATCCTCTGTAAAGACACTGCCAGTCTCCACCAGAGGAGGCTGGTGCATGCCATTGCCCCGAGGTATCGGAAGCCATCTCTGCTCCATTTGCAGGACTCAAGCGCCTGAGTTCCCGGGGTGGCTCTCCGCTTACCACCAGTGCTCCCGTTTTGGACTCAGTTTATAACCAGATGTTAGGCCGAATTTCTGTTGTAAAGGTAAAAACCTCTGTACGGAAGCGCCTTGGGCCGCGACCTCGCCGTGGGCTTTGTGCAGGCAGGACGAGCGCCTCGCTCACAGCGCTGGGGGCAGAGTTCAGGGTCAGCCCAAGCTGCTCCCAAGAGGGTGTTCCCTGCTTAGCCCTCTGCCAGCCGCTGATCCCCCCTCACTGCCCACCTCCACACCTGCCTTGTCTGCTTGCTCTGCCAGCCTGGCTTGCCCCAGTCCATCTCCTGCTTCACCTGGCTATCACTGGCTGTCTCCAGCTTAGGTGGTGAGCTCTTCCAGCAGCACCAGGGCCTCTAGGGACAGAAAATAGAAAGAGTGGGCACACCATCACTGTATGCCAGGGGAAAACCTCCTGTTCCCTCTCCAGCACAAGTTAGAGCTGCCTCCTTCCATGGAAAGGGGCCGTGACAAAGGACAGAGCTTCTCCACAGCTCTTGGAGAGTGAGGGGTTAGACCTGTGTGGGGAAAGTGCCAGCCCCATGAGCACATGTGGGAGGAGGACTTGCATAAAACCAGACATGTTCTTGATTGTTCAGCTGCTTTGGAGGTTAATAATCTGGCTGCTGTTATTGCAGACCTTCTTGGCATGTTTCAGGCTGTCCTCCTACTACAGGCTGACAGGCTGCAAACTGCCAGGGAGCCTGGAAAAACTCAAAAAAGTTTTTAAAAAAAAGTCTAAAAAAGGGGCACATTGATTGCCCAAGACAAACACCTCCTACTCTGTACTGACGCTGCAGCAGGGGCCAAACCTCTCCCCATGTTTCCCAGCCATGAAAGGAGGAGGAGAAAGAGGACAGCACCTTACAGGATGGGTTACACGCAGCCTTTGTGCCAGCTGAGCGACCCTCGGGGACACAAACACCTGAGCCTGGGAGGAGGGACTGAACCCACTGTGTTTGTGGTTGCTGTAGTTGCAGGCATTAGCCTCTGAGCTGAAGGCAGGTTTCACAGAAGCAATGCAGGAGCTGTCACGGATCCAGCATGGAGAGTACGCCCTGGAAGAGAAGGTCAAGAGCTGCCGCTGTGCCATGGAAGAGAAGGTGGCTGAGATGAAGAATTCCCTCAACACGTTCAAGGTAGGAGTGTGACCTGTGGGGAGGCTGCATACATTCCATGTGAGCTTTGTGTGGCAGAGGGAAGCATTCCCCTGCCTCCATCAATACTTCCTGTTTGCAAAGAAAAGGAGCAGGCAATTGTTTTGGATACACCTGGGGTACTTCCTTTGGCTTTGGGTCTCCTCTGACTGCTCCAACCCAAAAGTAACCCATACTCTGGCCTATTGAGCCTTCTTGACTGGCCATGAGGCAGTGCTGGGAGTTACCTGGGCACAAGCAGCCCTTGCTCTGGGCTGCACATGCCATGGGTTTACGGCCTGTTCAGGGGCTTCTGCTGGGCCACTGTCCCGCACCTCTCCTGGGTCAGGTCTCCTGCGTTTTCTGCAGGAACCAGAGCCACTGGGGAGCAGCAAATTAACACAAAACCCTAAAGCCTTTTGAAGTCGCATTTCCACATGGCTGAGAGGAAGTGCTGCCTGGTTTGATCTGGCCCAAGAGGATAAAGACAAAGGGCTGGAGACACAGCCTAGCAAGAAGGCTCAATGTACACTTTAGACCAGCCAGCGTCTCCATGCAGAAACTGGATGACTGCCTGGGATGAGGCAGGCAGAGGAACTCTTTTATTGTTTTTATTGCAAATGTTCCCCATGGGGTTTTGCTGAGTCAATAGTACCTTGTGAAGTTAAAGAGGGCTGCTTACTGGAAAAGCCCATTACTAACCCTGTGACAGGGAGACAGATGGCACCAGGCAAAAGGAGCCCGTGGTGCCAGACGAGCAAGGGAGACAGCAAAAAGGGTGAGGGCATATGGAAGAGGTCTCAGAGCAACCAGACACAGGGTTATCCAGGACAGTGTCGTAGGGGAAAAGGGATTTAAAAGAAGTATGCAAGCAACAGAAGGGGCAAAGGCTGCTCTCCCTCTGCCTCATGCCCATGTTGGCTATTCAAATGCTGAGTTCCCAGTGAAGCCACCTCCTTGCTTGGGGAAAATCCTTTGGTTTACATGAAACTCTTGAGTATTTCTCCTCAATCCTGCTGCTCACGTTTATGAAACCTGCAGGAACTTCATGCATCAGAGCTCTACATCTGAGTAAGGCTTGGCTGACAGTGCCTGAGGGAGGATGGACAGGGAGGATATGGAAGGCCTCATTTCCTTAGGAAACCAGGCTAAAAGGGCAGATCCAAGGCCTGATTGGCAAAAGCTTATCCATGTGAGAGCTCACATCAGGATCTGAACCAAGTGCAACATGTGAATACACATGCTGGAAAACTGCAGAGGGAAATGTGCTCCCTAAGGTCCACCTCCAAATGCCATGAAGGGCAGGAGTCCTCTCAGTGCTTTCAGCTGGTGGTGGCTGAAGCCCTGAGTCTCATCTCCCACCAGTGCCTTGAGCATGTGGCACCACGCTGGCTTGGGTGAGTTGCCTGTAGAATTAAGGATCACCATGGTGTGCCATGTTGCGCATGGCACGTGTGACACATCCTGGACTTGCAAAGGAAGAGTGCCTGATCAGAGCCACTCCCCAGAGCACCCTGAAGCACCTTTGGTGCACACCAGCCAACATTCAGAGCTGTGCCACGGAAGGCTGATGGGCACCCTGGGAATGCTGTGCTTTTGCCTGTTTCTCAGGAGGAGCTCAGCGATGCAAAGTCAATGATTGAAGAAATCAGTGCCAAGCAGGAGGAAATGCAACAGAAAATTGAGCAGCTGCAGCAAGAGAAGCGCCGGGAATCACGGAAAATGAAAGCTAAGTAAGGGCCCAAACTCCAAGGTGCTGAAAATGCTAATTAGTAGTGGTGTCCATTTTGTTCATTTCTGTACAGCGTAATTTCTTAATTGTTTTCCTGGCTGGACATGCGTATCAACCCTGATTATGACCAGAAATGCTTCAGTTCACCCCAGGCTTTTAGACACACACCTCACAGAGCAAAGACAGAAGTGAAATGCTAACACCTCACTGTGATTCCAACAGCAAAACAGCCCCCAGCAGCTCCCTGGAAAACCAGGCCTGATGGAACACACAGACCCACTAAAGGCATGTGGGGCAGTAGCACTGTTGAAAGTCAGAAGCCTCCACCATTCAGACAACAGCACTGCAGTTTCCCCTTCAAAGCTTGCAGGACTCAGTGGGCTCCTGATGGTGCAGTCATGTTCTGCTTTCCTGTCACCAGCCTGTTCTCCTCTGAGCAGAGTCAGAGAATGATTGCACGCTGCTGGGCCACACTGATGCTGTGATGAAGCAGATGGTTGTCCAGCTTGGTCCTAATTAGCCTCCTTCTGAAAACAGAGTTTTGATCATGAATCTATACAGCTGCCTTGATGCAAACACTTTGCAAATCTAGGCTAGCCCCTCAGCTAATTAAGCTATTTAATTAGATGAAATATGCTCTGCAAAAGAATAGATCTGAAATAACCTTCTCCTATAGCCAGTGGAAGTTATTTCCAGAACACTGTTCATGAACTGCCAATTCCATCAAAGTCTGCTAGAGTTGTCCTATTTCTGACAGTGTTGGCCACAAATGTAGCGTAGGAGCTTCACCTGTAGCATTCAGACTTTCCAAGCACCTCATTCTTTGTGTTTGTACAGAAGAGCACAGAAGGATGATCACGGGTCACAGACAGTGCCAACACCTCTCCAGGGCAGCCCATTTCGATCCATCAACCTCCCAGAACCTGTGCTGATTAATGAAGATTTTACGAGTCTTTTACACAACGTGACTTACGAAAAAGGTAGGAAACAGAATAGGCAAATGCAGTGCCTTCCTCAGGAAAAAAAATCAGAGGAAGCTCACTAGGGTAACCTGGGTTTGGGAAGTATTTGCTTTGCAAATACTGTCTCAACAGCCATTTCTTGCCTCCTCCAAGGAGAGGGATGCAGGCTGGATCTTCGTTCTTGTAGTGCCAGTGGCACAGATACAGAACCAAATGGGGGCTCTTGATAAAAATCCTGGGTTTGTTTCTGTGTGAGGGAGCGGGGCACAGGAAGGAGGATCACACCTTGATGAGGAAAACACTGTCAGCTGCCAAACACTTGAAAGTTGGAATCAAAGAAAAGGTGATGGACCAAAACCTTTCATTCTATAACTAAGTTTGGGGGTCTAAGCTGGTCTATCACTCTCTTGCTGTTCAGATGGGAAGATAATAAAAATATATTAATTTTAAATGTCAGCAAAGGCAGAGATCAGATTTCATAGCAAAACTGTGAAAGACTGGAGGATTTAACCCTACTGACAGGGCTTGGCAGGAAGAAGCCTGCTCTACAGTTGTCTTCTCTCGTTAAAGTTCCCTTTGTTCTTCCACAGTGTCTGACACCAGGATCATGCCCATGGGAGAAGGAGGTGTGAAAGTCATAGCAGGCCCAGGTAAGAAAATATCCAGACAGCAGGACAATGATTTAAAGAGAGTGCTTGCTTTACTGCACTGAAGAAATGCTTTCAGGGAAGGCATTTCACAGGGATGTCTTTCACTCTGTCATGCACCTCCATTTTCATACTTCAGTTGAGATATGAGGGCAAACCTGTGTCCCTGAAGTGTCCTTGATGGTCAATGCCAAGGATTTGGCAGAGAAGCCTTTCTGCTGTTGCTTTCTCAGATTCTAAGTGCTTTTGCAGAAAGGAAGAATTGAGGCTTCCTGATGTGACAAAGAATAGTGAGAGCACCATTTTTCCCACTTGGGAAGAGATGGTCTTTCTTCTTCTCTAACATACGTCTAACTTTGGATCTTATTTGGCCTGAAAATAAATGCTGGAAGAGTGCAAACCTTGTTCTGCTGAAGAGCTCACCAACTGCACTTCCTTTGTAAATTAACTCTACAAGGCTACTGCCCTTGTGAAGCTCCAAATTCACCTTCCAGTGCTTCAAATGGATGGAAACACAGCTTAACTGCCTGCTGCAGCATAATCTGTCAGCTGAGATGTCAGAGTCCATAGACCTGTTTGTCATTGCAGGAGCAGGCATAGAGACAGATGACAGCCTCAAGCCTCCCCTGGCAACAGAGGGGCAGTCAAAAATGCATTTGCCATCAACAGTATGGAAGCAGCCCAAGGACACCAAGGACTGGGGAGATGAGTACATTTCCAAAGAGCAACCGGAGAGAGGGAAAGACATGGGCCAAAGCAGATACAGCTCAGCAGACAACATAATATGTGAACCCTCTTTGGCTGGTAAGGAGTAGAAAACTCTGGCTAGAGAGGCTCAAAGCTGTATCCATGCCTGGTCTGAGCTGGTTGGTGATCAGCATCCATGGAGGGAGACACACAGACCAGTTTCTCCTGCTAGAAGGGAATCTCTCAGGGCCTCACACTCCAAGACCTCTGGCCTTTGTATTTGTTGGGCTGTGTGACTGACAGAACCACTCTGTACCCAGGACAGCCCTTCTCCTTTCCAAGACCTGTCAGCTTCAGAGTACTGATGGGATTGCAGCAGTGTAGTTGCTTAAGTGGGTGAAAAATACAACTTCTCATTCTGCAGGGATTCTTCAGGATGGGAAACCCTGATATGAGTTGTTTTGCCTTTGATTGCTTTTGTTATTCTTAGAAAAATTTGGTATTCATAGGGAAAAACACATTTGCTTTAGAGCTTTCTTAGCAAACTGGCTCCAGTCATGTCTGGGGCACACTGTAGCATCGGGCTGCAGTCTTACATTCTGGGGAAAGAAGACACAAAAAGATGAGACATTGATATCACTTTTAAACAAGTTTCTCCTTTCATGGGTTGATGTCAGTTCACCAGTCTAACATGCAGCTGTCCCTGAGGTCAGAATTTTCTTATTTTTAAACTTAACCCTTATCTTCTGGAAGCCAAAAGGCAGAACATCGCTTTGGAGCTGCTGGAGTCAGAAAGGAAGTATGTCATCAACCTGTCCCTAATCCTGAAGATCAAGGCCACACTGCAAGGGCCAGATGTGAAAAGAAGCACCAAAGAGAGAAGGTATTTGATGTGCTCTCTGTCTTTTGGGGAGTTTTCTTCAGTCAATATTATTTCTGCATTATCCCCTCACACACTTTTCTTTCATCCACACAGAGATCTTTGAACACTTAGTTCATTTCTAGTTGAAAACTGGAGGCACTGGGAGGTTTTTGCAGTCATTAAAGACTTTCCTGCCTGTCCCTTGCATCTTGTCCACCATCTTCATTCTGATTCTGGGTGAAATCAACGTGAAGTGGCAGAAAGGCAGTAGCACATTTTGACCAGCTCTGCATCAGTGGGTTGTCTCGTGAAAGGGCCTGACAAATGGGACAACACAGAAAGCTGGGGAGCTCTCCTCCAAGTTCTCAATGGGATGGCTCAGGACCATGGTCCTGCATCATCAGCCACAGCAGCATTGCCTGGGGCTTTTTAGTGCTGCTAATTCTGGTCAGCTACTCAATGCATTGCAAAGCCAGCCTAAGAAGCCTTCCAAACACTTTCTTACTAGCCAGCTGGAGAGGGTACTTGCATGAACACAGCAGCCAAAACAGGACCCCCCGATGCAGCCAGGGCTCCAACCACAGGAGTTAATAATACATGTGCAAGGCAGTGCTGACCACACAGGAATGCCCACTTAGCAGTATTCACTTGTTAGGGATGAGGTTTTGCTCTGTATAACCAGTCTGATTTGGTCTCCCTTCAGTTTTTTCCCCAACTCTTTGCGGTTCCTGGTCCAGCAGCACGTGGATTTACTGCACGCTCTCCAGGAGCGAGTCCTGAGCTGGCCACGACAAGGGATCCTAGGAGACATCTTCCTGAAGCTGACAAATGATGAGGTATGGTAAAGACATCTCCAGAATCTTCTGTCATGATTCATGATGTTTTGTTGAGGCACAGGTGGGCCAAAACACCTTGCAAGAGAGGGGCTGTGCTGTGCAGCTGTGGCCTGAAGGGTAAGGACTTCCAGCAAGCCCCCCTGGAGCACAGTCCTGGGGCATGGCAGCCCCTTTGTTGTTCAGGGATTCCACATGCCAGACCCACCTGTGGGCAGGCAGCCTCATAGCACAGCTCTATAACCAGTACATGAGACCTAGACCTGCTTGCAGGAGCCACACGTGAGCCTTGACAGCTTGAATGGCTGTATTTCCAGTGAGGGTGTGAAAAGAGAGTGTTTCTGATGCTCCCCTGCCCCAATACACCTTGTTCACAGTTCTGATAAGCAGGTGGGCAGGCCTCTTATCACACATGGTGTGTTGCACCCACTTTTGTTGCCCTGGTGAGCAGCAAGGATGTGTAAAAACTCATCTGATACTTTATAAATTTTAAGAGTCTTACACAAGAAAAGCTTCTTGCTGCCCAGCCTCTCTACCCCTCCCCACCTGCTGTAAAGCTTTACACTCTGTGCTCAACAGCAGAATACCTTCTATAAAACAGACTTTCCTGAGAAGTTCCGAGCCCAGAAGGAGTCACACAGCAGCTCTGCTGCACTGGTGACCTTCCAGCAGTGATGGTGGGGAATCAGCAGTTTGGCTGGCTCTGTGACCAAAAATCCCTGTTAAGTTTGTTGGTTCTTTTCTCTTTCCCTTTTGTAAGAATAATTTTCTGGACTACTACGTTGCTTACCTGAGGGACCTGCCAGAATGCATCTCTCTGATCCACGTGGTGATCCTGAAGGAGGTAAACTTCCTGCCTGCTTCCCAGGCACGTGATGGCAACATGCAAGCCTGGATCTCTTCCTGTTATGCCTGCCCATGATAGGAGTCTCCTGCCAATCCACTTGTTCTGTTGCCAAATGCCAGTTTCCTGGAGGTTGCCATGGCTGACAGGCACCTACAAAAGGCAGCTTTAATACCTTCCTCACTGTCTGAAACCAAAGCTGTTTTTCTGCCGTGCCATGAAACAATGTCTCAGATTAAACCTCCCAAAAGCTTGCCTAGGCACATGCTATCCAGACTTTTTCCTTGCACTGTCTCCTGGAAAATGGAGGACTCATCCAAACAGAGATCGAGTGAGGCTGTAAGTCCTCTATAGACAAAAGAGTCTCCACTTTCAGCTTCAGGCATTTGGTCTCACACCCTTGATTCTTGGTTTAAACTAAGGAAAGTTAAATATAAAGGTAGTTTAAAGTGCAGTAACTAAACCACATTTGCTTGCTTCCAAGATTTTTTAACTTAGAAGTCAATCTCATTTTGTTCAATTCATCTGAGCCTACACTAAGAACTTCATTCTGAACAACAGCGTCTTCTTGGGGTTTCACTGAAACTTAACAAGTGCACTTTCAACACACACCCCTACTTAATTAGGCTGAGTGTCCCTAGTAGATAATCCCCGACCTAAATGCCTGGTGTGCCCCTGTGAACTGTTGTAACTCCTTACAGCACAACTACTCATTAAAGCACAGAACTATCTGGAAGCAGACGTGTTTTATGGGTGGAAAAGACTCTTAAGTCGCTTTCTCTATTTCAGGTAGAAGAAGAAATCAAGTCTGATCTCTACATTCTGTTCTTTCATATAGTCCAACGAATCCCTGAATACCTTATTCATCTACAGGTAGGGCCCCAGGATGGAAACTGTCTTGCTGAACTCTTATCACATCAAGTGACTTTTAACTCAGAGCTGGTATTTGGGCCTGTACAGGTACAGGGCTTCTGGCAAACCCACTGGGTTCTTTGAAGAAAAAAAACCCAAAACTTTGAAAGGGAAAGCCAGCTAACAATAGCTTAAGTTTCCTCTTTTTCACATGAGGCTTGCTTATATTTGCCAGTTTCTCCATTTGGCCTGACAGAAACAGCTTTTGTCCCCCGGGAAGCCAAAGGCTCTGCTGCCTGCTGCTCGGGGAAAACAGGAGGCCAGAGATGTGACACATCTGAGAGGGCTCCTAGGGCCCAACAACCTGTCCTACAGAGAGATGGCTGATAAAAAGAGTTCTGGTTCACAAAAGGCTTATCTGAATTGTACTGAAACATTTCAGACAAGGCAAATACACAGAAAGCAAGCCCTATAAAAATCAAAACCTTGATTTATTCATCTAAAGCTAAACTCAACCAGTGCATCACCCACACATCCCGTGATTACATTTACAGTGGTTCCTTGTGCATTTGCACTGGACTAGTGGGAGGCAGGCCCCATCCAAGTCCCTCAGAAACTCACGCTGCCTAGAAAAGCTCCCCCAGGGCAGTGCCACGAGCACTCCAGAGCCCTAATCCATGGTTCCAATAGTGCCTTCTCCCCAGCAAGGGTCAGGACAGCCTCCAAACAGCCTGCTCTCCTCTGTGCCTCAGAATGTCCTGAAGTTCACGGAGCAAGAGCACCCTGACTATTACCTGCTGCTGGTGTGTGTGCAGCGCCTCCGGGTTTTCATCTCACACTATAGCCTCCTCTTCCAATGCAACGAAGACCTGCTGATACAGAAGAGGAAAAAGCTGAAGAAGTAAGCACAACATCAGCTCATTCTCTGCGTCACCAGGGAAGGGAGGTGTGGGGGAAGCCTGGCAAACAGGGGGTTTACGTCCAGGCAAGATCAACAGGCATATTGCCCTGTTGAAATAAAACAAAGCTCTCTGCATCTGAATGCTGGAGAAGAACCACTATTGGCATTTACCCTCCAACTGAGGTCAGATTTGGGGTGGGTCCTTCTGCCTAACTCTGAGAGTGAAAGACAGATCCCTTCTAAATCCTTCTAAACATAGCAGCTGCATGCTTCATGTGGCTTGATTCTTTAAGCTGGTGGGAAAGTCACTCCCCAGTGGGAAAACACACAGGGATTTAGCTCTGGCAGCTCCAGGCCCTGGTGAGGGTGAGGACTGTTTCCCTTATGGGCTGAGACTCCAAAAGAATGGTCTAATCTTATTTTACTGGGGGAGGAGGTGGGAGAAACAAAAGCTTCCCATAACCTGTTCGAGATTAACTATGACAGCAATTACCCTGAATGTAGATTCTCAAGTTGCATTTCAGAACAATTCCTTCAAATCAAGGCTTTTTACTAAAATCAGAATCTGGTTGCCTTTGCTCCGTGTGATGACTTACCTGGGGTGTAGGACAAGATCAAATTTCAAGGGAAGCTTCCAAGTATGGAGGGTGGTAAAGGGCTGGAACAGACTGCTGGGGAGGGACTGCTATGGGGAGAGGCATTAAGAACACCACAGAAAGCAGGATGCCCTGCTGACTGGAACAGACTAGGTGGAACAGGCTCTTCCTTGGGGTGGGCAGAGGTGAACGGGAATATTAAGGTCCCTCCCAGTCCTGTTTTCTGTGATTCTACATGCTCGTGCTCATTCCCTGCCTTATTTCTTAGCCCGACGATGGATTTCTCCTCCCTCAGGTCATCCCTGGTGAAGCTGTACAAAGGTCTCACCTCCCAGTGTACAAGCCAGGAGGTTTCTCCAACACCCAGTGCAGCATCAATGCGGGACAGCGGGATCCACACTGAAGAGGCCATACAGTCATTCCCAGCAGCACCTTCCTCTGGCACAACCACCCCGTAAGCCTGTTGTCCTCATGGGCAGCTTTCAAAGTAGGCTGAATATTCTCTCCTCACCCACACCATGCCAGTGATGCCAGGCAGCTACAGGCTGCCATTTCCAAAACCACTCCCTGTATATGGATAGAGAGATAAAGGGCTGGCTCCATCCTGCTATTCCCTACCATGCGGTTTACCAGCAGGAAATGTTTCAGAGCTCTACCCAGGGCTGCCTTAACAGTATGGTAGGGAGGACATGAATGTGTTTAGGCCTGACAGTGGTGTGCACAGTAATGCTCTGCATTATTCAGTCAGCATTACAAGAGCTGGGAAACAGGACCAAAGTCTCAGAGTAGGGGAAAAAAAAAACTTCCACACAGCACATACTAGTGATGTGATTCACTATCACAAGACACAAGTACAAAGTGGATTCAAAAACATACAAGACTAATTCAAGACAGGCAGGGCTACTGGTAGCACCTGGCAATCTTCACAGAATCACAAAATATACTGAGTTGGAAAGGACCCACAAGAATCATTGAGTCCAACTCCTGGCCCTGCACGGGACCATCCTCAATGTGCCTGAGAGCATTGTACAAACACTTCTTGGACTCTCTCAGGCTTGGTGCTGTGACCACTGCCCTGGACAGCTTGTTCCAGTGCCTAATCCCTCTCTGGGTGAAGAACCTTCTCCTAATATCCAACCTCAGCCTCCCCTGACACAACTCCAGGCCATTCCTTTGGGTCCTGTCACTGGTCACCAGAGAGAAGAGATCATTGTCTGCCCCCTCTGCTTTTACCTCATGAGGAAGCTGCAGATTGCGATGGGGTCTCCCCTCAGTCTCCTCCAGGCTGGACAGACCAAGTGCCCACAGCCACTCCTGGTATGGTTCCCCCTTGGCCATTTCCAGCCTGACAGGTACCAAATGAGATGATGATCAGAGAAGCACACTAGACTTCTTTATTCTTATGCCAGCAATTTGTGGCTATTGTGCTTTTTTATCTCATTTGATACTAACAAGAGTTTGGCTTCGTCATTCCCAGTGCCCCTCTGTTAGCAGTGTTACAGATCAGTCCTTAGCCTCCTTCTCCCCAGACTGCCCAAGACAATCTCCCTCTTCTCACAGACAGGATGGTCCAGGCCCACACCTTGGTAGCCTCAGCTGGCACCACCCCCACAACCACCCTGAACTGAAGACTCAGCTGGAACACAAGGAGGGTAGGAGCCCTCCAAGCACTCCTGACACATTTTGGGGACAAAGTCACCCTACCCAAGAGAGAAACCTTGTCCACCTGAAAAGACAACCAGACCAGAGGAAAGTGAGGCACAACTCCTACATGACAGAAAGAGAAGGAAAGTTAAAATCCAAAATGCAGATGAACAGGAGAGAGATGGAACAGTTGGCTTTTCATCTCAGTTTCTATTCATTTCATGCTGTAGAGTACAAAAGTCAGCCAAAGCTACTGGATAAGAAGTTCTGTCTTTCCAAGTATTTGGTCCTCCTAACCAGCCAGGCAATTTCTATGATACCACTGTTACTGTTCTCCAAGGCAAGAGAATACCTTTTGGCCATAAAATTAACACAATAGGGCTGGGGGAGTGAAGAGGTGGGGGGGACTTGTCACGCTGTCTCTGTCATCCTTTAGTATTCCACTTCCGTCTGTTGTTTTGTTTCGTTTCGTTTATTTTTAAGGCATTTGATGCCGCAGATGAAGAAACCCCAGCCAACCGTGATGGAGAACATCCAGGCTGTAAAGCCCCCTGACTGGGAGATGGAAAGCAGAAAACACGAGAGGCCAGAGAACATCCTTGCCTCCTCTCAGCTGACAGAGCAGGAACTCAAGGCCTTGACAGCCCCCTTGCAATCCATCCCTGAAATGGAGTACGAAGCGCCACCGGCTGACGCGGTGGGGAACACCGAGAGAGCCATCAGAACCTCTGTGGAGCTGCTGCAGGACGCGAGGAACTTTGCACCAAGCTACGAAGAGTTTGACTACCCTGGGGAGGTTTTCACCATGCCAGGCCCCTACGAAGATGACACCTTCCAAAACCTCGCTCTCTTTGAGAACTGCTCCCCGGCCTCTTCCGAGTCCAGCTTGGATATTTGCTTCCTTAGGCCTGTGAACTTCACCTCAGAACCGGAGAGGACAGACCATGCCTTGCAGCCACTGCCTAAGAGCTGCACCCCCGTGAGCAGCAGCACCTACAAGCGCGAGATGTTCCACAGCAAAGGGAAGCAGCTGAGCAGGTCCCTGAAGGAGCTGCCGCGGAGCGCGGAGGGCGTGAGCACCAGACTCTACAGCACACGGAGCAGCAGCGGGAGCCGTCTGCAGCAGAAGCAGGACAGGAATGTTCAGCCTCACTTGATCTCAGCCTCATCTCGAAGCTCCCAAAGGAGCTACTTCCCCCCACAGAGAGGAGCGGGTGAAAAACCGAGCTTTTTGGAAGTAAGGAGGCTTAAATAGGAGGAGGAAAAAAAAATGGCACGTGGTGGTGCAGCAGCAGCAGCAGCAGCAGGAGAAAGATCTGAGATACAGTTAGAGTAGAACACGCCAAAACAGCTTTCAAGCCCACACATTCCCTGCCCTCAGCTGCATGTACATGCCCAAGGGAGGAAAAAGACAGCTCCTTTTCACACACATCTTCCCCAGGGACAAGCACGGGGTTGAGGTGCACAGCTGGCTGAGCTAGAACACCCTTGAGACAAGGTAGCCTCTTGTGTGTCTCCACCTGTCACTGAGCTTCCCCCCCAGGTTAATGTTCTGAGCAGGTCACAAAGTTTACACAAAGCTGTTCAAAATTAGTGCTGTGGTTGGCACCCAGTTGAACAGGTGCCTTTCCACCTGCTGTGAGGAGTGCTGGGTAAGTGCTGGGTAAGTCATGCCGGTATAAACCAGCATGACTTGGCCAAGCTCAGCCCATTTACACCAGCAAGGATCTGGTCCATAGGTTTTGTTTCACCTATATTTGTTGCCTGGATTGTACAGACCCATGCCAGAGTCTGTGTGAGAACAGACAGCCCAGCAATTGTGTCTCTCAGATGCGACATGGCAAACAGCACTCAAACCCTTCAGGGACACCAGGCACTGCAGGAGCAATGTTTCTGTAGTTTGCAGTCAGCTTTGGGCTGTCACAGCCAAGGAGGTAGAGACCAAGGGTGCTGTGAGATGCTTAGATAGGAGGCTGTAGATGCAGATGGGAGATAGGTTCTGACAGCCTGACTGAAAAGGCAGCAAGGAAACCTCACAAGGAAAGAAAAAAAAAAAAGGCCTAGTGAGTAAAGGAGGTGGTGGATGGCTGAACAGGGAAGATGAGGCAGAGGGAGAAGAGTCATGGGGACACAGCCATCCCAGAGAAAGGGGCCTGTGAGCTCTTTGGCACTCACCTGCACAGAGCTATGGCCCACAGCAGGGTGCAGATGTGGAGCTTGTCCAGAACTGCAGGACATGTTCTCCCCCACAGAGCAAAGGAAATCACCATGGCAGTGGTGGGCTGAATTGGAGAAAAGGGTCTTGTCCAGAGTCTTGCTGAGAGGAGCTTGGCACTCTCCTGAAAGAGGGAAAGGTCTTTTAGTGGCACATTTACCACAGGGTGTGTATGCTAATGAAGCCTTCTGCCCCACAGATATGAAACCATGCAGCAGCAGAGCCAGCAGAAGAGTCTTTCACACCTTATCACAGTTCAAGAAGCCTGACGCCTCCCTGCCCTAGGGGAGAAAGGAGAGGGTGGGAAGTTCTTCCAACTGCCCAAGCTGGCTTGTTCCCTCAGTGGCAAAAGAAGCTAGTGAGCTTCCCATAAACAAAAAGTTTAGCAAGAAAGGCTCCAGTTCCCTCTAACAATGCTTATCCTCCTACTCCTCTGTCACTGCCTCAGCCTTAGAGTCAGCAACAAGCTCTCTGCAGAGGTACCAGTGTTGTTTCCCAGCCTTGTCAGCACCTCCTCACTCACCAGGTCCCTCCTAGCACAGAGAGAGAAATAGAGAAGGGAACAAGAATGTGAGGTTGCAAATGCTGGTTAAATTGTCTTTTCCCTTTTAGGAGCTCCATGCAGAAGACAACACCAGGTTCTGCCAGAAGGATGACAATGAGCAAACATCCTTCAGCGACCACAACCCGCGGCACGAGCCCAAGGGGGGGTTCCGGAGCTCCTTCCGCAAGCTCTTCAAAAAGAAATAAGCAGCCCCAGGAAAGGCAGGCCACAGCCAAAGCACAGCAGTGCTTCCCCAGGTCCCCGAGGGTGGAGACAGACAGCAAGGCCCCAGGATCCCCCTGACTAACACAGAGGGTGGAGGGTGGGGGAGAGGAGACTCTCACAACTGCCTTACAAATGCATCCTGCTCTTTCTAGCACAGGGCAGGGCCAGGCTTTGGGTTGCAGTGGAGCTCAACCAGCAGGTCCAATAAGCACAGGAACTTGCTAGCTTTCATCCCTACCTGACTCAACTTCCCTCAGTTTTGGAAAGCTTTGGCCGAATCCCACTATCTTCTCCTCCCCCTCATCCCCCAAAACTGCTTGATTTGCCATACATCTTTGCTCTTCCAAACTCAAGGCAGGTCTTATTTGGGCTCACCCACAACAGAAGGGTTACCTCTGCCGCCCTGGCATCCTGGCCAGAAGTCTAAAATTCCCTTATTTCCTCTACTTTCCAAAAAAACCACCATCAAAGATGTCTACCAGGAGAACAGCTCGAATTACCCAGGTGGTTTGAGAAGGTCTAAGAAGGATCAGCTGAAGCACCTGAGAATTGCACTGCTTAATCAGCAACATCCTTTCTTTTGGCCTTCCATCACTCCCCAAAATCCTATTTCACCTTTTATGTGAATGCTATTTCCTGAATTGCCTCCTGCTGTAGGAATCACTGCTTCTGCTCTCAGAATCGCCCGTATCTCCAGGCAGGTGATGCAGGCTGGGCCCAGGGCCTGCCACAAGAGAGAGACTCTTCTCCACCTTATCCCCAGTGTGGATCAATGCAGACACTGGTAGTGCCCAAGAGTGTCCTGGCTCCTGGTCTGTAACACACCTGGAATACACGTTGCTAACTCTTTGGCCTGACACCCTCACAAGCCCCATCACGTGCAGCTTTGGAATGGTTCTTCCAGCTAAAAATTGAGGCACTAGGGCAGGAAAGTTGATGGTGCACCATGTTCAGAGTCATAGCCCTCCTTCTTGTGCAAGGACAGATCAACAAGGCCACAAACAGGCCACCCTCCTCACACCTGGACATGACAAACCCTCAGTAACTCTGATCTCTGCAGAAGACTGAGAGAAGCTCTGCTGTGACCTGTGTCACACACCAGCAGCAGGAGCACCACTGGCACAGTGGTGTGACCAGTGCAGTGCTGATGAGCTCTGGTGTTAGCTGAAGCTGGGATGTTCTGAGAGCAACCAGAGCAACTCTGGTTTTATCACCTCGTTTTGACAAGCCTGGGACTCTGGTCTGCCTAAAGGACAGCTTCACCTTAACAAGTTGTGAACTGTCTCCATGGGGCCAACAGCAATGCCTTGGGGGAAGTACTGTGAGACTGGGGGCTTGGGACTCCCCACATCAGCGCAAGGGTGGCTGAATTTGGGGCCAAGAGAAGAGCACCCACCATGCTGCATGGCTCTCCTGGCCGTGGCAGCAGGACAGGGGAGGCCCAGAGCAGGTGTCCTTGGATGCAGTGGCCAATCTCACTGCAGATGCAGAGCCCAGAGCTCTCCAGTGTCGACTGACCTGCATCTACTGCCTGCTTTTCCTCCTCTGCTGGAGGCAGAAGGGTGTGTGTGAAAAGGGCTATCCAGACAGACAAACCCCCTTCTTTACTGCAATCAAGGTTTTCCCAACATTTCAAGAATGTGACCAAGCAAAACACCACAGATTAAAATGTTTTAGCTGGTGCCTCTCCCATAGATTTTAATGAAACAAAAATTCACTTCTCCTCCTTACAAAAAGGAAGGAAGTATCATACTTTCCTCCCCTAGCTTTTGGAAACTACTCTGGGAAGATTTTTTTTTAATGTAAGGCTTTTAATGGCAAAAAACCCAACCCCCTTCCATCTCCTTCCCTTTCCCTCACATCCTCATAAAATTAAAAATTCCCTGGCCCTTTCCATTCAGGACTGCTCCATGCTGACCAGCCACTGAATCACAAAGACAATTCCTAGGACTTGGCAGCTTTTCATCAGACTGTGCAGGGCCAGGATAGAAATTATGTAGGAAGAGCCAGATCCTTGTAACTGAAGCATCAGCAGAACATGTTTGTTCTGCACAGCAATCAGCCACAGACAGAACTATTTGTTTGTCCATGGGACCAGAGTTGTATCATTATGGACAAGTGTCCACTGTAATGCACTGATGCTGTCAAGGGCTCTGATGCTTGTGGTTTTGGTCTCATGTATGTAATGACACTTTTATCCTTCATAGAACAAACCTGCTTTTCATATTTGCCAGGCAGATGCCAGGATAGAAACAGGACAAAGGAAAAAAAAACCTACCTACTAACATCTCCTGGGTGAGGAAATCCTTCCAAAGTGGCAGACCCTTGCTTGTAAAATGCATGAGGATTTCAGCTTCTATTTTAGGGATTTAAGGCACAGTCAGAACTGATGGTTATTTCTTTCTGATTCTGAGTTCTTCCTTTCAGGCCTATACTTATCACTTGAGATGTCCTTGTACCTGCTCAGAATCTGCAAATGTAAATAATATGAATGAATGATGCTCAGCACCACACACACACAACCTGTTGCAGGATCCATTTCAAATCCATCTCTAGTGTACATGTGTGCTCTGGATTATTCTTCTTCCTGTGCCAAATAAATGTTGCCTTTAAATAATGCTGTTGCCTCTTACACTGAATCAGCCAGAAGGCTGCATCCATTAAAAGAAGAAACAGGTGTTTCTCTGGTCCCTTTCTGAGGCAACATTACTTACATAATCCTGTATCCCTACAAGTCCAGCCATGCAAGGAGACTGCTCCCTACACAAGGTTCTGAGACTCTTATTCAGAACTCAGCTGAGTCACTCTCCAGGCTTCTGGTCAAGATCCTGTTGTTGGTGTAGCTCACTGTGACAGATCTTCATCTCCTTAGACTCTTCTAGACCACACCTCTCCATGGCTACACTCCCTGTTTAAGTCAGCCATCCTAGACTCAAAACAATAAAATAAGGCTTATTCCAAAATAGATTCAACAAACCTGTTCAAAGCAATTCCAACAACATATGCCCTTGATCACCTACCTTTGTTTACCTCCTTTTAAAAAATACTACAGATGTTCTGCACATTTGGCAGCTAACTTGTCATGCATCTGGCAAAAGGGATTTGATCTGATTTGATTTTTCCCTTTCAACTTCTTAGCCACCCAGTACAGGATTTCACATTTGATGGCCAGAAAGTAAAAAACAAACCAAAAAAGCTTACTCTATACTTTGTTTCCCTCATAATGCACTATTTTTCACTGAACACAAAAGGTAAATTTGTCTCAGTGGACAGAAAAATGCATTTAAGGGTGGTTTGTTTTTTTAACGGAAAATAAGGAATGGAATTTACAAAATAAGTTAAGAACACTTTTGTTTTTACACCTATATTGGGCCACAGGTTTCTCTCCCAAAGAAAGACTTCACCTGTGCATTGTCTGGGTTTAGAAATGACAATTCAACAATCTTTTCCATGAAGCACAATAATTTACTACATTCAACAGCAGCACCTCCAGTGATATCACTGGGAAAAATCTAATTTAAAACACACACAAAAGAAAAATAATTAAATATCCCACAATGTCACTCTAAAACTTGAAGGATCTAAATCCAGTGTATCAGCATGCTCTTATTGAGACAGACCTCTCCCTCCCTGATTTAAGAGAGGCATATTAGAGAAACACATTAGTCCACACTGGAAATGGCTTCTTGAGGATGGAGCACTCCAGTGCTTCCACGGTATCAACCCTGAAGGAGGATAATGTTCTCCATTAGCAGACAGGTTTGTTATAGACAAATGTTGCAGGGGCTATTGAATGCCATGAGGACAACGTGTCACCTTGGGGTCACACAACAGCGACTTCCCACACAGCAGCTGAACAGAAGCAAATGCTCAGCACCCTCAAAATCACCACAGAATCATGGAACAGTCTGGGTTGGAAAGGAACCTTTACAGGCCATCTAGTCCAACCCCCTGCAATAAGCAGGGACATCTTCACCTAGAGCTGGTTGCTCAGAGCTCCTCCAGCCTGACCTTGAATGTTGCCAGGGATGGGGCATCTTTCACCTCTGGGCAACCTGTTCCAGTGGTTCACCACACTCACTGTAAAAAGCTGCTTCCTTGTACCTTGTCTAAATCTACCCTCCTTTAGTTTAAAGCCATTACTGTCTGTCCTATTGCAAGAGGCCCTGCCTAAAAAGGTTCTTTCTTATAAACCTATGAAGTTCTGCTACATAACCCTACCTACACATTTTGCAGTGGTTTAGGCTGACTTCAGCCATACATCAGCTCTCTACACTAATACAGCAACTCTCCAGGCCTCCACACAAGCACGTTTCATTGTCCAGGTCTCATCATCACCCCAGGCCACACCAGACCAATCAGGGTCATTTTACCAAGGAGACAGAGAGCATCATTAAAATGATTTAATTTCCTATGTGAAAAGTATTGTCACTAATGCAAACATGATCCAAATAAGAAGCCATTCCAGATCAGAAATTATTAACACAAAGCTGTCCTGACACAAACCAGTGGCTTAGCAGTACTCAACTCCTAAAAGCTACAGGTTTGATTCTCACTCAGTCCTTCCTGTTTGCAGCTGAGTTAACACCATGACCTGTGCACTGTGACTGACCTACGGGCTCCAAAGAATGTTTACTTCAGGTTCTTGCATGGTGACCATTGTCCCCTGTGGTCCAGTTATCTCACCAGGAAAGCACTTTTATCCTCAACCACAAACAGGGAACAGCATTTCCCACTTCACAAAGGAAAGCAGAGACCTCCTGACATTTCAGAAATCTGCTGATTAGCAGGAGCCATGTGAGGTCTGTCCTGACTGAGCAACCTGGTCACTGGGTCATTCCTCCTGCCTGCTCTGCCTTGGCTGCACAACAGCACAGACAAGAGGGTGCTGAAGAAGAAATACAGATCAGGAAGTCTCATTTTATGCAGTTCTTCTGCTAACCCACCAAGGAGCTAATAATTCAGGTAACACTGCCAACACTATGTTCATCATGGTATTTTTATCCAAAGAACCCATAACCTAAACGACACCTCCTGTGGCTTGAGTTTTTACAAAGCTCCCATATAACGTTCTCCTCTGAAGCCAAGGTTTTGAGAGCTTCACTTTGTTTTTCTTTTGCCAGAAAAAATGTTTCAAAACAACACTGTTAAAGACATCAAAGAAGGAAAGCAACTGACAATTTCAAGATTTGGCTGTGGTGAAAACTGCCATTCCTGTTGATGAAATGCTTTCCAAAATGTAACGACCACACTAAAGGATCACAGGGCCCTGATCAATGGCATTGATGAAAGCATTAAAAAAAGTTGATTTCTGGAATCATTCAACTGACACCATCTTTAGGAGACACAGCTCTCCATGATGCTGAAATGCATTCTTCTTCCAAAGAGGAAATGTGAGGGAATTTTACTTGCCCCATGAGCCATATGAACTGAAGAAGAGACACTTTATGCTTCATATACCTACTGCAGAGGAGATTACGGAGCTCCTTTTCTTCAACAACTGCCATCCACCATTACTGTCCCAGTCTGGTCTGGAGTTGAAGAGCAGCACGCAGGGTTATGGATAAACCATGTCAGAATACTTACGACATACCTGTTTTGTCATGTGTATTTTGGACAGAGAAAGCCACTGTAAAGATTAATATAAGTTTGATTTTTTCTAACATGAGTCATACAGGATGTGTGAAACATTTCATAAGGTATAATAATTCCCTTTGGGAGTAACCCAGCTTCTCAAATATTATGGAATTATTCTTTTGTAACATGCCAAAAGCACCTTCTTTAGTCTCTTATTACTAAAATACATACATTGAAGTGGGAAAATATGTACCACAAGATGGGCTTTTATCTCCTTCAGTGTTTAACTGAAAAACTAAGTTGAACATTTGTCCATGGAATAATTTAACGTATGTCAGCCAAACATATCTTTATCTTTATTTCAATTAAATTAAAAACAATCTGCAAGTATATTTATGCAACATTCACTATATACACACGATTTATGCAACTGCAAGGCAATTCTATGTATGCGGATTAATCTATTGTTAGTAAAACATGACAATAGCTATGGAAGTTGACATGTGACTGTTTTCATGGCATGACTGAAAAAGAATAGCTACTAGCCATGAAATGGATTATCAGTAAACCTTAAAAAGAACATGACATAACCTAGCAGAGATTAACAGTCTTCTAAATGTAGTATATTTGCTTCAGATGATAGTGCTGCTTTTCAAAAAAAAATTCGCTGTCACCTTATAAGATGTAAGACTTTCATCAGCTCTATCTAAAGAAAGCAATAATTAGACATTATGCTTCCTGGCAAAAATTTATTTTTGAACTGGCACCACAGTATTTCAGAAAATAATAATAAAGTACCTCTTTGGTGAAGCCTAGGTACCCCCTACTACTCATTGTAACAACTTGTAAACAGGACCGCAATACAGTGCTTTGCCTTAATTCTAGCTCGGTTAGGTACCACAGATCTTCCTCACAGTCCTTCTCATAATTTTAGGAAGGTATTTTAAAGCAGGGAGTAAGTAAAGCAAAGGAAAATTAAGAAGGATATAAAGTTCCCTGTTTGAGATTTAAAAAAAGTGCATAATGTTTTCATTCCAAAAACCGTGCCACTGTATGGAACTGATGGATACAAGACTGTTTTTCCTTCCTGTACTGGACATTATTGATCATTACACAAACACAGTCTCTGCTTATTGGCCAAAGAAGTCTCTCCAGACTGTTTTCTGGTACAATCAGCTGTCCAATTACTTTAGAACAATGTCCTGCATACTAAAACAAGAATAGCAAGTTAACTAACAGACTAGAAAGTCTGTTTTTGCAATTCCATTTCTGTACACTACATTTCCAATGCATTGGAGAGTTCTTAGTGTTTGGCATACACATCCCAACTCCTTGACACCACCAGGTTCAGTGCATCCATTGCCAGCAACAGACATAGCACCAGGAAAATGCGACTCCCAGCGCGAGGGACAGTTCAGGAGGAGGGGGCATTCTCCAGCAAGGGTGGCCCATCCCGATGCATCGACGGGTGTGTGTGCTCCCTTTTGTAAGTTTTTGGAGGAAGCTTTGGGATATGTTGAGAAGTGCTTTGTCGTGGAGGAACGGGTGGTCCAGCAACAGAAGGGAGGTCCACGTCCTGCGGTATCAAAGGCGGCGACGGCAGATGCCTCCGTGCTACATGTGGAGAAGGTGTCTGGGGGGGAGGGGGCGTGAACGGAGAGGGGCTGTTTGGGAAGAAGGTGTTACCAAGTTCGCTTTTTCTCCCCAGGGGTGGAGGCTGGAGGTGTAGTGGTGAGCTAGAGAAAACATCTGGAGTTCGCACAGGTTCCCGTGGCGGTAACTCGGGAGGGTTTGCAGTGGTAACACAGGAGTCAGAGATGCAGGTCCGATCAGGCACCGAGTACCTTGGAGAATACACTTTTGAGGTTGGTTGCCTAGGAGGGATCGCTGGTGGGTTGTCCAGGTGTGCAGAAGTAATCTGAGGTACACAAACATTTCATTCAGTAAAATTCCAGAGCGGCAGCAAAGCACAGGACCCTGCTGTGAAGCAGAAGCCCCCTCCTGCACTGCAGATTGCTCTTAGCAGGGGTGCACCAACACATGAGTGAACAGCCAAGGATGGAAGGAATGAAGATGCACAGAGAGAGGGACAAGGGCAAGGCAAAGAATGGTCAAAGCAACAATTTCCATGCTAGTTCCAGGTCTGCTTGCTGGGGAGGTTTGGATATCTTCAACCACCTCCCCAGTAACAAGCACTTGGAGTGGGTAAACACACCAGATATTTGAAAATGAGGAAAAGGAAGAGGCAGATGATGCTGAACAGGGAAAAAATAAACTATGCTCAGAAGATGGAGTTAAGTAGTCAGAATTATGGAAGTGAACAGTTCCCAAGATGCAGACCATAGCGACAGGATAACTGGTCTCTAACACCCTATCATGTACACAATGTTTTCAAACACATTTTGGTAGGATTTCTAATACATTTTGGTGATGCAGTAAATTCTGCTGACTGACAAAACAGTTGCCTGTAGTCTGAAAATAACTGCTGAAGAGCCACTTATAAGCTCTCTTCAAAGACATTTCT
This sequence comes from Dicrurus megarhynchus, assembly GCA_013399195.1. Taxonomy (NCBI): domain Eukaryota; kingdom Metazoa; phylum Chordata; class Aves; order Passeriformes; family Dicruridae; genus Dicrurus; species Dicrurus megarhynchus. The sequence goes on from VXAD01012330.1 coordinate 653,902, forward strand.
GCTCCGAAGTAATTTTGAAGGGGATTTTCAAATCTGAAGTCACAAATGAGCTTCCACTGAAATCAGGTGAAATTTGACACTGTCTGCACCAAAGGCTGGATCAGATCCCAGTAGCCAGACAAATGCAAAAGGAAAATGTAGCAATGGCTTAAGCAGGATGGGTAAGCAAGAGGGGAAAGCAAGCCCTTGAGCACCATAGCATCAGGGTCAAATATTCTGGTGAAACTTTCCAGAGGACTGAGTTGTGTACAGTACTTTCCATCATTACTGTTCATCAGTTCTTTACTCCCATTCATACATCCTAAAATGATACTCTGGAACAATTATTCCAGATGGAAACATCTGCCTGAAGTCTCAAGTTCTCCCAAGCAATGCAAGGGCCTGAGCACAGCACATCAGTAGATGAGACATTTCTAACCCTAAATTTAGGTCCCATCTGTTTTCATTTGTTTGAGATCGACACATAGCGAGGCAGAGCTGTGAAGGCTTGAAATACACAGCTGCTTACTCTTTCTCATATAGTTCTTCAAAAAATAAATGTACTGTCTTTAAGAGTTACTTTTCTATCATGCCCTGCCCCTCTTCTCCCAGAAAAACAAATGACCTTTTTTCTCCTTACTTACTTTTGATGGGGAGGATTCAGCTGGGGCAGATTCTGGTCTTCTTCGTGGAGGAACAGGAGGGGGGACAGGGGCATCATCTGAAGTTTTGGTGAAGTTTATGGATGACACAGAAGCAGATCCTAGTGGACATTAAAAAAAATGTTGATAATGATGAACTTTTGGCTCAATATTGCTGTCAATAGAGGTGCCATAAATAAAAAAGCAAATGCTCATAAAAAGCATCATGAATCAAGGAGGTGGTAAATAAAGACAATGAAACAAGCCTCTAACTTGCAGCTGCCAGAGAAACTGCTTTTGTGAGCTGCAAAGATCTCTGTGGTTATCAGTTCCTGAACATTCTTAAGTAATCCTTGAGACCAAAACCACATCACAAACCTGTTCTTAGTTACAACAGCACTAAAACAATATCCTGAACCTGCAGTCGATGGACCCAGCAACAAAGAAATCCTTTGCAAAGGCTTTCCAAAGAGCTGGCTTGAATACTGCAATGGCACTGCTCTGCTAAGGAACTTCTGCATTTAGCAAATCATTTCACCTCCTTGTGGCAACCAGGTGAACACAGGAGTAACCTCTGCAAGTCCTCATATGTGAAAAGAGCCTATATCCATTATTAAATACTGAGAGCACACCATAAAATATGAACTCCCTTGTATGTTGGGAAAGACAGAATAAAAACAGGTGTGGATAGGTCCTGATGGATTTAAAGCAAGGAAACACTGATTTTAAGTTCTGCAGGAAAACCACCCATGTACACTGAAATCAGTTCTGAATTGCAGGCAGCTGAATAAGGCACCCACAAAAGATTCATTTTTTATTCTCACTGTTCACCATCAGATACTCACCGAATACATTCACATACACATATATATATGGCAGCAAATCCCACAAGTTTGTTTGGGACATGTATGGGCCCTAGAGATTACCTCTGCCTTCAGTATTGACAGTTCCTCCAAAGACTTGTAACAGTTCTTATGTAACACACCTAATTCTGTTCAGTTTCTTCTTTATAATAAAAACTTTTTAAAAGAAAAAGGGAGTTAGAAATACTGAAAATGTTTGCTGCTGCAAGGAGACAAAAGCAATTATTTTTACAGTCACTTTAGAAGGCAAAGCCTGATTTCCCCTGCCTAACAGCACAAAATGTGACTGGCACACGCTTGGCAGGCTGTCTGTGAGCACGTACTTGTATGAAAAGGACTGGAGGGATCTGAGTCGAACACGCTGCAGGCGTCTGTGGTGCTGGAAGTGGCAGAAGCAGGGGGAGGGGTCAGAGGGGTGCGGGGGGAGTTTGGGGCAGACGCTGTGGCTTCCGTCTCGCTCTCTGGGATGCGGCTGTAGCTGATTTTCCTTGGCTCCTGCTGCAGGGGTGTGGGATGTCTCATGGTACCTGGCCTTGGATTAGAGGGACGAACACCCGGGGACTTGAGGGGGTAGCTGTACTTCTTGGGCTGAAACGACAGAAAATATCAACCAAAATCAAAAGGCCGTGGGATCACTTAAGTGTAGCTTTGTATTTATGAAGTCAGAGAACTAAAATTACTTTTGCCATATACGAAAGACAAATGTAAGCACTTTTTGAAAAAAAAAAAAAACAAACAAGAATTGAATACTAACAAATCTTGGAGGAGGCTTGACATTCCGTGGCTCTATCTCCAGTGACTTGTTGAACAGATAATCTGTAAATTCTGTCTCCACGCTGTTTCCCATTGGATTCAGGTTTTCAAAAAATCTCTGCAATACAAGAAGGTAGAAAACTTGTCAGCTAAGATGCTTCTTGACACCACTTGTTTCTACAGCACAAATGATCCCAACTGTTCGAGAGAACAGAGAAAATGCTGGAGTCAGAGGTAATGACAGACATTTAAGTTATTAAATCTATTTGTCACGAGCCCTTTTCTGGACATTGCTACTGCTATACTTGGCCTGAAAACCAAATGTGCAAGTACCCTAAATGCTTTCTGCAGTGCAAAATCAGACCACGTTTGCTCAAACACTTCCAGAAGAAGCTGCAAACAATCCACCTTTACACTGATGCAGGGAAGACTGTTCCCACAAAGCATTCTGTCAAAGCCTGAGGAGAACAAATAAAAAAAACCCTTGCAGAATCTCTTCAGATAACCTGTCCTATGACTCTCTGAAAGTATACAGCTCAAAAGATGGTAAGAAAAAAGAAAAAAGGAAGAAAGGAAAGCAAGCAGAGAGGACACTGCATAGACAATACCTCAGACCAAGGAAAACAAACACCAGGAGAAAGAAAAATGTGAGTATCACCACCATCAACACATGATGTAAACACAGTGCTACCAGATAAACCTGGAAACATAAAGGCAGTGTACCAGAGGAGGAAAACACAACTGGGCTCACTGGAGAAATAACTGTAACTGAGTGAAGGACAAGGAGAATCTGCCAGTTTCAGTTCCTGTTTGACACTGATCAATAAGATCAATGTCCCAATAGCTGAGAAAAAAATGAAACAAACCCAGGAAACTGCAAGCATTGAGCTTTCTGCCCCTTCTTACAGTGAGACCCGAGAGAGGTTTTATCTTCTACTCATCTCTGACTCAGTCAGACTGAATCTATGTGAATTCAGTCTGTCCTCATGGTCTGTCAGCTGACAGAATCACCACAGAAGGAAATCATGTCACTTACTCTGATGTCAAATTCCACTCTTAAACAATATGGCTGGTTCTGGTACTGCTGTATCTCCCCTGTTATCTCAGCTACCTTCCTTCTCTTGCTGAAGTTTATAAGGTCTTTCCCATGTCGCTTGAGAAATTCAGGATTGCCTTCTTCTGTTTTCAAAATGTTGGTTAAGTAAATCCCTAAAGGGCACACAGAAGAGGTTCTCAACACAGAGTACCAAACAAGGAGGAAGTCACAACTGGAATACAAGGAATTCTTAAAGAATTTAATTTGTGCACTGTAATTATTTAGAAAACTTCTCTGTTATGGTCAATAAGAGAATTGCACCTCACTTTCCAATAAGGGCAACAATTTAAGTATTTTAACATGCCTTTTCCAGAAAGCTGCCTTTTTGCATCAAAGTCCCAAAGCCTGTGCATCTTTCTATGGTTAAGGAAGCTCACACAACTGAACACTAAGAGAGGACACTGAACAGGAGTGCTTTCTCTTAACTCCTCTATTCCATTAGACACCCCAGCTAAACTCCAAGAATTATTTTCAGGTTTTATCCTGGCTTTATAATTGCATCAAATCATTTGATGATTAGAAAGCAAAAAGTGCTCTCCACTCCACAGATCATGTATCTGGAATTGTCATTATGACTTGACAGAAATAACTGAAGCTATTCACATGTGATCCTGCTAACCTCTACTCATCTCTGAAGCAGGACAGAAGGTTTCTTAGTTGATCTTATCTTTCTTTGCAGAGCTCTGGAGTATATCTTTCCCCAATCTGTAAAAGGCCAAAAAAGCCATCAACACTATTTTCTTTCAGTTTTGGCCCGAAGCCTATGCTGGACAAGTGCAATGTCCAGACTTGGAACTGACCTGCAGCAAACATTCAAATGGCTTGCTTAAGAACAGGAATGACATGTGCTTAACATCACAATTTGCTAAATGTCAGCAATCTACTTCAAAGAGGAACTGTTCAGACTGATGATAAAGAGGAGGCTTTCTTCCCAAACTTTATTTCTACAGAAATAAGACTTTTTAATAGAAATGAGACTCCAGCTTTATTTCTTGGACCTCATGATGAGGAAGGGGATCCTCCTTTCTCTCCCAGTCAATAGCAATAATATTTCTAATGTGACCACCTTCTATTGAGAGTATTTGTAGTTGTAACAGTTCAAACCACACTCAAAGTAAAAATCAGCAAATATGGAAATAGGATATTGCACATATACTTATTTTTACTGCAAATAACATCTCCCATGAACACTCACTTTAGGGTTTTTTTTCACATATTAGTGTCTGGGCACCTGAAATTCCAACCCACCTGTCCTGTTAAAACTGACTTTTCTCTCTATTGCTCATACTCTGTTTAGCACCTTAGCTCAATACTTTCCAAATGTTAATGTGGGACACAGCTCATCCAAACCAAACGTACTCACCAAAAAAAGGCACACAAGGAGGATTGATGGACCTGAGTTTTGCCAAATATTTCTTATAATGGTCCTCACTCAGCTCATAAGCTTCTTCTAAGATCTTCTTCTGACGACTTGGAATTTGCTTAAAAGAGAGATCAAACAGGTTGTTTGGAAAGAGAAGGTAAAGGCATGGCCCAGCAACAATACTGAGAGTAATGGTCTCCCACAGGTATCTGAATCAGGGACCACGAGGACAGTGCCCCACCATCCTGAGATGCTTTTCTTAAGTGGGGACAGATTTCATTCTTCTGGAACCAAGGGAAAAACCCTCTCTCTTACAGCCTGATTGATTCATTTCTTGGGGGGTTTACTTTCCATGCTCCTTGGAAGCACATGCTTACTGACAAGACAGGCTTTCAGTGTAGCCAAGGCACCCTGCATGACACTGCCATAGCAAAAGTGGAAAACATTTCACTGTACCTCAAATGTGTGATCCAACCTATAAACTGCTGCGGAGTTCATAGCACTGACAATCTCAAGGACACCATTAAAGTTGTTTAGCTCTTGAAAAACTTGCAGGATCTCAATTATCCGGCTCACTACAATTACTCTTTCCTCCAAGTTTTCTGTTTCTACAATGCATCTAAATACACAAGAACATTGGGGTTTGTATTAAAGCGCTGATGAGGTTTCCAAAATCAGATATCACGTTGCAACACAAACAAATACGACTTTATCAAATTACTTGAGATAGTTCTGAAAATGTCTTAGAGATTTGAAAATATTTTAAGAATAAAAAGCTTGAGACCATTATGTTAAAATTCTCACAGGGACCAGTTTTAGCATCTAGACACCAAAACAGGAATTCTCCCAGAACAGAATGCTTCACAGTATATTTGTGAATGGACTGTAAATGTCCAGATATGGAGTAGGTGCAGGTTCAGGAAAGTCACTTACTTTTCAAACCACAAAGTTAGGTTAGTTGTATGCCTTATCATTTTGAGAAGGTTGGGAGAATTAATTTCTTTATCTTCCTTCGTCCACACACTTCCAACTAGTTCAGATGGCTGCACAGCTCTAGAAAAGTAGATGCATTATCAAAAAATGTAATTAAAAGCAGGAAAGAAGATATTATTTTTCCAAACCCTCTTGATTTTCACTGAATTTGGAATTCATATTTAGAAATAAATTCTTAAGGTATCGCTTTTATAGTGTTAGGCTCCCCTCATGACTAAATGACTGATATTTCTATGCTTCTTTTTTAGACTGTAGATAATTCTTAATCTATGTAACTCTTAACCACTTCTATTCATCTAAATGAAGAAAGAAATCATCTCATTGACCCTAACAAAATGTGAGCTTCCAATGCCTGAATAATTTCTTGCAGACAGCTGAGGAGATCTAACATGGTCCTTAATTTGCTTCACAAACCAGGATGTGAAGAAAACTGATTTAATAATTGTTCATACTTCTCAAAGTTTGATCTACTCAGAAAATATCAAGAGAAAGCTGGAGCACAATACAATTAACAGTATGCAATGGTCACATACACTGCACTTTAACTTGGGGAGGATAAAACAAATGTTGTACTTAAGAGGGCTTTTTCTGCAGAAATAGTAATTAATACACACCACTGGTAAAGTCCCTTGATTTCTGTGAGGCTTCACATCAGAGGCCCCCAGAAACTATTTCAGGCATGGAGAATATTTTGATTTGTGCCAGGTGTTTCTCAGTGGAGGAAAGTTACCTGTAAAAATCCGACTCCAGTAAAGTGAGCTGCCGAGCGATTTCTATGGGATGCAAAGTGAGCAAGTCAAAAGTCTCTGTGTGGCCTGGTTTGCTTATGTGCCACTCAATTGCTGGAGGGGGACTCTCAAAAGTGATGTTGTGGCTCGGCCCAATGGCTTGTGCCTGCTTTTTCCTGTTGATTATCTTTGTGATGGATTCAACCCACTTCTTCATGGCTTTGCCTGGCACACAGAGAAAATTACTATTTCATTAATACTGTTTTTCCTAAGACATCAGTATAATTCAGAAATCTTTGGATTTAACCCCAAAACCTACTAAATAAAAGGAATCATATATTCTTTAGGATTGGAGTTCTCACACAAGAGTAGAAGTATTCAAAGATAGTAAGAATTCCTCAACAGCCAATGACGAGCGCAATTTTGCCGAAGCACAAATCAGAACACCCAAATTAGGCTCCAGCTCTGATTTAGGTGCTTTTCTTTCTTTTCTGAGTTTACAGTGAGTTTTTGGGAGCAAACCTTCTTTTGCCCAAAACGCACTTCTGCAAACACCTTGAACTTAATAGTCTGGGCAAGAGCATGTGATTACCTCAGATAACCTAGAAAGTCAAAATAACAAACAGGGAGAAGCTTCTTCCTGTACTGCATTTACCATCAAAGCTGAGAATAAAACTGAAAGGCCAAATGCCTTTTTAGTTCTGCACCACAAGAATTTCATGCACAAGTCCACTGAAAACTTACCAGTAACACTCATTGAACCAGCTGGCTCATTCTCCCCTCTTTTTAATGGCTAAATAACCATTTAATACTTCTCTGACACAGTATTTTCCTACAAACTGCTCCTGTGTCTGTCTTGGTTTTATTTAAAAGGAAACAGGAAAAGTCTGAACAATCACAACTGCAAGGTGTCCTACAGTTCCAATATGCACTGTGAAGTAGCTGGAAACCCTTGTTTCAAAGAAATAATGGTTTCCACCATCAAACTTTTACAAAAATTATCCCTGTGTAAAGTTCAAAATGACAATCAAAGCAATTATTCTGCCCTGATCATTACTCAGTTCTTAGTATTTTACATTATTTCAGTCCCTTTACAACAAAACCCGTAATTTATGTAAATAACAATCACTATTCTGAAAAGAAGCCAGATTTTTTAATAATAGCGTGTGTGGGGGCTTAATGAAAGTTTATTTCATGCTCTTTATGAAGTATATAATAAGCAGTCAGTCCTGTTTTTCCTGAAAGCAGAATTGATCACATTCCATATCTCTGAAAAGGGATCCTTTAGGATAAATATCAGCACTTAGGAAACTGTAAATACCTCTCACTGTTCCAATGAACTCCTCCAAACGTTTCAGAAGATCAGCATCTCTTTCAAAGTCATAGAAGTGGTGCTCTACCCAGTGTCGACACACATTTAATACTCTGCAAAAGTAAAGAATAAATACTCTACACCTCAGCCTATCCTCCCTATCCAAGCAGCTGCAAGAAAGGCCACTGGAATCGTGAAGAGCCAGTGCAGCCAAAAGGTGGCACCTCAGAAGGAATTCAGAGCGGCTCACAGTGCTGCAACACTCACCGTAGCTGCACAGGTTGAATGTACTCCTTCCTAAACCTTTTCAGCTCTGCGCTGAGGGGTTGGTCTCCGTTCTCCATGGCAATACGGTCGGCTTCCGTTGGCTCAGGCTCTGGAATTTCAAATCTAGCACAGAAGATGGGTGTAAGCACTAGGCCTCTATTACACCAATCCTGGGCACAAACTTTTGGATATAAACTTGGACATTTTACTGGCAATCCTTGAATTGGACAACTTTTTAAAAGGTGTTTGAAGTGAATCAAAACCAACTGGAAAGCCAGAATCTTACTCACTCCACATAGAAAGAAAAAAAAAAAAAACACCGCACTTTATAAGAACATATTTTTAACAGTAGCATACCTTTCTATTAGCAAACTCAGCAACTCTTGAGGTCTACAGAAGGATCTATATGTTGTGAGAAAAGTCCGAACAAAGTTGGGATCTAAGACAAAGAATAATTTTACACTTATGTCAGCAATTACCTGATTTTTTTTTCCCTTTACAATAACTTCAAGTATCCTTTAAAATTAAAGATGTCACCCTATCAATTTACAGAGAAGATGATGCAACCCAAAATGACTTTGGTAACAATTCAAAACCTCCTAAAACAGCAATACAAAGCAGAACTTAAAAACAATTTTCATTCTGTTGGAGGTTCACAACGACTTTTTTTCCCCCCTTCAATTGTTAAAAGACAGGATTCTTTTCCAATGACTTTGAAATTAATGAATAGATTATTTTATTTATGAGTAAACAACTTTGATTTTGACAGTGATCAAAAAACACATCAAGTAACTTTGCATTGGGTAGAAATGGCCTCTTCCAGGGGAGAATGTTTCCCCTAAACTGGCACAATTGATCACCAGTCATGGTTAGGCAGCCTAGGTAATTTTTCATCTGACAGCTATGGTTGAGGTCATATTTATTTCACTTCAAGAAAATCAACCTATTTCATTTTAATTGACTAATTATGTAATTGACTAATTAAGTATCATTTAAAATGTGAAATTTTGTTTTAAAAACAATCAAGTACTCCAAACAGAAAACCAAAGTGTCTCCCATAACTACAAAAGCAAACCCATTTGTTTTCAAATATGAGGAAATGCAGTGACAGCTCACTGGCACTGCACAGAGCTGACTAGAAACAAGGTTAACACTGTTATCACTGAACAGAATTAATCGAGCAGATTGGAACAGCCTTGCATATTAAATCCACATCCAGATTTTAAAACTAAACCCCAGTTGATAATTGTCCTAACACAGAGTGGCTGAAGAGGAGCTCACTTGAAGAAAGAATTCCTATAGGCTGTAATATGTAGGATAAAAAGGCTGCATTATTTGTCTTAATGCTCTGTTGGATTTGTTTCCTGGAATATGGATTTTTAAGAGCTGCTTTAAAATCCTCCTTAACTCTTTACCAGCATCTGGTCCATTAGAAGGAACACTCTACCTTTCTTAGATCCCACTGAGTTGTTCATTTGGGCAACAGTTTACTGTGATGTGTTGCACACCTTAACTGTGCCGTGCAACACAGCATTTCCTTGCAATTCTGGTGCATGATAATTCTCATTTCTTAAACAATTGGCTATTCTGCTTCTCCCATGTCCTTCATTACTCCATTTTTCTAATCACAACCCCTCTCCCACCAGTCCTTGAAACTGTACAGTCCAAAATTATTTTCAAAGGCAGAACTCCAATACTTTTTGCACGAAGAAGGTCATCCCTGTTCACATCACCTTCATCATGAAAATACACCGTTTCTGCTGTGCTAAAGAAGCACAGTAACTCATGCTTTCACAGTTTGCAATCTGTACACAGCATCTACTCTAAATAAGAGATTTTGTCTACATGAAAAAGAAAGCTTCCACAGCAATTAACATTTTTAGATCACTGCAAGCTCTGACTCATAGCTATTGTTATTTTTACAGGTAGGGTCAGCATATAAATCCACAATACATATTGAATTTCAAATGTAGTAGATCAGAAAATCAAATCTAACTTTGTTATCTTACTAGCAACGACTGTGACTCAAAATAGTGTACAATATATGAGTAAGTGTTAAAAAAATACAGACAACACTAGTTAGCCAGGATGTCTGCTCATGTGATAATTCTCTCTTCAATGCAGCCAATTTGAAAGCTAAAAAAGAACAATAACTGTTCTACGAGGATTTATAAATAATCACCCTTGAATTCCTTAAGAAAGGAAACGGACACCGATGACGCACAAGCACTCTTAACATATCAAAGCTTTAAAAATAGAAGAGTTCTGCCCTATAGATAAAAAAAAAAGCCACGACTTTAAAATCTTGGTACCACCTAACCCAGCTGCTCTTAAACAAGAATTGGGCAAGAGGAGATAAAGAATGCAGAAACACATTAGAACAAGGAAAACCCACCAGAATATGCAAATAGAGTCAGAACCTGAACTTCTAATTGCAGGGCAATTTCTCTCATGCAAAAATACATGGAAAGCTGCTTTTGCAGAGGAGATTTCTCCCTGTTTTGCTGCTCCACCACAGAACAGTTTGGACAGTCTCACCCTGTGAGCACGTGGCCATCAGGGCTGTCTCCCCGCCTGAGCTGTTGCAATGGTCGGACACCTCCCACCCCCAGCAGCATTGTTTCTTTAAAGCTGTCCTTGTTCCACAGCAAAGACACTTTGGCTGATAAAATGGCTTGTGCATTGTCAGTGGGGTGAGGGATGAAAAATAAAAGGTCCAACACCTGTATCTACAAATGAGATGGACTGTGTGGATCTTCACATATGACAAAAAAAGTTGAGACCTGATTTGACTACAGCAACTAACTAAACTGCAACAAATTCACTTGACCTCTGCAAGTGTATCCGTAATTATTCCTTACACCACTTGACCTACAAAGATAAAAACCTAGAGAAAAGTCACAGCTGTAGTAAATACTGTCTTTAAACTGCCAGATCAAGGGCTGCCATAACCAGTCACACTGAATTTCAGAACAATTGCCTCAGAAAAGTAAAAGCTTGCTGTTCTGGCATATGAATATAAAGCCAATAAAGACTTTTAAGATTACCATCACACATACACCATCCCGTGTGGGGCAAGAAAAGCATTTCTACAGCCTGTAGCTGTTTGGTTACATACCACCACAGCACTCATCTTCCCAGGGCTCCAAAGAAGAAGCCTTGAACTCAGCTGATACATGTGTGAAAGAGCTAACCTATTACTCTGCAGAGTTGCTGCCCTACTCAGTGCATCTCACAAGATGCAACAAAACCCTGAATGATTTACATCACAAATGGACCATGTTTCCTGTACAAGAGAGCATTTTTGGTTGAGTTGCTCTATCTCTTATTTTTTTGCTGCCCTGGAAAAGACTGCACAGAATGGTGAGAACAATGATGTTTTCCCTCACATATAACCAACTATAAAACAGAAGGTATAGAAGGTAAGAGTGTTGAGAAATTATGCACAATGTAGCAATGCAGCATCAGGTCCACTAAAGATCTTTAAGGCTACAAAGACAGGCTAAATACACTATAAGACAACTATTTTTATCCTTTTGGTCAAAGTCTTTCAGGCCATCTCACGGTACCCACGTTCTCACTTTTCTCATACAATAGTTTTTGCTAATTCTTTGGCAAAGACAATGCTAGATTTAAAAATAATAATAGGAAGGTGTCTTCATTTCTCTAAGGCCGAGTTGCTTGATTTTAACTTTCAACACTATAAAGCTAGAACTTTATAAAGTTACAAGAAAATGAAGACAGGTACAAAATTGCTCAGGTAAAATGTGCCAGTACAATATTGCATTTGGCTTTCTAGTAAATGTTAGGAAAATTCAAGGAAATTAAAAGAAGAGCAAGAAAAGTAATGGAGCAAAGAGATTTAACTACAAGTATTTTAAAAAGTAAACAGAGTACTAAACTACAGAAATTATATTCTGCTTACTCCTCACTTCTTTCAAACAGATATTCCTGATCTATGCAGTGTATCTAGGACTGAGCTGCAGAAGAACAATCTACAACAATTAAGAGTGTAAAAAGGAAGAAAAAAAAGAAACTGCTGAATATGAAAAGCACTAATACCAAGATGCATGAAGTTTCAGATTAACTGACATACAGACAGAATCAGAAAAAAAAAATTCCAAACCCCAAACACAAGCCCATGCTTTGCAGCACAGCTTATGAAAATCAAGAACCCCACACACTGAGGTCAGCCTGGAAAACCACATAAATGTCTTTAATGTGTCTTCAACACAAACAGAAATCCTAAGTCAAAAGTCCTTAAATCAAATCCTCACTGAATTTCTGATTAAGGCAAAGTTCTGAGGCCAAAGTATGCGAGTGACTGCACCTATCAAGCTGATATTGCTCTTTCCATGACAAGCCAGCACGGACACAGGTAATAGCTGATAAGAGTACAACCCTTAACTGAAAACACTGGGCCCATAATTCTCTCCCACAATGCTGGCCCTTCCTGTGTCACCCAGCTTTAGAAGTCTGGAGGGAAGGCAGTTCTTGTGGCCTGGGGCACAAAGGAAAAAGTATTGTCTGGAGCTCAATTGCTGCAGGCCCCCACCCCCATTCCTTGCATGAGAACAACTTCATGCACATGCAATATCCCATGTGCACTGCCAAGCATATTCACTTTTACTCACTTTATGTATTTGGCTGCATGTATTTGACACAGGAACAGAAGCATGAACGAGTGGCTACCTTGAGTTTTGGCTGCACAAACCCAGTGCCTCACCTGCATACATGTGGTAAGTCAGCCTCTCGATGAGCTTCACAACAGTTCCTGCCTTGATGATGGGGATTCCAGATTTGGGCTGCATGTTTTCTTCAAACACAATATTCTCTTCAGAGTCGGGTTCTGCAAATCTATAAAGCTCAGGATTTGGAAATCTCATCTGCTCCTCTTTTTCTTCCTGCAACATTGTTACATCCAACATCCTTTCCAGCGTGCTTCTATATTGCAAAGATATCAATGCTGCCATCCAGTTGTTTTTCTCTTCAGCTGATTTAGCAGCAAAAATAACACTGTTCTCATCTTTTAAGATGATTTCAAAAGCATGTCTATACTCATTAGTGTCATCTTTATCATTGATTTGTACCTTTCGCATGAAGAACTTCTCCTTGAGTCGATATTCTGCATTGCTAGCACCAGGAAGTCTTGGCTGGCCATGATTTGACTTACAGCAAATCATCAAGCCATCAAACAGGAATATGTGTCTCTCGTGCTTTGCTCCTACACGTGTGAGTGTTCCTTCCATGATGAACTCGTTACAGCACTGTCCAATGTCTTTACCCTCCCAACCATCAATATTTTTCTGGATTTCATTCATTTTCTTAATTGCTAGCTGCTTCCCCTTCATCTGCTGAGTATAGAACCGGCATGCGGATTCACTTCAGTGGAGGATGGGAGAAAGGCAGCCTATTAGTACACATGTATTTAAAAAACACAACCACCACTAACACAACAACACCAGATCATCAATCTGAGAAGTGAGGATTCCACTGAGAATGCAATTTCATCATTCAATACCAGCACCATTGCAAAGGCTTGACTAAAGTATCTCATCTGATAAATTTTCTACTTCTCTTCAGCAATAGTTGGTTTACCTAAACACAAGCAACCAGAGGCAGGCAAGCTGTTAGTGCTTCTTAGACCAACAAGCCACTCACTTCCACAACCAACAGAACAATTTTAGATTGCATTAATTTGAAACAAGTACATTCAGAAAAAAATAAGCTGTTAAATGCATTCACGTTCAAGCCTAAAGATTACCCTCGGCAGCACAAAACTTGTCTGAAAATATTGAAACAATTTTAAGAGTAGTTTCAAATTCAAGAACATTCCCTTCTGACCACACAGAAAGGTACTTTTACAATATTTTTAGGTGGATATTTATTATCTGAGCACAATTAACCCACAAATGCCGTAACTTTCTACTTACCAGTGAATTCTCAGAACGTCCCAACTACCAGTTTGCAAGGACACATAGAAATCAGAACTCTTTTAAAACAATAACAAATTATCTTGGCTTTGATGTCACTTCCTCTGAAAAAGCAGGCTTGTCACAAACTATTTTGTTCATTGTTTACTAAAAGAGGAAACCGGGAGCCCTGGATTTATAGCAAAGCATTAAGAGCAGAGAGCAGAAAAACCGGAAACGTTTACCTAAGCCTTCGTTTTGCAAGGCTTTTGGAGCATATCCGTTCCATACTGCTTTGAAGATTTAGCAGGGCAGTTATTGCTTGCTTCAAGCATTCCTTATCCTCTTCGTCCTCACTTTTTTCTTCCAATTGCTGTGAACATTGAAAGTCAAACACAGGAAGTGTTACAAGCATTTTGGTACGTGCAAATCCAGAAGTTTGACCCAGGAAGAAGAAATCTAACCATCTGCTGATTTTCCATGCTCCTGCTTTTTATAAAAGTTAATGGTAATAACCAGGTGTGTTACTGACACAGGTGAGAGAGACAACTCTCTGTGAAGAGCTTAATCTCAGTAAAATACAGCACAGTCACCAAGGCCCCCTCCCCCCAGATACAAACTCACTCAGACATGCAGTGCTTATCTCAAACTGGTTTGATTTACCTTACAGCTCCTTAAAGGAACCCATTTCAGGTGTTAAATCTTAACAGGAACAAGCAAGGATGATCTCCATACACACCATACTACAGGACAAGATCAAATCAGTCTGTTTGTAACACATATAAACACCCTGGAACAGGCAAGCTGGACCCAAAGCTAAGCAAAACTCCTTCACCACATTTATAAACAGACGACTACAGTGGCTCTCATCTCACTAATGAACAGTCTAATTAATAAATCAGGTTGAAGGGGACCTTGGAGATTATCTCAGCCAACCTTCAGCACAACTGCAGAGCCAACAGAGATCAAGTTGCCCAGAGGCACAGTGAGTTTTGAATCTAAAAACTAAACTAAAACTGGATGAGAAGGGTTAACACTAATGTTTTGTGTGTAACTATTGTTATGACAGGTAAATTTTATAAAACAAGATCTGCCATGTTTAAGACTGCTTAAATTGAAGATTTTCATCTCAAATCTTCATTTAAGCATTAAAATGTTTCACATGAGTGAAAAAATAGGTGACTACAGCTGTGGCTTAGATGTAAAACTGAAATAACTTATACAGAACTATTAACAGACAAGCAATTTAGACTATTACACACCAAGAATTAGCTCCACACAATTGAAGGATTTATTTTGGTGGTAGAAATAAAGCAAAGGCCGGCACGAATGAGAACGAGACACCCTTGGAAAAAGTACAATTGTGCTGTTTGATTCCAGTGTGAAATATAAGTATCGCCCTCCAAAATCCAGCAGAGTACGACACAGACATGTTTGATATTTGAATGGGTCAGAGAACAGCATTAATTTTTTCCCTAACCTGAGTTAATCATTCAGTGCAATAGCTGTCAATGCCAAAGACTACTTTATTTGTGTTTTCAGCCATAAGAATGACCACAAAGTTTTTTCTAGGCAGCTTTGCTTCATGCAGTGTCATCTGTCATACTCTCAATCTAAGCAGCATTTGGCGTGAGAGCCTACTCATGTAACAACCACTGGAAAAGGTCTAAGAACGCACCACACCAAGCATTACTTCCCAGAAGTTCTTGAGGAGATGTTCCAAGAAGGAGCAGACTACCCTCTTCATACTCCTCTACTCTCTAGATTTAGTAGAGGTATCACCTCCCCTTTGCTTCAGTTTTGCAGATCTGGGTTCAGAGAGGATTTCAGACCAATGAGGCAGGTACAGCACCACTGGCAGAAGTCTTGACAGAAAGCTTTGAAAAACCTGTAACTACCTCTTAAGATTTTGCATCTTTCCTGCACAAACATCTGGAGAAGGCTCTGTGCCTTGTGTGCTGCCTTTTTGCAAACTTCCATCAAAATAATCTGGCTGGATTTCCTATAATTTCTGGGTTGCTAATCTTCAACAGTGGAAGAGATTGTTTTAGCCTTGAAAACAAGCCTTATCAGGTCCTACAATATTCTGTACATTCTCTTCAGAAACAGACTAGTCCAGATTAACATTCATTACTGCAAAGCATTCTGCTCTCATGTTACTTTTTACAGTAACCTCTCTCCAGTTGCAAAAATGTTGGTATTCATCACAGAACAGCCCATGTCCCAAAGCAAAATACATATCTGCATATAGAGGAAGCAGTTAATACTTTCCCATCGGGATCCATTGGGAGTAACCCTATTTCCAATGGCAAATAGAAACTAAATCAAAATCCAGTGAGTGTAATTATGCTCCAGGTTTAACATTTACAAAGTGCTGTGCAGAAATGTGTGTCTTCTTCTGTGCAACACCAACACAAATGGCAGATCAGGCAGTACTCTGAACTACTATGAAGACACTTCTCTGGACACAGGAATTTGGAAGTTTATATTCCAGCATAGTACTGTACAATTACCAAAAACAGACTTAGGCAGAACTCTGTGTAAATTAGAACAATGATTTCATCTTACACTGCCCTGGACAGTGTTTGGAAAAGGTGGTAAGTAAAATGACATCACTGGAAAGCAAGGTTCTCTGCAAATCCCACTCATTCTTCTACAGCTGTGCAGTGCCCCCTAATGAACAAACCAAGGAGATGCTAAGTAAGTGGTGGTGGGGTTTTGGGGTTGTTTGTTTGCTTTTGGTTTTTTTTTTACAGAAAGTGCACTACATACTATAAAGAATACTGCAATATTATGTGAAGGAAGTGCAGACTTCTGATTATCAGTAGTATTATAGATATTGTGGTTTTTAACAATCTTATGAGAAAATATTGGCTTATAGTTCATGTGGTTCACAATACTACAGGCACAGGACCCTGTTCATTCAAGGAAAACAAATTTGGAAAATAGACTGCTAGGGAAGTCTCTAATAAAAAGAAAGTGCTCTACATTCTAGGCCACAAGTTCTGAAGAGATACCAAGAAGTGGAGGACAAGGTATTTTGTTCTACCTGTTGCATAACACAAGGATTAGACACTTAAAAATTCCAAAGAGATAGAAAAGAAATCCTTTTCATGCAGTGCACAGTAAGACTGTGGTAGTCAACCTGTTACACTGTCAGAGAAGCATCTCTCTGGAAATATGATAGAAAACACATATGAGAACATGCAGATATAACCATACCAGTAGGTGTCACAATGGATATAACAGTCTTGTCCTTCAGTGTTTGCATCATAACCTACACTTCTGTCTTCCTAGAAGATTATTCTGAGTCTAACCACTGAAATTTGTGAACTGCAAGTTCCCCAATTCCTCCGGGAATCAAGACCACAGCTTCAATGCACAGAGGTATTTTGTAATCAAGAATAAAAACCAACAGGGTTTCTTCTCTGACAAAGGCAGGCAGATCTGCTGGCACTTTGCCATAAAACAATCCTGGAAGGTGGCTCAATAGCATAGAGATACCTGAGAGTACTCTCTGACTTTTTGTAATTCCTACAAATAATAAAAAACTCAGCCCAGAGCAGTAGTATACTGGGGACAAAAGAAAGTGTTCTCCTATCTAGAAACTTTACTTTTTAAAAAGCACCAGGAAATCATCTGGGACAGTAAATGGGGACAACTGCAGGGAACACTATACACTTCTGGAAAATGTTAGCAAACTAAAGAGCACCTCACACTTGAACCTCGAAGGAAACTCCACATGCCGTATTCCTGAACATACACACACAGCTTCAATGCACTGAAATTTGAAAAGCCATTTTGTTTTCATATAAACTCAGACAATCTTGAGCACAGTGCAGTAAAAATATTCATACAGTTATCTGTTTACTTAGATCTACATTACAGCAGGACTGTTAGTTGCATTGACAGTGGAAAAGAACTTAATGTGTTACTGAAGCAATGATAAAAACCTTTTCTCCACTCAAAGTTTAACTATGACTTCTGAGTTTAATTTTAAAATGTTACTTAAAATTGCACACGTCAAATATCAAACCCCAGATACCAGATAATTAGTGACAAAAAGCCTTCAGCATTCTCTTAGAAGTACATTTTAAGATAAAAAGCCCTCATCTTTTATTTCACATTAAGTTTAACTCACAATATGAAATATAATCAAACCAACAGGAAGCATATTGGACAAGTAAAGCATTAAAACAGAGGAAAACAAGAAGCATTTCAACTTTTAGTACAAGATTCCTTGTTCTTTCACCTCTTTACTATATGACTTAAAATAGATCCTAAACATATGTTGAAAGTTCAACTACATCAAATGTCATCTGAGCCCAAAAATGTAAAAACATTTGGACTAAAGAAACATGTGAATTTAAGGAACTGGTACTTGGATTGCTCAATGTGAATGTTCTTATTTGGGAAGGAGTGTGTGTGAGAAATTAAAATAATTCTGTTTCAGAACTCACTTACACTACTCTGAAGTGCCATTTTGCAAATCAGGATGGACACTGAGGAAAAGTCAGGAAGACCCATTCAGATATATACACTACACAAGTCTGTCAGCTGATGTTTCACCAATTCAGCAACTCAAAGTTTACTGTAACAGGTTTCTCATTTGGTCAATTTGCCATTAGCACTCCCATAAAGGGGTATAGCCTGTCAGGAGACCATATTCCAGATTAGGTTTGCTCAAGAGCTACTGCACCCTGCTAAGTGTTTCACCTGGTGTCTGCTCAGCAGGAAGAGGTACAATTTTGCTCTCAGTTTCTGCAATTTTGCTCTCAGTTTCTGCAGCTGGGAAGGGATTCATGTGTGTGATCAATGTTAAACATTCAGCATCTCCTTCACCAAGGACGGGATAGAAAAGCAAAACCTTTCCAAATGCCTTCTCTGACGTTCTCACAAAACTATTTCCTAACCATTCAGACTTTTTGTAGGCTACCAGCAGCCATTTACTCATTTTACATTCCATTACTGGGAATGGCTACTTTGCCTATAGGAGGCCTTGACTTCTCCAACTACAGAAAACCCATTTGGCTCTGCATTTTTCAGAAATACGGGGTTTGGGTTTTTTGCATATGCTGATGTCTCCTCCACAGCAGCATCATTACCTTTCTGCAACAAATGTACAAGTTCACACAGATCCTTCCAGAGCCTTCATGCTCTGAAACTCTCTTCTTTCTTACTGTCACTTTGGTTTGTCTCATCACTATTAGCAGACCTGCAGAATACATTAGAAATTTAAAACTCATAATTTAGTTCATAACATTTAGTTAGATCAGTATTTGAAATATCACAGAATATTTACCTATCTGCTTCCACACTTGTAATTGAGGTCTTCCATTGTCTTCCCCCAAATTTTCCATCAAAGTAAAGACAATGCAATTTGAAAACATCCTCCCTTTCTCTTTTGTAATTCCAAAGTGGGTTAAAATCCACTTTTTCTGCTTCGACACAAATCAAGTCTGATCTTTGCCAGAAAATTTTGCAAGGCCGTAAGCAAAACTGGATGACACCTCTATGTTTGGATAGAAATGTAAGAATTTTTGAACAGAAACGTATGAATGCTTGAACACTACATAAGGTGAATTCACAACTTCAGAGATCATTCTGGGAAGCAGGGGTAGAACCCTGTTGATTTTGAGAGGAACCTTGGTGACTAAGTAAAAAAACCAGCAAGTGAAATTAAGTGAAATGAAACAGACAGTGACAAGAAGAAACCATGAATGGAATTTGTTGTTCCACTTGTGTTTGTTATTTCCTTCGCATTTCCATCAGTTTCCATTGAGTATCTCAAAGTATTGACAGAAAACATAAACCTCCACTGCTGTAAGAGAAACAGAGAAAGCTGGCAGTGGGACTAAATCCACAGCTCCACATCCAGAAGTATTCCCACTGAAGAAATCAAGCATATGGAAGTCTCAACCATAGCACTACCTCTCGCCAAGGATCTGCCTTTTGTACAGAAGGTGGCAGAACAAGAGGACAGGGAAATAAACTTGTTTTTAAAAGACTATGCAGCAATACAAGTGTATCAGAGACTATATCATGACTGCCACAGTCACAAAAACTAGGAGTTGGAAATCCCAGCTAAAATAAGCTTCTTAACATTCAATCCTTGATGGATTGTGTCAAAACTTTTATTTAGCGGGGGGAAAAAAAGGATCAAAATCTGTGCAAGTTCCTGTAACACCCATCCATTTTCATGACAGCTTGGCCTTGGGTGTTCAGCACAAGCTGCTGGCCATGGAAGCTAAAGAGCTCTCTACCATCATTTACAGCAGCCACTGAAAGGTGGGAACAGATGGGTTACAATACAGCTCTTCTAACTCCCACAGGACTATGGAGTGTTTGCCACGCGGGTGTTTCTAGAAAACTGATTGGGAAACAGGACTTTGGAACCCTACAGCTAAACACGTAAGTGAAGTCGTAAGTCTGGAGCTCAGGACGTGCTTTATTTGACTTCCTGAAGAAGCCTGGCCCTGTGACATCCTACTCCTGCCTCAAGGGATCGAAGTACAGCATTTGTTGTTACAGGTCCAGCAGCAGATTGATGGACACAGCTCAAGTGTCACTGAGGACTGTAAGGCAAAGGGTCACAAGGAATATTTCATGCTCACTTTTGTTAGGTTTTATCCAGCTTTTGCAGAAAAGCAATTTCAGAGGGATAATAGAAAAAGATATTTTCAGAGGTACCTATTTAGAAAGGAAAGGAGATTATTAGAAATAATCAGAAAATTTCATGGAAAGAGACATCTGCTTCTCAAAAACCCAGATACATCCTGTGTATAAGGAAAAAAAAAACCTATAAAGCAAAACATGCAGCCCCAACTCCACAGCAGATGACATAAATCACTGACAAACACCCATGTGCACAGATTTATCTGATACAAACACACAGGAAATACATCAAAGAGTGCCACAGCTAGAAAGAAAATTAAGGACCAATTAGTTCAATTAACAATAACCAAGTTTATGAGAAAAGTGCACACATACAAATGTGTGACAAAGTTTTATTTTCCCCTATCAGCTTCTTCCTTTTGGCTGATGAACACACAGCTGACTTAAGGCATAGACCCACTAGCATTTAAAGGAGAAAAGAAACAGAAATATTGTCAATGAAACCCCATGAGCAAGAAATAAATACAGAACCTCATTTAACCTGGCTGTATCAACTCCAGCTTCTACCACATGACACAACTTCTGAACCTTTACAACATTCCAGTTGTAATGCAAGTCTTAACAATATAAAGTTTCTTAAATTTTTCACCTACTGTCATATTCTAGGAAACATCATCTTAAACTTCAGACCAAATTTTACATCACCCCAGCTTTTTCTCCTAAGAAACACCCAAATATACTTTGTAGTCCTTATCATACACTAGCAACAGTTTGGTCAAGCTACATTTCATTCAACAGATAGACCTTCATCTGTCACAGAGACCTAGAATTGCACATTATCCCCAGTGGATATAAGTCATCCACATCTGCAGTTACATATACAAAGATATGTAAAACAGTAATACTTCTGCTTTTTTTTTTTATTTCAAACTGTATTGTGCATACAAGTTACTGTCTTTGGAAAGAAGCACTGAAGAAAAAGTGATTTCAGAAAGTAAAATCTTTTGCTGACATTAAGTGAATACTTCCTTAAAATAATTCACAGCTAGTTCAAATCTGTGATTTACTGGTTTTAACAGTAATTAAAGGATACTTTGAGAATTGACTAAAGCATCAGAACCTGTTAATCACAGTGCTCCTCCTAAAGATAAGCAGTCCAGACAGTATTGTGAGACAATGATCTATAATTGCAGATACTCTAAAAGCTTTGCAGACTGACAAAGTTCAACTAATTAAGACTTGGATTCTCCACTCTGGGCTGGGTTACACCACTTACAGATGGGATTGCAAACCAAATTCACTCAATTTGTTACAGCCTGGAACACCACCCTGGGTGAAACAAGGCTGAGAATCAAAGTGAAGTCAAAGCCCAGAATAGTTTGGGATGTGCTGCCCAATACAGCACACAGCAAGAAACTTAGGGGATCAAGCTCAAGATGCTCTAGTCCTAAATTAACATTTTACTGCTTTGTGGCTTCTTCAGCAACACATAACAAAGGTAAAACCATCAGGTTAGGAAAAGGAGAGGTTATCGTCTTGAAAGGCCTTGCCAAACCAGAATTATTATTTTTACCATTAGCATGGTGAAAGAGGAAGACAAATAGGTTTAACTGAGGAGTATTTCTACTTGAGCTGAATTGCCAGTCAGTAAAGCCTGAAAAGTTACTTATCATCTAAGAACAAAATTTGAAAAAAAAGAAACAGAACTTAATAGATGCTGCTGTGAAATGAAAGCATCCTGAGATTTTTAGAACATTATACATAGATAGAATTCCAATTAAAATATATCAGCAAAGAGATGATAGGTTACCATTCATAAGTCATGAGACTCAAGTCTACGCTTGGCTTAAAAAAATCCCAACCAAACAAAAACCCTATCATCAAGTTCTCCTGTTTCCCAGAACATACTGTTTTATCTAAGCAAGGCTTATATATGCTTTGGAGCATTTCTACTTGGAAAAAAAATAATTTTAAAGTAACCTATTTATCCAATGAAAGAGTATCATACATGCATACAAATGTACAGCATTTGAAACAGTGCCCAATTTAATTGAAAGGTCTTGAAAACCTCTTTCTTCAATTGCTAAAGGTCACAGTTATGATTCTATGATTTAGTAAAGCTCATTTATTATCTGAACATCTGCAGGAAAGTGCAGTTTCACACAAGGCTGCTATTTTAAATAGTTACTGTATAAAAGTTTGGGGACTTTCAGGTTGGTTGAAGGAAAACAAAGGTCTTAGTCCTATGCTAATTACTCAAAAATCTAACAGCAAGAAGCTAAGAATAGAATATGCATTTGTGCATTCCTGGTGCCCTGTCCAGCTTCAGGAGGGCTTTAGTTTCTAAATAGGATAACCTTCAGTGAATAGAAATTTACTTTTTTTTTGTAGTCTGCATAGTTAGAAGGTAACTGAAATGCATTTTAAATAGATTACTTCAAAATATGCAACATTGTACAACACAGCTCAAAGATAAATGCTAACCTCTCTATCCTTATGTATATCTATATTCAAGAGAAATCAAATGTTTTTTTCCACATGCCACTTTGCCAACATTTTTTCTCTTCAAAACAAGAGATCCATTTTCACAGCATTTTTAACTTGATTATTCATAGACATGCCTGCAGTCACTAAATCAGGCCTCTTACCATCCAAGAGATTTCAATACAACCTTGTATCAGTGGAACTGTCAGGACGATATGGCTAAATAATTGCACCAATATCCTTCTGTGGCAGATGAAAATCAAGCTGGAATCTGTTCAAAGATTCCAGATATAAGGAAGAAAATGCTACTGCTAGCAAAGACTACTTGAGGCAGGGATGAATTTGCTGAGTGCACATTGATGTACTCATTGACAGCTGAAGATGCTGCCACGAGAGATAATATCCCTCTTCATGTGCACCTATTATCCATCACTGCCTATTTTGTGTACATAATATGTGTGTGCTGACAGACCACAGTGACAGGTGTCCAACTAAAATGTGACATGAGCAACATGGTGGGAAGAAAACCTGGGAGGTTATTATCACATGCAGAATGAAATCCAGCCCAACAATACCAGACTGACACAGGGTAGAGGGGATCTGTGTGTGTGTGTGCATAGAGCATGAACGTGAAAAGAAGAATTTTTCAAAAAGCAGAGGTCACAAGTTGCAAAAAGACTAACAAACTTCTGGAGGGGGGCTTAGCTTAGACCCCAGCTTGCCCTAGAAAAGGTGAACACGAGCTGTTCCCCATTCCATAGGCACACATGCTCTCCTTTCCCCCCTAAAATTGCCAGTGGCAAGAAGCAAGGCAGGATGCCTGGGTGTCAGACAACATTAATCCTTCATGCTTTGTCCATTAGGTAATACAGTGCCACGTTCACATGGAAGTATGCAAAGCCTTCAGTACTGCATTTTGAGACTGTGTGGTAACAGCATGAGCAGAGAAACCTTATGTCTGTGCAGGTCTTTATCCTACAAAATGCAAACAAGCTGTGTCAAACCTCCCCTCCAATGGACTGTCATGAAAGGAAATCCTTATTATTTTAAAGATGCCTGAAGTCAGACCAAACCCACGAATGCGACAAACAGATCAAGCACACATCCCAAAATTTTTCAAAAAACCTTGTTATATAAGACAAGCTACGTGCCAAAGGTGTACATGTAGATCTAAGTCAGTAAAAACGGAGATAAAACTGTAGACACTTAGGCTCAAAGATGAGCTACTAGCTTATCTAAAGACAACCAACCAAACATTCAAGGAAACACACACAGATTTCTTAAAAATTGTTTTAGTTTTTGTTGTTTTTTTTTTACTTCTGATCCAAATTTCCCTAAGTAGTTGCTTGGAACACTGCCTTATGAATTTCCATTAAGCCCAAAAGAAGATTCTACTGGAAAGTTTTCCTCAAAATGCTTTACACTCCTTAAGGATCATAATTCAATACTGACAAGTGCCCCAGAAAAACATTCTGCAGCTATTATGTTTATATGTGTATGTTACTGTTGCCCTAACAATGCAAGGTCTAATTACAAATAGCCCAAGTATAAATATTAACCAAGCCTTCCCTTTTGAAGGAAAGACACCACCTTTACAACCTCATGGGATGTGCACTGCAGGAACACTGAAGCTTTTATTGAAATAAAATGAAGCCGGAAGGGGAATCTTGCTGTGATTTCAAATTTATGAAGTAACAGCTTGAGAAAGGCTTGGACATTTTCTATAATACAGCCATGTGCCATCATCTCCTAGCACTGTTGAAACAACCATATCAAAAATATGAGTGTGTAGATCTCTACTGCCTTCTAGATTGACAGATTACTCAACAGAAATCCTTATCAGCTGATATTCAGTTAATTATAGCATGCACCTGCAGAGCACATAGCCTGCTTTTTTTCAACATAGCAGTTTTATTATTCACATTCTAGTAAATGATTTTACACCTAACTGAGCACACAAAGCTCTGATACCTAACACTGAGAACCATGAAAAAACCCAAACCAAAACCAAAGACATCAGATTGACACAATGTTCTTACTTTTAGCAGTTCAAAATAATGAAGACAGTGGTAAACAGGGGCAAGGAGCAGCCGGGGTAGAACATACTGAACAGCTTCTTTAAAGCCTTCACCTATTGACTAGAAACAAAGTAAGTTTCAGTCTTAAAACAATACATGGACTGAAGCAACAATACAATGTAATTAAAATAGCAGTATCGACAGTACGTCCCATTTAAAGGCAAGTTACCTGTAAATAAAATGCTGCTCCTGGCTTTGATAATTGACTTAGAAAATGATCATGAAACCCAGGTCGCAAAATATCTTGTGCATATGATTCATATGGATCAAATGCTAGTTCCTAAAAAGAGATACAGAATAATTTTACAATCACAGAATGGCTTGGGCTGGAAGGGACCTCAAAGATTTTCTAGTTCCAACTCCCCTGCCATGGGCAGGCATGCCACCAGTTCACAAAACTGATTTAACAGCTAAACTTCCACATTTCTCAAAAGAAAATACATATCCTATGCAGGAGAGACTTTTCTGAATACTTTTTCCAAAACACCCATAGAGAAGAATCAATATCTTTACATGCACAGACTCGTGGATTAAATCAGACTAAAAGAGATCTCTGGAAGTCTGGTCCAACTCTTTGTTCAAAGCAGTGCCCACCTCAGGGCCAAAGACAGATCCATCATCCAAGATGGCTGAGGATGGTCAGGGTCTCATTCTGTTGAACTCCAACTCCAGGAACAGAGGCACCAAAACCTCTCTGGGCAGCCTATCCCAATGTTCAGTTGTTCTCATTGCAAATTCCTCCCCCCACCCCCTGGTATCTAATCAGGATTAACCTTTTTACAGTCCTCATGTTCTCTCACTCATCTCACAGTTCTCAGCTGAGAAGAATCTGCCTCGGCCATCCTCACCCCTTCCCTTCAGGTAACTGAAGAAGCTATAAGATCTCCTACTTCAGCCTTCTCAAGAATCAACAAACCCAGCAGTTTCAACCCTTTTCATGCACCGTGGGCCTTAACACCTTAATCATCATGGCAACCTTCACTACAAGCCTATCTTGTACCAGAAAGCCCAAAACTGGACACGGTACACCAGATTTGGTCTCAAGTTCTACACAGAACTGCCAGCTACACATTCCCTAATATAACCCAGGAGGTAGTTCGCCTTCACATCCGATTCCCAAGGATCTCCCAGCCCTGGCAAGCAGTGCTGCTCCTCAGCCGGGCAGCTGAGACAGTGCATGGGGTTGTTTGCTCCCAGGTGCAGAATTCCATGCTTGCCTTTACTCAGCTCTAGGAGGTCCCCATAGGTCCATTTCTCCAGCTTGTCAGGTCCCACAAGAAGTAGCTCTGTCCTGCTGTGTGTCCTCACACAATTTGGCAGCACCTACCAACTAGAGGAAGCAGACTTCCTTCCACGACAACAATATAGACATTAAACAGTACCAAACCCTGTGGAACACCACTAACCACTGGCCTCCAGGTGGCCTCTGTACTGCTGGTAACAGTCCTTCAAAAGCCTGACAGTTCAGCCACCTGCCCATGTTCTACAATTCAACCAGCTAGGCTGCATCTCACCAAGCTGGCTGTACCCACACTATGACAGACAGTGCTGAAGGCCTTGCTTAGTTCAGATATGAGATATTAACTGCTCTGCCTCTTGTCCACAGACACAGCCACCTCTCTGAAAGCAGTCAAGTTGGTCAGGTACAGTTTGTCCTTTGGAAATCTGTGCTGGCTTCTGCCAATCACCTTCTGGTCCTTCACATGGCTGGATGTGAAGTCCAGAAAGATTTATTAATCTTCTCAGGGACTGAGGAGAGGCTGACCAGCTTCTAGTTTTACAGGAACCTCCTCATCAGTGTTGTTGAGTTTTTTTCACCTCTGCTCTCTAAACTTTAAACAGCCACTCTAAAAGCTGAGATTTAGAGACTAAAATGAAAAGAGCATGCTCAAAAATGGACAGTCCCTTCATCACAGTGGGGCTGGAAGAAGAGATCTCAAACTAAACAAAGGCAGCTGGAACAGAGATCTAATTGCAAGTATTAAAACACATATGAATAGCAAAAAAAAAAAAACCCAAACAAACCCTCCAATCCCATTCTCTTACCTCTGCCATATCTTCAAAACAGCTGCCTACGAGTGGGTGAGGACTGCCTTCATCTGTCATTTCAACAGTGTCCTCTATATGACCCAGTAACTTCACACTAAGTTCATGGATGTCTGATATACGACTAAATATATTTTCCACATCCTGCAAAGAGCAACAAATAAGACAAAAGTGAAACATGCAAAGCTACTCTGTTATGATGTGAAAGTCAAGAACTTCCTTAAAAACAACAAGATTTTATAATCATTTTATAATATACTTTTCCTGTGATTTATGTAAGATCATAAAATGTATTTTAAAAATAATGAATATATATAAATATATAAAATGTACATTAGTCAAACATGGCAAAGAACAGTGACAGATCTTAACATTACAGGCCTGTAAATGAACATAAGTAAATGGGAAGGTTTCTTCCACAGTCCTACAAAACCTGCCAGTGCTCTTTTACTATTTCCATTTCAGAACTCAAGAAAAGTGCTTTCTCTACTACTGATACATGAAACTCAACAACAATTAAGTTCCAGAAGTATCCACCTATATTTATAGATATTATAGTAGGAGCTTTTTGTGTTTGTGGTTTGTGCAATACTTACATGAGATGAAAACAGCTTGGAGTTGGAGGCATATGGCTCTCTAAAAACTCTGATAATGAGATTCAGTTCCCTTATATATTGTCGAACTTCTGCCATAAATGACTTCACTAGATCATAATAGGTTTGCTCCCCTGAGGTGGAGGGTTCTTCATCAGATAAAGTTAGTGCACTTAAATCTTCTACATCTTGATGGAACATATCCATTAATACCTAGACAGCAAAGAGAGGGAAATCCACAAAGTGAGAACCCCTTTTCAAGACTGACCAGTGAGTTACCAATAAAGAAAACCTATTATTCCCATGAAATCAGACTTATCAGCAGTAAGATTTATGCATTTTCATTCTGCAATCAGCTGAGCATTACAAAAGCAATATCCATTGCTATGAATTTGCAAGTCATTATTTGCAGTGGCAATTTCTGAAGATCCCCAGTCACTTAGACCAATCCAGGCATCTCTCCAAGAACGTGGTCCTAAAATCAATTACAATTTTAAAAGGTGAAGTACACAAAAACAATTAGCATTTAGCTGTGTTCTATTGCTCTGAATCAGCAGTGCACTATCTAAGTTTCTGAAGACACTGTACAGTCTGAAATCAAAAGGTGTGTGCATTTTGGCTTTTCAGATTTAGCTTTATCAGGAAGTCACACATGATCATGCTCAGAACCCTGTGATCTACCTGCAGTGAAGACTGGCCTGTCCACAGACTGTACATGGCCCAGTTTCAGTCCTTAACTACTGAGCTCTCTTGTTAAAATGAACCCTTGAGGAAGGGCACCAGCTTCAGAAAGCCCTCACATTGCCCTCACATTACACAGACAACAGGAACTCTAAACACTTTGAATACCAGAGGTCCCAATTCATACCCAAGCAAGTTTTACCAAACACAAGCAATCAATAATTTAAAGTTCTCAACAAAAGTGCATCACTGAACACTTCTTCCAAATGTGGTATGCGAGCCAGGAGTCATTACAATGAGTCTCTAAAAGGAGAGCAACGAAGGACATTTTGCATTAAGCCTGACTTCTGAAGCTCTAAGAACAGAAGGTGATTCATGTTTTAGAGTCAGTGAGTGTACATGGAACTCAGGTTAAAATGAGAATCCTAACTAATTCTGGGGAATGGGACATTACAGCATCACTACTGTAGGAAATTACACAGAATAATCCAAGTATTCAAGGAAACTCCCCGATTTCTAACTTTCCTTCACAGATACAGTTCTAGCACATTGCTAGGAGATTCCAGGCTGTATTCACCAGGCTCATGTCTCACTACTAAGGAAGATTGGGCTGAGATACTAAGGAGATGGGTGTTTTGTTTGACCCATTGAAACACTACTTTTTACATGCAATACAATCTTAAGTTAATGGTACTTTACAGTAGTTTTTAGAGTATTCACACGTTGCTGACATTAGGCAGGTGCAATCAAGAGGAAGAGAGACTTAAGTATTAATAAGTACAAGCAAGAGCTTTGTAAGCTCAATTAGCTTTCTGGTAGTTTTGTTCCATTACTGCAACCATATTTAATGACACTAACTTCTTCTTAGAAGGTACAACGTTCCATATACACACTAAGAAAAAGACATTGTCCTCTCAAAATTTAACTACAGCTTTAGCTCTTTGTTAACATGACAAACCAGAGTTGGGCTTACCTTATCAGCACACATTGCTACTTTAATATCTTGTTTTGTAATCTCATAATGTCTTATATTGCGCACATAATTTCCAACCAGTTTTAAGATATCTGCAGAAATGTATTCTAATACTGCTACTATGTAAACAGACACTTGGTGGTCAATTTTGTAGCCTAGAACTTCCTGAAAAGGAAAAAAAAGAAAAAAAAAAGGCATTCCACTGTTACTCCGTTGATGAACCAGACACTGTAGATTACAACTCAAACCAGTAAGTAAGCTTAAGGTCCTACTCAATAAAGGTTCACCACATACCCACAGCCTGTTTTAGGAATAGCAACACAGGAGTGTGTAGGCCTAGAGAAGAAGCAGTGCCATTGGAAATGCTGCCCTATTAACTGTGGAAGTGCCAAGAGCCAACTAACTGTCCCAAAAACCTCTCTTAAACATTTAGGGCTATTTCCACAAGTTTCCTGAGTGTTTTCTTAGTCATGCAAAATGAAACATGAACAATCAAACTTATACAATGGGTTCTTGGCCTTGTTTGTCCAAAAGATAATTGACTGATTTTTCACCGAAAAATAAATATATTCCATTGACTGGAACCCTCAGAACTATTTAACAAACACAGATATTCTTAATTCTTCTAGTTCACAGTTCAGGCAGCGCACAGAAATTACACAAAACAAAGGGGCTGACCTCTAATTGCATTCTAAAAACAAGATTCCATCACTGCTTACCTTTAACAAGGGATGGATTTTTTCTACCGGAAGAGATAACGGATTCCTTCGTTTCCTCTTCTCAATAGCAGACTGGGCATCAGCTATTGCCCACTTATCAATAGGATGGGGGAAACTTTTTTGAACACGATCCTAAAGACAAAAAAACATGACCAAGGGGTAAATGCACCATCTGTATGATCTCAGCAATGTAACTATGTTATCAAATCGCTTTCTATTATTTAATAAAGAAATGGTTGCTAATGTTTGTATTTCAACTATAAAAGCTTATACAAAATGTGGAAATGTTATCATTTTGGTACATGCTGCTCACTGCATTCATAAGGATGTTTCAGAGTATCATTATCAGAGAATTATCTAATGCTCAAAATTTAAGAAATGCCAGAATTAAGCTGCCATCAAAGGCACAGTTTGCTTCCCTTGTGCACATGCCTGGTAATTCAGTGCTTAAATACCTGACTACACTTTCTCCTGGCACTTTATTCCCTGTACAGGATGGTCACTGAATGAAATGGTAACAGGCTTCCTGTTTTACCCTTTCTGATCAGCACGTGGTCTAGTCTGTACACATGCAAACTTCTCTGATGATGACAATGAACATAACAGAAGAAATTGTCCAGCAGCACCCACATATTCTAAATCAGTTTCAGTCTACAGGTGGATCAGATATGCCCCCGTTTATTTACTCCTTCCAGCAGTCAGAGTGCCTGAGGACACCTGCACACTCCCATGCACTGAACAACTCTCCTGCTGGAACTCACACACAGGTCTCTGGAGGTTCAAAAACTTCACCATTTTTTTGTAGCCCTCGTATTCAGAGATGCCAGAAATTCATTTTCTCACATAACTTCACATTTTATTTTTTCAGACCACACTTCCCACTGACTGTTTCAGTTGCAAGTGCTCGCTTACGTAAATATGGCTCCTGTTTGAGTAACCATGAAATGAGGAAGATGAAGTTAATGACCACTTACAGAGAGCTGGTACAGGAAAAAGTACACAAACAGAAACTTTCTAACAAAAAAAAGTGACAGAAGACTATTCTATAAAGGTAATACCCAACTTTCCAAAGTACAGGCCTTTTTTTTCCCCCTCATAACACACTCTGGCAAAAGGAAAGCAAAGGTCCTACAAAAAAAAAAGTCTGGTCTGATCCACTAACAACAATTCACACCCCTAACAGGGTCCAGTCTGTTGACTGAACAATGAAGGTGTCCCAGGGGAAAAATGAATGTGTCTGACCATATAATTAAAGACAGCATCATTGTACATGAACACCAAGGGGGTAAATGGTGGTTGCTTGATCATCGCTATTTCTTGCATTTCTTCTGTCTTCAGAGCCATAAAACTCATAATACAACACTCTGTGTCGAGTTTTTTGTCAGTGTTGTTTAAAACAGCATTAAACAATCTTCCCCAGACCTCCTGTCTCTTGAGCTGCCAGACCAGAATGATGTTGCAAAACAGGTCAGCCATTAAAGGGGACACTGGAACACCACTGGAGGTGTCACTGCTCAAAAGGGAAGAGGAAGGATGAAATTCATGAATTGTGAGCTCTAAGACAGCCACATTTTTAAGGGTTTTTTGTTAGTGAGGCCTTATTTGCCATTAGCCCACTTTCTTCCGAATGTGAGGAAGTCACTTGGCACAGGCCCTGGCCCCAAGCACTGGAAACCAACAGGCACTCAGCACACAGAGTCTGTAGCTTGGCACCAAAGTCTTTAAATCATGGTTAAGCACAAAGTACTACCAAGGTATTCGTGGTCCTACAAGCTTAAGTGATACAGCTTCACTAATTTGTTCCTCAGATGGAAAAACTCTTCAGCTCAACCTCTCTTCTTAAACATTAAGCTACTCTGCTGAGCAGCAGAGGTTGTAGATCTTTGGAAAGGCAATGGTAAGAGACCAGGTATCTGTAAGGAGGAAAGACATGTTCCCAAACTCATTCTGAAAAAGTGACTGAACTATTTTTGTTTTAATTTCTGAGACATCAGGGGGTATATCAGCCTAAAATACCATGCTGAGAAAGCAGCACAGAGCCTCAGACTAAGCAGCTGTAGTTTGCATACAGTATCAGTGGGGGAAAGAAAGGTCTTTTGAAAGGAACCAGTCAGATTTATATACAAAATTTATACTCACCATCTATTAAAAAGTAATACAGCTCACAGATACTTTTGCTGTGCACTGAACAACAAATTCAACTGATAGGAAAATGAGCTATTAGGGAACTCAGTCACCTTTATGCAGAAGGCTCTGCTACATAAAGATACATTAATTATTGCTTTCCTTTTTGCATTGTGAAATGATTAATATAGTAGCTTTCATGTAATAGTTCAAATTATTTGTAATAAGATTTGTAATAAGTGTTCTCTATACCTCTACATCCAGAAAACTTCTTGGCTGAGCTTGACACAACATATTTAACAACTGAAGAATCAACTCCTCCACATACTGCAACGCATCTTCAGTAGAGGAAAGTTTAGGATGGACTTGCACCTGAACCTATAGGAAGGAGAAGAATTCAAGCTTTGAGTTTTGTTCTTCCCTAAACCACATGCTTTACTCACAAAAAAAAAAAAAAAAAAAAAAAAAAAAAAAAAAAAAAGACAAAACCCAGGCCAAACAGGCCAGAAAAATCCAATCCAAAATGTAGCTTTCTTAAGGCCCATCAGACAAACCTGAGTGAAACACGCACACCTGACAGAAATATAAATCTCAAATGCTTTACGTACTTAAATCAGTATAAATTATGTTTAATTAATAACTGTGCTTAGTAGTGCAATTAGGAAAACTTTTAAAGCCCTTGAATATACTTATCTCTCCACTAGCTCTTAAACCATTGTTTTTACAAGAGGTTTCAGCAGTGGAGGGTTT
This sequence comes from Dicrurus megarhynchus, assembly GCA_013399195.1. Classification (NCBI taxonomy): domain Eukaryota; kingdom Metazoa; phylum Chordata; class Aves; order Passeriformes; family Dicruridae; genus Dicrurus; species Dicrurus megarhynchus. The sequence continues at coordinate 686,872 of VXAD01012330.1, forward strand.
TTCCCCTTTGAAAAGTCATTGTTCATCACAATCTATAATAATGAAATACAGAACATTTTTCACAGAGTACACTACAGAAACAACAAAGATTTCAGCAGCATTTATTGTTTCAAATTATTTAATCCATTCTCAGTTAGCACTCATAAGATTGGCTTAGAAGTTTGTTTCTGTAGTGTTTTTTTTAAATATGTCAGTCTCTATAGTAAAAAAACCACTTCAAAAAAGGCCACAGTGTTGTCCTGGCATTAAGTGGCAGCTGAGAGGTTTTGAAAATTCGGTGCCCATATGTTTACTTGTATGTCATAAGTGTATCTAATTTCTTACTGGTGCAAATTCAACAAGGAACAATATCCCTTGCTCCTTCCTTTTTTTTTTTCCAGACAGTCACTTAACTTCTGAAACCTCAAGTATACTTTTCCTTTGCACTTCTCTAGTTCACAAAATAGCACAGTTTTAACCATCCTAAATTTCAGGTACACAAAGCTCAGTGCTTCAGAACTTAAACAGTTTAATCTCAGTCCTACACCGATGGCAAATATTATGCCAGAGCAAGTGGACTGCTGACTTTCGCAATGCATCTGTCAAGCCCCAATTTCATCATTTTACTGTTCCCCGGCACACAACTCAAAATGCCTTCAGTTCTCTCAATCACTAACACGAGAGCCTAACAACTCTGAAGCAAATCCCAACAATCTGCCTCATCCGAATGTTAAACCCATGTCTACATGCAAATAATGGTGCTATAATTATTTAATTTCACACCCGAGTCTTAATTCCTGTTTGCAGTTATAGCAACAACTGAATGTTATGAAGTTCAAACACACAACAGCCTCAAACAGAAATCCACCTGCCTGCTAAGGCACTCATTAGTCTGAAAGCTTCATGTCTGGGCATAGTCCTGGTGCTCACTTAACTGCTGTTGAGATTCAAATACGCTGGATCACGCATTTGGCTTCTTGCAGATTGCACACCCTTATTCAGCAGGTCTTAAAAAACACCTCCAGAAGTCACTGCTTTTTAAACTTAAAAGCAGTCTGGCAAAAATAGAACAGAAGAACTTCTCTCCATTTGACTAGCTAACACAAATATTTTGATTATGCCAACGGTTTCACTTTTCCTAGGAACTTGGCTACGCACAGCTACAGAGCGTGTTTGTAGAGCTACACGAATAACAGCATGCCAGGCAGTCCCAAACATTATTTACAATTCAAACACTGACATCTGAAATACTGTACCAGCTTGGAACACCTGAACACCAGAAATGACAGACTTGCTAAAGTGTTCTCTTAAAGAGCAGAGCTGATCTGAGCCGTCTGGAAGATGCTGCTTTTAATGTTTGGTTTTTTTAGAGTAGAACTGAACAAATTTGTATTACAGTCTCCCTATATCATACTCCAGCACTTTGTATTTCAAGAAGTGTTAAATTACCAAGTCAATTCAACAGTAAAAATACAGAGCATGATGAACTGGAGTGATGAAGAGCAGCTCTATTTTCTCCTTTACTTAGACCACATTACAACTCCTTTGGTCTGTAACACAGAGCCTATAGGAATAAGAACAAACAAACAAAAATACCACATCAGGCCATAACCTGAAACATTATCCACAGTCAGCCAAAACAGAGTCAACAATGATAACCTACTCCGAGTTCAGGAGATAAAAGTTTCAGACATTTTCCCTAAGCATTTCTGTTTGGGGCAGTGATGCCATCCTTCTCAAAGGCCACTGCCGAGCTCCACTTCAACATAACATCCACCTTGGCAGAAGAAAACATCATGAATTGCCATTGGCTTGCCAGCACAGCTTATCTATACTAGGTAGATGGTAAATAACCTTCATTGCTACGTGACACTTAGTATCAGTTAGGGTTCAAAGTCATACAAGTGAAAAAAGAAAACCACCAGACTAACAAGGAAAAGTACAGCATAGCTCGGTGCACAATTATCAGAGAAATGTGTAATTTCAGTATCTGCACTTCTGTAGTACCCAAAGGCTCAGACTGAGAATGACAGAGTGTTATTTGAGGGTACTCAGTTCAAGTCCCAAGTCCATTATCTAAGACATGATGCAAGGCTGGGTAAGATGCAACATTCAGTAAGAGAAGACAAGAAATGGGAACATCTGTTAGCATAAAGCATCACATGATTAGTTTCAAAAAAAGAGAGAAGATCAAATTACCAGGGGCTTTCCATCTTTCTCATAAAGTCATCTCAGATTTTAAATTAAAAATCGTGGGCCACCCTGCCTTATCACTCTTGAAAAAGGGGAGTATGGCTTGAATCCCACCAGATCCTTCAATCCTACTTAGGAATACACATGATAAAAACAGACTAACAACTTCTGAAGTGTTGTGATGTTTAGACCAGATTCTTATCTAAACATTTAACCTCTCCCTTAAATAATGACAGAACCATTCCCTTCCCTCCTACACACACAATAAAATGTCTATCTCATGATAAGAGAAATTACTAAAAAAGCAGCTTAAAAACTTTTAAAAAGAAGCTTCAATTCTTCAAAATACCCCAACCAATTCTAATGGGCAAATACAATCTACATCAGCTACAAATCTCTGCCACCATGGCTGTTTCCACTCAACTCATGTATTCACTTTTTTGAATATCCAATCTTCTCAATCTTTGCTAATTCTCAGAAGAGAAATGACCAGGGTTTTCTTTATTACAAGATAAGCAGAGCAAGCATTTCTTGAACAGCCTTTCAGGATCTGCTTAAGAACACAAGCAGAGACAAACAGTGCCTGCTTGAAAAAAAAATAGTAACACTTAAGGAAAATCCTACAATATGAACACTTGGCTTTCTTTTTTTTCCCCTGCCTTTTTTGTCCTTTTCCCTTAAAATGCACAAAAGCAAATAATTTCTATCAGGAACAGCAAGAGCTTAAAAATTAGGCAGCCATAAATCTAAACTGGCAGAAAAAGTCAGTGACACCAACAACAAAGAAGAAAGTGCTTAATGTATAATACAAAGATAAATACAGCTGATCTTACTTTATAACCCATAGCAGCTTATTTTATATCAAGTCTTCTCAAACCATTTTTTTCCCTAAACTCTACATAATAAATTAGAATATAAACATTCCCACAAGCCTCATGGGAAGCAGTAGGAACTTAGACCAAACCCTGAGAAACGTTTCATTTAAAGGACTGCAGATCAAACAGCTTCACGTTACACAGAGGCTTGGTCTCCAGCAGGTCCAACACAACTCCTAGGCTGGTCACAAGATGACCCCAACCCCAGTCTAGACTGACACTCAGCAGCTTGTTCTGCATTAAAGAGGTGTTTGATAACAGATACGAAAGGAAGACACAGTGAATTTAACAATCCAATTGATACTAAACCTCACATCCTCAGCAACAGTTTTCAGTTACCTCTTCCTCAGTGGCCATGAGAAAAAGCCTAACAGGTTGCTTACAAACTGAAAAAATTCAATTCAGGATGAAAAAAACTGGCTCCAGAGACTTCTTAAAGCAACTTCACGTTACATAAACACCAGCTTTACGGTCCTAAAGCATCATTAACAATCAACACAATCAGGTTCACAGTTGTTCTGTTAAGTACAGAACACACCAGACAAATCCTGAGGCTTGGAGAGAACAATACCTGACCTGAGTCCATCAGGAGCAGCAGAAGCTCCAGCAGCTTCAGAAAACAGCAGAACAAAAGGAAACAATTCTAAGGGAATTCTAAAGGAAACAATTCTAAAGCTAAGTAACAAACTGAAATAAAAATGAAGCATCAACTGCGAGCTGCAGATAATTTTTTCATAACTGGGCAAGACTACCCCTGTACTGGGATTCTGGCAAGAAGTCGCAGTATGAACCAAAAAACAGCTCCTGCTAAAGAACAACTGAGCTTCACAGCTGAGCACAGGCTATGCTGCCAGTCTGCCCTGGTGGCAGCTGAAGGGCTTGTAAGAAAGGGTCTAAAGGGAAAAAAGCATCGTATTTACCACATCATATTGATCATGGAAGGAGTTTTGTAATGAGACGACAGGCCAAGCCACCCTCCAAAGCACTATCAGAGAAGATAAAACTTGACTGACTTTAAGTAGTTCTCTAAACTGAAAATTTTCTAAACCTTTGCAGTTTATTCAATGGATTATTAGTAGAAATTATTTGGCAACAGAGGAGATCATTCTGGCGAGAATTTTCTTCAATTCAGCACCTTCAAAAGTCTTCACTAATGCTGTAACTCTTATTTTTACTCAACATAACTTTTCTTTATCTTCCCTCAATAACTAAAAAATACACTGACAAGCTTATCACTAAACACTCCAGGACAAAGTACTTTATGTTACACCTTGCATGGATGAGTATTTATAGAGTCAACACTCCTTAAAAAGCTTTTTCTTCTATTCTTGTATATCTCTGCTGGTATTTGGTAACCCTGACCATGTTTTGTTACCTTGATCAATTAAAAATACAGTAAATGAAATCAAATACAAATGTCTTGGATGGACACTTCAGTAACAATTCACCAAGGATGCAGGACTCGGATTTTTGGTAACGTTCTGCTGATGTCTCAGAATGGCAGCAGTATTACACTGCTCCACTGAGCAGGTGAAAAAAATCATGCAGTGAAGACTTGAATTGTAGGAGGTTCTTAGCTTTATCAACTCCACAGCCATCAGAGGAACTGAGGACCCAAAGTGATCAGAAATTAAGAAAGCTCTACATCTTGTGTGAAGCAATGCCAAGAGTAAGAAGTGACATTCCAAGCAACTGGTAGCAAGTGGCAACTGGTTTGTCACCACCAATTGGAAGAGCCACGTAACTAAAAATCAGGTAGAAATATCTTTGTCAGCAACAGCTTCCTGAGAACTCTGTAGTCACTGAAGCAGCTTCTCCCACGTCTTTTGCTCCACGAAAGGTCTGGACGACTGACTAGACGACACATGGAGTCCCTGGAAGCATGCTGTCTGGAACAGTTTCCTTAACTGATGAAGCAAATCCCTTCAGTTGCCAAGCCACACCAGTCCAATCATTCTGACCACAACAAATTCCAGCAGTACCCCTGGTTAATTGCTCAACTGATTCAAAACAACTTGAGGTATGCAAACAGCAGAACATTCTTTTTTCTCCATCATCAAATGGCTTAAGGTATCCATCAGTAAGGATGACATGCTTACTTCCTACTGCAAAACCAATGGATCAGGGAACAAGTGCATCACGCACGTGCAGAGAAATTCTGACTCCAAGAACAAGTTATATCAACGAGACGAAGCCATAAGGAATGATGTTCAAGAAAAACTATCCAAAAGGTCATGACCAGAATAACATGTATAAATTCACTAGCAGAGGAGCACCAGTGCTGGAAGTGGCATCACTTGGCAGGTGTCCCTTCTGAGTCTGTTTTCCAAGGTGCATTAAAAGCTGTGTATCTCCATCTCAAGGTACCCGAGACCTCTGGTGTTTCAAATGTCTTGAATCCTTCATCTTCAGCCCCAGCATCTCACCTTCTGTCCATCCTTGCAACTACAATTTCAGACACCTGTTGTTATTCTTTCATCCTTTTCTTGTACCTCATCACCATGATTACTGCCTTTAGCCAGCAAACAAAGATCTCTGCAACACTCCTCTTTTGCAGCTTCAAAATAACTGTGACCAGGCAGAGAAGAATCCCAGTTGACATCATTTTCTTCCTAATTGAGTGCACTGGAGCCTATCTTGACAGCATCTGAAGAAGAATCAGAAGAAAAGGGATTACATTATGATCTCAGTGGTACAAGAGCCGCTTTTTGCAAATGTAGCTGTTCAAAGCAAATACAGCTCTACTGCTAAGGTTCATTGTCTAATGAAACACAAGGCAGGGTCTCCTAAGAATTGCCTAATGTAGGAAGAGATTTATTCTTACTCTATATTCTTGGGATTGCTGCCTGATAAAAAAAGAATCAAAATAATTCACTGGAAAAAGAGAACTATTTGCAATGATTCAACAACACCTATTTTTTAAGAAAGCCATCCCGAGGTTGTAGTTTGAGCTCTGCATTAGAAGCCAACTCACAGTTACAAAAGGGCGATGGCATTTTAATGATTCAGTCCACGTGTGGCAGCTTTCCTCAAGAGCTGCAAACACTCCATCCTGGTATATGTGCTTCTCCAACGTTAACTTAAATGTTACTCTCCTCATTGGACCTATTAATTCAACATAGGTCTCCACAAACTATTAAGTCTAATTTCCAGCTGTGCAGGAAATCATCACAATTCTGCCTCTGCATCTACCTGGTTTCAGGCTGCATTCAGCTGCTGTCACTATCTGAGAATGAGTGTCAGCATCTGGTCAGCTAAGGGAGAAGTGAAGGAAAGGTTCTCCTCTAGCAACAATAGGATGCACATGAGCTTCCAAAAATCTGACTCCTACTGAGACAGCAATGCTCTGGCAATTCAGCAAAATCACAAGGCACCAGTTTCCCTCCAGGACAGTCCTGCCCTTTGACCCCCACTGGGATGTGCTGCCACCCTCTCCACTCTACCAGTCCCACGTGCTGGCCTGTGGGTACAGCTCGGATCTTGGTGAGCTACCCAAGGGGTCACTGACTGCAGTGCTGCACCTGCCTTGTGAACCATGACAGACGATCAGCAAGGCAAGTGCACTGTGCTGCTCATGGGTTAAACCGCCACCCGTGACAGGTTCATTACCTTAGGGGCCTTTATCAGGGCAAAACACCCTACCCAAAACTATTTGTACCTCTATTAAGTTAGGAAAATACATTATATGGTTTCTCCATTAATAAAGAAGCCAATAAGATAGTAATTTAACAATTTCATCTGTCACTTAGTTTTCCTGTAACTCAAGTATTTGGCTCTTCAGTAAAGCTGGTGACAATTTGGACAGATTCTTTATCTCCATCTTTACAGAAACTGCAGTAGTAAGCAGCAACAGCCCGAGAGAAGGTAGGAAACAGGTGGTGATCTCATGAAAAGCTGAGGTCAAAAGAGTCAACACCTGCCAGACAGTTACAAGTTTCAGTGTGAAGCCTTCAGAACTAACTCCCCTTGACTCCTGTCACCCCTCTACCCACAATGAGAAACACAGCAGAGGACAACAAAACCAAGACAACCATACCTTGCAGGGCCAGTTCATCATCCTTGGTAGCTCATCCTCGCTGGCCTTCTCTGTTGACCTCAGATTCCAGAATTCCTTTTCCCACTGCGGAATTCATCCAACTCCTTCAGGAAGCATCTTTAATGCAGGGTGACTTCACAAATGGCTTGTCCACTGGGAAGAAACCTGGCGCTTCAGATGTCACAAGTTATTCCAAAGTTTTAAGGCTTGCTTGCTTTGAATCCTCACTCTGTGTACTCCAGTTGTCAGCACTGAAACTCCTTCCAAATCTGACAAACATTTGCTCCATCACAGAATAAACCATCCTCCAAAGGAACAAGCTCTCTGCGGTTGGGACCTTGGGTAGCTCCAGTTTCCAAGCAGGCTTCAGGTGGATGGGTGTCCGAGTGCTTACAAGCACCACAAGCGAGTCGTGTGGTTAGTGCTGAAACTTCAAGGAAGTAACTATCCAGGGATAAGACATTAACAGCACGTGCTATGGATGAGACAAGCAAAAAGACTTCCAAGAACCGGACAAAGCCACACAGTGCTGGAGACCTCAAAGAGCATGCCCAAAGAAGAGAGGCAATACACAGCAAGAGGGAATTACGAAGAAATACTGCATGTGTAGAACTGCAGCACCTGAGACCTCTAAACCACCCTAGGAAGGAGCCTTTCACGCAGACGTTGCAGTTAATCGCTGTAACTAGACAGTAACTCAGAAAGTGCTGCTGTGCACGACTAAACCACGTGAAGTTCTGCAATCTGAAGCCAGTTCAAGTAACAGTGTCAGAAAACTTGTTCCTTACGCCTTCTACTTTCTGGGCTCAGGCTGCAAAAGTGGAAGAGGAGCCCTCACTATTTTTTCCCCTCTTCTGAATAAATTCTTTCCACGCCACAGGCACAAGCCTCACCATCCTGAGGGAGCAAGACTTGCTAGTTTGTCCTGATTAAGCCTTCTCAGCAAAAAGGTATTTAAACTAAGAGAAGGTTAACTAAAAGCCATTAGACACGAACACTAATTAACCAAAATTCTCTCAGGAGTTGCTCACAACAATCCCCCCCTATTCCCAGTCGTGTCACCAAGGAAGACCAGCAGAAACCCGCAGCAGCACCACTTGCTTCCCTCCGGGCCGAGGGGGGACAGGACTCGCGTGTCCATCACACGGTTTTTATCTACACGGCTCCGTCTGTCAGAGCATCGCCCCGGCGCGGCTGCCGGGCCCGTCCGCGCCGAGGCACCCACAGAAGCAGCCGCCTGCCCCGCGGGACGGCGCCGACCGACCCCCGGCAGCCCCGGAGCCGCTTCCGGAGCGCAGGGAGCCCTGGGCGGTCCCGCGGCCCGCCCGATCCCGTGGCCGGGCCC